>ML789394.1:228545-243754 GCA_009831015.1 Picea engelmannii | reverse complement strand
AATTGGTTTTTCTTTTGCACATGCAATGCAATATCTGATAATGTGTTTAACCCTAGATTGGTTCAACTAATAGCAGTAAGCAACACTGCTAGATTGGTTCGACATATTATAGTAAAGGGCAATCTAATATATAATTGCAATAACATAGAAGTCAAGTTAAACGACATGCTAAATTCAGATCAATCAACTCGTCTCATTACATTGAATGCTCACTGTCAGCTACCTGTGTCTGCCTGCAGTGTGCTCAGTTCCCACAGTTCATTATTTCCAAATTTATAAAGCAATCTCAAGGCTCATAATAATGAATCCAACTGCATTTTGCATTTTCTAACTAACCAACTGCAATTGGTTACTGTTGCATCTTTGCTGCTAATCAATTCTTTAATTGTTTTTGTTGCTTATTGAGTTTTGAGTATTGATTCTTGCCACAGTTCTCTAAATTTCCTAAGATATTTCAACACTAGGCGTTTCTCATACAGTTACTTTTGAGAATTATTTTCCCTAATTTGTAGGCTTACATTTTGGGCTTGGTCCAGAATCCCATCTTAGAAAGACTTCTTTCCTATTGTGGCTGATGGCCTAGAATGGCATTCACAGAACTCTGCTAATGAGTGTGTTATGCAAGATTCTTGTTGACCAACCCTGGCAGTTATGTATTTCATAGGCCTCTTGTTTCAACCTTGCTTTCAAAATACAATCTTATGTCCTTTTCCTGTTGCTCTTGAAACCGAGGTAGCAGCAAAACAGAAGTAGACCTATTCCACATTTCCTTAAGAGAGATTTATTCCTCTTTCCTTTGTTGTCTAATATATTGTACGATCTCAGTATTCATGAACTTTTAATGACCTATGGTACCTTTGCTGGTGGCCTTTGTATTAGTTTTCCCACTCCTGTCTCCCTGTTGCACACAATCAGCTCTCGTAGAACTTTCGAACCCCTCTTCCCATGCTTCCGCTACTGAATTCAAATTAATATCCATATGTTGACCTTTTAGATACTTTGTATCATCCTTCTTGCTCGGTCTATGGATTTTGGCTCCATTTGCTTGTGGTGAAACTTGTAGAATCTACTATCATTGTCCGTTGTTCCTCTTTACCTAGCCCCTTCTGTAACCTGTGCGAGAGCTTGCCTTTCACTTGTTAGTGCTTTTGTAGTGGGACCCTCTTGGTATTAGGACTCTGTTCTGCCATTTTCTTGTTAGACACAGTCGCTCCCCAAGATAAATTAGTCCCAATTGCCCATTTCAACTTATAAGATTTCGGGCTATATCTCACTAGTGGGCATTGACTTCGGAGCCCATTGACTGTGGACAATGGGCGAGGTAAATGGAAGAAATAATGGAGCAGGCTTGCTTCGAGTGAAAGTAGGCCAATAAAACTCATGTTCTGCCATTTGAATGAAATAATTGACAAATGGAGGGCCAGAAAGTGCCTTGCTTTCTACACCACCATTAACATCCTCGTCTTAAAGGAGGCTAGCTAGCGATGAGCCAAATTGGAAAATCTCTTGCTGGCTATCCAGCGTTGAGGGTTCCAACCACATCAAATCCAGCTTTTTTAAGTGCTTCTTGTATCGTCTCTGGGATCATTCTTGTCAATGTTAGATAATTACCCTTGGTCAATAGCTTTAACAATTAGCTAATGCTTTTTACTCCAAACAAAAGGAGTCAATTTGGGTCTTTGTAGTGATTGCTACAATAGGTGCCAGCCATTGAGATTTGTAAGCACAAAGGCTGCACTTCCAATAATAGTCCATGTTCCAAGCTGAGTATCTTGAATTTCTCTTTTCCTAGTGTCATGGGTTGGCAACCCATTTCCCCATTTTTGTAGTAGGCATGTGTGGGCATGCTCTCTAATTTGATGGCTGGTTTAAGCTAAGGCCATCTCGTTTGCCTCTTTCTTCACAATCCTGCTTTGCTTCAAGACTGTTATTGCTGATTTGTGCAGTTGTCTGTTATTGCCTTAACTATGCTTGTTACATTATTTGCTACCAATCAATCATTGTTTTATTACCAAAATACAGTGACAGCTCATTGTGGTTTGACAACCCAGTGTCTAAGATAGCTTATTAATTCTGGCATTATAACTTAATGTAATAACCATCATCGTTAACTTGATTTGATTAGAAAAAAAGCGGTAAAAACTTCCATGGGATGTTTATGCAGAAGATTGTGGACAAATATCAGCGTATACGTAAGAAGACGAAGGCGTTGTTGATTTTTGTTTGATATGAAAGTGATCACAAATGTACGCTTCTTGTTGGATATAATATTTTTCAAGTTAAAAGGCTGCTATGAATATAGATAGTGGGAATATATTTTTTATGAATCCCTACACAAGTGGTTGCCACATTTGAGTTGTAATTGGTCATTGATTCAAGCATGAAACCCAAACAATGGCTAGCTTGGTTATTGCATAGGAGTACGATAACGTGCACACATTTTTGTCTTTTCTCAACTCCGAATTTGTTCAAGAAATAGGGTATAATAGGGTATAGTCATTTGAGGCAATTGATTAATGCAAACATAATAGTTTACGTGAACATCTTTCATAAGCAATTATCATCAAATGATTTTTCATGCTCTTTAAATAGAGATCATGGATCAATTGATTGTTAAGCCATGGATAATGGTTGTTAATATAAAAGAGATGCTTGATTTGTTGGAACACTTATGTGTAGAACATGACTGTGATTGTTGGA
This sequence comes from Picea engelmannii, assembly GCA_009831015.1. NCBI lineage: Eukaryota > Viridiplantae > Streptophyta > Pinopsida > Pinales > Pinaceae > Picea > Picea engelmannii. The sequence continues at coordinate 241,054 of ML789394.1, read as the reverse complement.
TTACTAAAGTACAAAAACACACTTAAGAAACACGCCAAAAGTACACTTTAAGCTAACATTACAATAGACCAAGTTGACCTTAATTAACTTGTAGCATGGAAATTCCTTAACATCCCTCTTAAGAACAACTTAGGATAGGTTGAAGGATTTACAAAGTGACAAAAAGAGAAGGAAATAGGTATAAAAGCCTATCCTCCCTTACCCAAATATATATTGAAGCTTTAAGAATGTTGCTTTTATGACCGTTTTGTGAAAATGTTAGCAACTTGATCAATTGCATGGCAATAGAACACTTCCAAGTGTGTGCTTTTGAGAAAGCTTCCAAATAAAGTGCATGTGTAACTCAATGTGTTTGTTGCCTTGATACTCAAAAGGCTCCTTGGATTTGCTTGAATTGTGTTGTATACCAAACTAAACTATACCTTGGATATATATTGAAGTATCTACTTTGTTGCTTACTAATGGTTTTCGTGAGGTTCTTTCATGTATTCGGTAATGAGACGAACAAAAAAGGAGATATTGAGGTGACTATGAGTTAAATACAAAAGGCTACCAATTGATGGTTGGTACAAATTGGCTTCTACTTTTGTTATACAATTATTTGCGACTCCACTGGGGAAGGCAACCAACTGGAGGTCATCAGCTAGTTTGGGGACAATCCTACACTAGAAACCCACCTCACCCTTGGGGGCAGAATGTTTTGATGGACTCTAGGCCTTTATAGTGGTTTACCGTATCCAAGAGTGCCAAATACTCCATGAGGTCAACCCAACTTGATGGGAATCTCTCTGCAAGGATCTTTTCCCACTCAATCGATGAACCCCATGTTCCCCACTCCCCAAGCCACTCAACCATATATGGGTGGACCATTAGGTTTCAACATGCCATCCCAACCTGTGTATGGTCCTACTGGTACTTCGATGCTGCATCTGTATTGTTGAAATATTGCAACTTCGAAAAATATTCTAATTATAATTGAGTTATTATCTTATAAATCAAATCCCCTTTTGTGGATTGCTCATGTTGGGTCTTGTATAAGACCAAATCCCCTTTTGTGGATTGGTCAAACCATAGTTATATGGTGGTGTTTGTAAAGTCGGCCCCTAGGATTTAATAAAGTGGTTTTAACCACTATTGGGAGAAGTTGACCCTACTTGATGAAGAGGCATAACCCTAGTGCCTCCTCAACTAGTATTTATAAGTGAGGAGGGTGCCTTATTTGTTCACTCACTCACTCACTCACTCACACTTCTAGTGCACATCTTTTGAAGGTAATTGCAGTTGCAAGGAGAGAGAGGAGCATGCTCAGTCCTAGTCTTTTCTTGATGGTTTTGTCTTGGCATTGTATTGACAATCTATTATTGATGAAGTTTTTGCTGGGTTTTCTCCCCCATGAGGGTTTCCCAAGATAAAATGTTGTGTATCTTGTGATTGTGTTTCTTTAAGTGATCCTACTTATGCTGTTATGCTCTAATAAAACCATGTATTACTAGTATTCACAATCAAACCAACCACTGCCTTTCTTGGCTACCTTAGATTTGCCAGATTTGTCACGTTTGACAAACGATCCCATGCAACATGCTCCGTTCTGGCCCCCTATCCATGCCAAACTACTGTCCGACATCTCAAAATTCGACGGAAAACCTGGAGAAGATCCTAACAACCAGTAACCACATAATGGCTTTCCATCTTTGGTGTTCTTCTAACTCCTTGATGGACTACTCCATTCGGTTGAGACTTTTCCAGAGAACACTCACAGGTTTGGCGACAAAATGGTATATTTAGCTGTCGTGAAACTCCTTTGTCAATTTCAATTCTCTCACCATGGAATTGTGAAACTCCTTTGTCAATTTCAATTCTCTCACCATGGAATTCCTGACTCACTTCCAATTTCCCATTCGGTATGAGATTGGTACTGAGCTTTTAACCTTGCTTCGATAATCCACCTCCACTAATTTTTGATCATATTCATGAATAGAGGCGACAACGACGGTTGATTAAAGCCATTATTCCAGACCAACTCCTGGCAGATTGGTTCACAAAGTCACTCCTCTCGCCCATTGCTAGAGATGTTGCCATGGGAGGCGCTGTAACCGAGGAGAAAGCCATCAATCATGCTCAATATTTAGACCTGGTATATTCCAAATCGGGCACACTATACGATCTGATCCCTCATGCTCCTTGATCGTCGACTAATTCGTCAAAACCAGCCCCAGGAGCACATGCTGATGGTGTAGTGGGTTCCGTAAAACTATAGTCCACGACACAATCGATTGGGAAACAAGGCCATACAACTTCTACCCTAGCTTCGTCCCATACTTGTACCAATACCAAATTTTCTCTTTCTCCTGCACAAACCTCCGAGGTGAATGTGGTTCAATTTGATTGATCTCAACAATCTGGAGAAAAGAAGAAAAACAAGGGCAAATCCAAATAAATCTTCTAACCAACAGGAGAGTACAAACATTCAAGACCCTAATGTCGGGGGAAAAAATAAACGAAAGGTAAAGTATCCTTGCATGGTGTGTAAGGAGGACCACTTCACCAAAGACTGCCCTCATCTTGTCGAGGTTCATCAATACCTCGAGCGAGGGAGATCCCCTTCCCAACTAGCGGTATTAACCAATCCTCCCCCCCAACAATAACAAATGGTTTCACAAATTCCTGCACCCCCACTCAGTGGCAATGTAGAGTCCTCATCCACATATTATGATGGTTAAATCTACGGTGGCACTATCCACCTGAGGGGAACCTTCATCTAAGGACTCTACATTGACTATACCACCTAATGACCCTCTCACTTTAGAGAAACCAACTTTCGAACTTGCAATTCGCCCTCCAAAAGGAGTACTTCGAGGAACTACCCATAATCAGAAGGCCCAAGCAACTCAACACTAGCATAGTGGAATATCTCTCCCAAGCACCATGTGCCATGTCAACACTCGAAGTATTGCAGAGCTGTCCTTCACAGCGGAAAGCCTTGCTATCATCCATAGGGGGAATTGACCCTTCGAAGTGCAATATTATTTCTTTTGACACAGAGCAAAGTGAGCCGCGTCTCACACCAACTGAGATTGCAAATCACAATTGGTTGTCTGAACAAGAATACATTTCGTACGGTGATTGACGAAGGATCGACCACTTGCATGATGTCTTTGTCATGTTGGAAAGCCCTTGGTTCTCCAGAGTTCACCACATCTCCAACCATCCTAAAATATTTTGATGGACATTCTTTCAAACCTCACAAAATTCTCACCTCCTTATCCGTTGAGCTTTGGGGCAAGACTGTCTTCGTAGAAGTCAAAGTGGTGGATGCCACACTCGACTATAATATGCTCTTGAGTCGCACTTGGTTCTACACAATGATGTTGCATTTATTGTCTTTCGTGTCATACGATTTCCCCACCAAGGAAAGATAGTCACCATAGATCAACTGGATTATTACACACTCGACTTGCAAGCTAATCCTAGCACCAATGTGCCTTTTATAGGAGAATCTTTCTAGGGGGGTACAAAAGTGTCGGTATAGGTATGTTTAAAGATCCATCTCTTATGGGGATTTTCCCCTTCCCGCACCCGACACTACCCATATTGCTCCTATCGACATGATTTGCTCATCGACCAGTGGATCCCTAGGGTCAGTTGATCCTTGGGTGGTACCTCATCCAGAGGATTATGACTATGGAGCATCTATCCCGCTCACCGCGGTTGAGATTTTCAATTCGACCATCCCTTTGGCATCCATTGATACTGTTCAACAACTCCATCCTCATGTGGAGTGTGATCAACCTTCTTCGCCCATATGGGTTGTTGACTCTCTCAGTTCTCATGATTTCTTAGATACTAAGCTTCCTTCAGAAGAGGCCATCCTGGAAGTCATGGCTTCCATTGATAAGCTCAGAGAGGATGAGAATCATCACACCTTCCTCCCTGATTTGGAACTGATGAGAATTAACATTATGAGTCTTGCTTCGAAATTGGGGGCATTGGCTGGGACATCCATTCAACCTACTAGCCTCGATCCTTTTCTGCCTCGTTTATCTTTTTCAGAACTTGCTAGTGAATTCTTTGCTACCTCTTCCATCGGAGATCTGTGTTTTGTACTTCCCTCATGTCTTGATGGATCCTATCAAGGGGCTTCCATAGCTCACAAAACCAATCACGCTAAGTATTTTCGTATGAAGAATTTCATTCCTTTGTGGCATGACCCCAACATGGTGTGCCATATGATTCCTCCAACGACTCATGAGTTCTTCAATTATGAAAAAGATACTTTGCCTGAGCCTAGCTAATGGGCTCTTCTTTGTCTAAATCATCAAGATGTGTAGTGCTTTGTACATAGGTGTGTGGTGTGAGTGCCTTTTGTTTTGTGTACATCATATCCAAAAAATCCATTTTTTTTTTCTTTTTAGGATTTCACTATGCATACTGACCTTGGAATCTAGTTTACGTGTATTGATAGGATTCTAGGGACATTTTTAAGATGGGGACATCCATTGAACTTGAGGTACGTGTCTCTAAACTGGCACATAGGGAGAGGTTTGTCCCTGCATTTCCCTTTTTGCATTATTAACCGTCCATATTGCCAACATTATACCTTAGGTTCCCACCATTTCTGTTGTTTTAATGGTCACACTTTATTAGTATTGCTGTCTCGTTGCTTATTGTTGCTACATTTCCATTTTCTTCCATTGCTTATCGCACCGCAACCATACTTGACCCCCAACCATCTATTTGCTCCCATTTTACAACACCCCTGGACAGGAACTCCTGTTATGAGTGTTGATCATTTGCCAAGTTTCTTTTTGCAGTTCATTGCTTAAGTCACATTTCATCCATCTAGAACTTCATTGAAAACCAACCATTCTCTCCAATTGAGCTTACTATTACCCCTTTGTCGCGCTCGGTAAACAACCATGACAAAGGTACACCTTGGAGTCTCCTTTAAGCTTTATTCAGACTCCCTAAACATGAAAAGATTGCCGAGCGAGCTTGTTTCCTTTCACACTAGTTAAATGGATTTGAAAGGACGTCTATTTGGTGTACGTTTAACCCTTTTTCGAACCGGATGGACTAATTACGAAAAATGAACACTAGTAAATCTCGGCTAGAAGAGTTCTCTCTTGTATTGTTTTATCCTTTTTTGGGATCGAGAGACTAAATTTACGAAAAAGCATACCCTTGGAGTCTTCTTTGTCCTTTAAGACTCTCCAAATATGAAATGACACACGAGTATTTACTTTCTTGGGCTCGTTAAATCCACGAGATTGTATATGGAGTTTTCTTTCAGATCTCTCTAGACTCCTTAAATACTAAAAAGACCGTTGAACACCATTCTTTGCCTCGGGCTAGAGAATAAATCCACGGGTGAGATTATCGAGCACACTTTTATTTTCTTTCGTGCTCGTTTCAAACATGAAAGAAAGAAAAAGAGTGGGGGGTTTTACGTCTAGTCATCTTCACAAATGGTATTTGTCCATTGTGTCTCCCTTGAACAATGCACCTGTTTTGCGTCTATGTCCAATAGTTGGGTTATCCATTGTCTCTGAGTCATTACCATCTCCATGAGTTCTTGAACTCCGCTGATTGGTTACTCTTCCAGTCCTCTATGGTGAGTGTTTTGGTCATTAACGAGTCATTGCTGCCAAGTCAAGTTATTTGTCACGTTGTTTTGTTCAAGGGAAGTTAGCATGTGTCGGCCAGTTTCAGTCCTTTAGCCCATTCATCCCGACCATCCCTGCGTCAGTTGTGCTCTACCATTACACTCTTCACACCATCTACCTTTACATGTTTTGTATCGATTGATGGGGGATACCTCAAGGCCTTCCTTCGACGGATTTCATCCTGTCAACTCCAGATCATTATCCAGGTTTGAAATCTAGAAACTAGTTAGTACCTTGGGATTTGCAGACATCAACGACAAATTCCCTTGCATTTCAACAATGGGTTTACATCATTGGCTCCTATTTAATGAATCTACGAGTGTTCGACTTCCTAATTTATTCACATCCGCTAGATTATACTAGGTATCTCAGGGTCCATCATCATCATCGGTGGGTTCCCTCGCATTTGTTAACAGTATACATCAATGATTGGTAATCAGATGATTTATACCATGCTCGACCTCAACTCATTTATTTGCATGTTGTAGATTCATACCATTGAGACTTGGGACAAAGACCTTGGGTTGGAACCACCACATTCCTTGATGGAATTTCCTCCCAATTTGTGATGGAGTTATTCATGAGTACTTCAGAGATCGCTCAGGCATTGAGTCATCTCATTGATTTGTATACTGTGACATAGATCCACATTTGTATTCGGTCGTGGCTATGTTTTCACTTGTGACATGGATCCACAGTGTATTATTTCGTGCCATGATCTAATTGTTTGCGTCATGCATGGATCCACAGTGTACTATTTTTGCGGCTATGTTTAGTTTTTGTTACTGAGCATGGGTATGCCCGACTCGAGGATGTTATTATTATGTTGGATCGATGATGGTTACTTTCCAGGTTCCTTAGCCCAAAGCTTTGTTATTAGTTTGTAAAGTATTTCGGCCATCATACACCTCTTCTGACCTCACACTTTAGGGGGCATTTGATATACAATTATTTTCCACTTGATCACTTTATGGGCATCATCTAGAGGTTAGCAGTATAAAACACTAAATTATACCACTTTTCCCCTGAGTTTGCAATACCTTTTTTCCTGGTCATTGGTTGTCCCTTTATAGCATATGACCAATATTTACGGTCACTACTTGTCCTCTTTCAAAGGGTGATTGGTCGCTCTCTGCAAGAATGCAGGGCGCGACCAGGTCTGTTACTCCCTATTTAGGATTAGTTTCCACAAGATGAGATTAAACCTAGGATTTTTTGTGGTTTGACCTCGAGAAGCTTGTTATCTTGGGAATCTAGATCCTATCTAGATTAACCTCTGATCTTATCTCTATTATTCTATATATTGAGGGTCTCTCATGGGAAAAGGGAGAGAGAAAAGGAGAAAGAAAACTTATATTGGCGGTTTGATTACAGAGCTTGGGAAATGACTGCATCAACTTCCTTGATTGTAAGTTGTAAGCCATTTGTTCTATTAAAATAAGATGTACAAGATTTTGCTCCTTACTTGATTGTATGTAATTGTTATAATCTTTGTAGGGAATTGATATTATTATGTTATGTCACTAGATCTATTATCCATTTATACATGATTCACTTGATCTTGTGAAAGGTTTCTTTGTGTCTCTATGTGTGCATATCCATGTTAGTAAGAGCGAAGGACATCTTCGAGAAAGCTAACAACTAAGGAGCATGCAGGGACAACCATCAGATCACCGGGTAAATCTTTCATTCCATCAACTTGTAGATTCTTTTCGTGTTAATTTAGATCTAGGAAAATCTACTGCTTGCAACTCTATTTTGTCTTAGGTTTAGGAAGAGCCTAAGGGAGGTAAATCCTACAAGGTAAAATTATCCTAAAACAACTTTGCGTGAGGCGTAGGTGGTAGAAACTTTAACTCAAGATTGAAAGGGTTAAGATTTACCTGCACTTAATCTAGTGGTTAATATTTACCTGCACTTAACCCATCACTTGGACTTGACTAGAGAGGTGGGGTCCCACACCTAATTCATGTCCAATCCCATGATAACACGTGGATCTATCTAGACACGCCACATCACCATGATGCATGTAGGCCTGTGCTATCAGAGCTTGACAGTACAACCCGAGAAACTTTGGTGCTTCGACACTTTGACGCTTCAACCACTTTTCTCTATTTACAAATCCTTCAGAGTCCCGAACCCCGAAGTCCTACCACGTGGCTTCGGCCTTCGACGCTTTTGGAGTTTGCATCTTAGCACTCCAAACACCTGGAGTTACGAAGTCCTGAACTACCAGAGTCTTACCACGTGGCTCTAGCCTTCGGTCCTTTTGGAGCTTGCATCTTAGCACTCCAAACACCCAACACCCGGAGTTCCGAAGTCCCAAACTCCTGGAGTGGGTCCCTCTTGTGTACGGGTCGTTCTACATGAGTGTCCCCACTACCATTTTCCACTTGACAGATAAGTGGTGATGACGCCACCTTGACATGTGGAACCCATCTCTCCAACCTTATACCATATACAATGAGTCAATAAGACATGTGGCTTAGCCATGAGATGACACGCGTTGGCTCTGTCATACGGTCGGACTCCATCGTGTACTTTGGCCACGTCCTCTGCTGACGTCACTTTGACCTTCGACCTTTGGGGAAACTCCACACCTTGAATCCTGAATCACCCGAAGTGGGGTTTAGCCGGAGAGACGAATAATGATCAGATGACACATAATTTTCCCTAGTTTGATTTAATGACTGACGAGGATTTTTGCCTCTGCGCTCTCGTGATCCACGCAATCCTAAGTCTTTAGTCCCGGGAGTAACCGACTGGGAGGATCATAAGGAAGAATGACCGCTTGCTGTCGGTCATCCCTTCCCTTACCCTATCCTCCCACTAACACTTGATCTAACAATCAAGAAGGATCCCGAAGGATCCTTAGATCCATGACTCACGTTACTTCACGAGTTCAACATTCAAAGATTACAACCGTTTAACATCCTTTTTCTCCCAAAGTGGTCAACGTCGAACTGACCATGCCATAGATCCAACGGTCAGGGGATATCCTAAATATCTTCAGATGTACGACTCACATTACTTCACGAACGAGAAGTGGATTGGGGTTTAACAAGAGTATGAATCCCACGATAACGGGTAAATGACCGCCAACTGTTGGTCAACCGTCAAGTTATCGGTTCTACAGGTCACCTTTGACGCATTTAGGACATTACAATGTTCATTCACCTTGGAGCTCCGGATTCCTGGAGTCCTGAATAACTTAGCTCATTTTTTAGTGTAGCGAAGAGTTTGATGGTCTTGGTCCTATGGAACTTTGTCAAGCTCCAGAGGCTACAGTCATAACTCTTAGCCAAGATTTGGTTAAGGACGTGGGCATGAGCCCGTGGTCTCTTGGACGACTAGTTTGAAGGAAATACCTTCCATTCACAGAACTCAAGTTCTATAACATGGAAAGGTATTTTCGAGGGATCAATAGGATTGTAGTAGTCCCGTGGAGTCTGTCCCGACTCTAGAACTGTGAAGTTGATCCTTGGGAAAACACCTTGAGGATTTTCTAACCAGCGTAATGGCCAAAACTTGTCATCTTACAACCATTCAAATGAAACAGTTACAGAAGAACAATAAGCATTATTACCATCAATTTCATGTGAGACACATTTTGACACAATATCATACCATCACCCTCCTATATCTAGGAGGTACATGTATATCACAAATACAAGCATTTAAGTCATGCATTTCAATTCAAGTGCACATGGTATATGAAATACTTATCTATTACAAGTTGCAACCAACCAATTGAATGTGGGTGTTTGCCTCTCTACCCAAACATAGGCTTAGAGGCATTCGATATTAGCACTCTGGCCACCCCCGTGCCAAGCCATGATATCGCTAGGAAAACTTCTGCAAATTTCTCAGAGATCCTCTCTCTGTCACAACCTCTGCGAGGTTTATCAGGTGCTCCCTCAGTATCAAGCTCACAACCTTCTTCTCAGGTCATGTTTTCTGGGTTTTCTTTCAAAACTCAAGAACAATATCGGGGAGGTTACTCTCCTCCACCTCTCTGGCAGTAGTAGAAGTCTCCCTTCTTCCCCACTGAGCTTAGGGACTCCATGGGGTTTATCAGATACCTTCCCAGCTGGATTTCCTCTGTGCAAGAGAGTCCCTTCATAGCTACACTTTCCCTCGACGCCCTCTCCTTCTAGCATCGATTTCTTTCCAGCCAACACCAATTCCGCGACCCTCTTTTGCTCCAGTCTGGGTTTTGGGTCTTCTATGCTCTAGTTCAGAACTCTTCCACGATTTCCCTGATCTTTCTATTACATGATCTAGTGCATTCCTTTCAATGATTCTCTTCCTCGGATACTGAATTCCTCCTCCGGTTCTCTCCAATAACTAGAACAACTTAATCCTTCAGTTCTTCTTTTGAGTTGGAGAGCCTCACACACTCTTCCTCTTTCTGAGTGGTATGGCTTCTTCTCTTGCATGCCCTCTCCTTTTTCCCCAAGGAGGTTCTGGACCTGTCCTGTTCCTTCTGTCAGAAGGAACTCGGGTCAATATGAGCTTGGAGGAAACTGCGTTTTGTGGTACTTCGGGCTGACAGTTTTCTATCTTCTCAGCCAGACCCTCCGTGCTTTCATTCATTGGGGTAGTCGATTGTTCAACCACTAGTCCTTCTTTCATTAACTGATTTTTCTTTGGGATCAAGATGAGGCTTATTATTTCAGCAAGAATAATTTGGGTCATTTGACATAATGAACCCTCTCTACAGTTTCCTCACTCTTTCCTCTAGAGATATCATGGCCAGTACTTCAAGGCTTCACCGCCACAGTCATTTTTTGGCAATCTAAACAATAACACATTTACATTTTTCACATTCCATAGCATGGAAATCATAAGAAATGATTAATTACAAGCTAGGGGAAACAACGATATTACAATCCCCTTCCCTTTCAGAGGAACACCATCCTCGATGTTATTCCTTAGTGACACCTGTCATGCCTTTGTCTTTCAGTTGCTTTAGAAATATTGATCCTCTTTCTTGGTCAGGTCCTTTCTAGACCCTTGGCCTTCGTCACATGCCTTCAATAATTTTGGACAACAAGCATATTAATCAGAATTTCATGTGAAAACATCTTACTGTTGTTCAAAATTCAATAGGAAAATTTCATAATCCATCATAATACTTATCTGTACAGTTCATGTATCTGCATCCATATAGATGTCTTGTTATCTTAGCTCACTATTTTCCCTTGACATACCCATTGTGTGCATGATCCCAATCAATAGTTTATAAGAATTATCAAGTTCTTCTCTTCCTTGCGGTCACTCACCCTCCAAGCCTAGGCTCATGCATCCCCTTCTCTGCTATACAGTCCCTCGGGTGATCCATCTTGCCTTGCCAAGAATTTCTTGCACATGAAGAGTTCTAAAGACTTCATTGAGCATTACAGTCGAGGCGTCCCTCAGAATTTCTCCGTCGAGGCATCCCTCTGGCTTGTGTTGCCACAACACAACATATTCTAGGGCGATCATGGCTTACCACCGGGTTCTCATGTCTCAACAATAACCTTTTTCATGCTTTCCAGCTTGATATCCTTCATCTGTCCTCCCTAGACAGATCTTCTTCGTCTCACCTTCCCATAGCAGTTTGGCTGAGCAGGCAATTGCTCTTCCTTATGGGCTTACAACACTGCCATATCCAAGAGCCTTTTCTTTAATCAAATTCATTTGCTCAAAAGGAAATACCCTTCTTGCAGTTTGGCTTAGCAGGCAATTGGTCTTCCTTATGGGATTACAACACTGCCATATCCAAGACCCTTTTCTTCCTGCAATTTCAAAATTCCTTAGTCCAACAAATTGTTAGTTTTCATGCACATTATATTTTCAAAACTATGCATACTAATAGTTCAAGTCATTTTCATCTATTCAAGGGTACAAAGCAAAAATAAATATCATTATTTAGGTATGCATATTTTCAACATACCATATTTTCCAAATGCAATTCAAATATAAAATGACTTTAATCAATGTTCCAATATTCATGGCCACATTCATACTCAATGGACCCTTGCATTGATTTCAAGTTTGCCACACTTTATGACAAACACTTTTCCATGGTGTTTTGGAGCTTAACCAACCTCTTCACCATATGGATTATTAATTCTCATTCACTCTTACAGCAGGACTATGCTACCTGCTATAGGCTGATCATGATCCCAAATCAACACATATGAAACTAAAATTTTCTCTTGAATGCACCCAAACATTCTTCCTTCATTAGTAACCAGGGTGCCAACACTCATGCCCACCCAAATTTTGTTTCTTTAACAACTACACAATTCAAGTGGAGTGTTGGAAGGTCTTCCTTCCTCAATGGGCAATCCATTGTCTTCCCTCTTATGTAAACATGCATTTTCTTGATGCATTCCATGCAATGTGCTAATTATGAGCACCTTTATTCTCAATCTCCCTAGATTGGTCATTGTACCCATGGTACTCCTTACTCATTCATTTTCTTGCAAGGATTATAACTCATCCTTGACTGGCATAGACTTTCTCTCTCTATTATTCAGATTCTTGTTTCCTGAATCTTACCCTGCTTGGGTAGCAATGACATACAACAACCACTCAAAATTATTTGCATATCAATAAGAAATTAAAATAATTCAGAGGGGATTCTTACCAAATCCTTCCATACCTTATGCCACACATGCATGAACATTTTTATACCTTTCTGGCTGCTAGCACCCTTTTTCTGATTTTTACCTCATCAGTAGTGCTCTATGGGGCTGCCAAAGTCCTTTCAACAATCTTTCAACAACCACCTTCTTCATTTATCCTTTATCATAGGTTATCTACCATTGGCAGCTGTCCTTTCCCAACAACACCAAT
>ML789394.1:214215-227765 GCA_009831015.1 Picea engelmannii | reverse complement strand
ATTGCCTTTACTTATCACGACTTAACCAAGCCTATTCATTCAAACTTACTAATTTATTTATTTTTCTTTTTCCAGCTTGTTGAGGAAAATATATGAATTATCTTACTCAATCATTTTCGAATCTTGCTTGGCTAGGACAAGATAGTCGAGAATGTCACCCTATGTTTTATAGCCTCAAAATATTTTCCCAATCCACAAGTATTAATTACAAGGGTTTAGGCTGATTTATTAATGAAAAGAATGTTGCAAAATAACATAATTTTTTATATATAAGTTTATGAAAAATATACAGATTATAGAAAGTAAATATGGAGATCAAAAAACAAAAGTAACCAAGTCACAAATCCACACAAATGAGACAGAATATAAATCTTCTTTATTTCATTCCGAGACACCAAAAGTGTTTTTCTCTTTACAAAACTCCTGTGAGGGCATGGACCAAAGTTTAATTTAGAGATCCCCGATGAACACCATACAACAAGACTCTGACAAGAAGTAAAAACTGAAATTTATAATCTGGATCAGCTTGCCACAAACTGCTGCCAATTTGACTCTGCAAAATATCCTTTATCAACTATGAAACCCAATCCATAAACAAACAAGAATACACAAACTATCAAGGATGGATCAACACCTCTAAAACACACATTTGAATGATTTGGTTCAGTTTTGAATCTTGTTGTCTACAATAGGACCATGTTGTCAAAAAGAGAATTAGGCTTTGAATAAACTCAAGCATGAATGAAAAATGAACTATCTCATGAAATCAAAAGAGCAAACCTTAGTCTTGCTTTCTCTTTCTATTCTCCTCTCGTTTCTTCTTCTCATTTAGCTTTTATGCCTTCCAAATAAGTTGAAGTAGTTCAAATACTTTCTTTAGTTAAGTTAGTTTGACTTAACTAATTTAGTTTAGGAGAAATAATAATAATAATAATAATAATAATATTTAAGGGTCTTTAATTAATAATAACTAGGTAGGTGGGACCCCTTGTGACTCCTTTCTTTTATTCTTTTCAAATTATAAAATAAAACACAAATGGATAATCATTTCAATACATGCCACCCTTGTAACTCCCTTAGACACCTTCAAAATTGAATATTTAAATATCAGAAATAATTTAAAACATTTCCAAAAATATATAAATATCCACATAATCCACATTATCCAAAAAGAGCTTGTTGTCCAAACTTTCTGTAGACCACTGTCTTCATCAACTCAATCATAAAACCACATAAATTAAAAGCCATACTTGCCACTCTGAGAGGCAATTTTTTTTTACCATTGTTGTCCACCTTTGATTTCCGGGGATTAGCCTGTGATTGATTTGAACCTTGAGGTTGTATTTCACTAATAACATGAGAACAATCATCCTTCAAATGCATGCAGGAAGATATGGATTTTGGGGAGTCATTTGAAGGAGAGGAAGGAGAGGCAACAACTTTGCCTTTATCTTGCACATGGGGGACATCAATTTTAAGCCTTTTACTAGCATGTGAGGATTGAACAGGTGAATGCACAGGGGCAATATGAACATTAGGATTTACAAGTGTTGTTGGAGGTAATGACAAATTGGGCCAGCCACGATGGTGAGAGATAACCGGATTGACAATCTCTTGCCATCCATCATTTGCAGGGACTTCTGGTTGCATGGACACATGAGGAGGCACAAGAATACCAGGGATGTTTTGAGGCTGGAAGAGAGGTCTCTCTGGTTGAGGTTGTACTATTCCTTGCCCAATCTAGTTAAAGAACCCAACTTGGAACAACTGGTTCAATTCCTGGGGATCAACATCAAAATGAATGGAGAATCTAAGCCTTCTAGGCCCTCAGTTCCAGTTTCCTCTTCCTCTATTATTTCTGCCATGGTTGCCCCTACTGAAGAAAATCATCATGTAGCAACAATTCGTCAGTCACCAAATCATACATGACATTCTTCTTGCATGAATAAATAATTGGCTCAGAAATTGACACGAGATATATGCAAATCCATCCATAAAAAACTATTTAATAATTGTCAAGTGAGCAGGGGTTGACAGGGTTCAAGGGACATATGGAGGGAGTGTAATGAGAAAAATGTGGTATAATGAGAGGGGATAATTACACGAATACTGCTCAACAATTAATTAAATAATTTGACTATGTAAAATATACTAAAATATCAGTGTCCAACCATTGCTATGTCATATCTTTTGTCGTTGTTACACAAACCTTTTTAATTTATTTTACAGAGCAGGGATATCATAATGATATTGGGATTATGAGGGGGATATAGTGAGCGAAAAGTGGTAGCATGACAGGGACATAATATGGATACTGTTCATATAAAAATAAATCAAATCAAACAATCAAACATAACTTTATTCAGAGCTCCACAATTCAATCAATATCACTTTTCAAAACCACCATCTAAACTGTTACTTCCTTTACAGATTGCTTGTTGGCTTCAAAAAAAATATTCATATGCCCATAAATACTCAATTACAACAACCTTTGGATCTATATAATATTTATATAGCAGTCGTAATAACAATATTGCAATCGATATGATGAACATAATAACCCTTTGAGCCACGACCATCTATAACTCTAATGCTAAATCTCTTTTTCTTTTAAAACCAATAGAAAACGCACAATGATTCCAGCCATTTATATCCAATATTTATTCTTTAAACTCAAATAAGAATATACACAGTATTAACCACCATTTGTCGATTATTCAAACACTGTTCGACATAGTCAACTGGGCATTAAAACTCTTAATCAAACCCCAATCCTTTCACACATAGGTCTCCTTTAAATATAATCAACATAAGAATTGATTGGAATAACATTCAACAAATAACATGCAAATCTTGAGCCCAAGCTTCACATAATTTTGCATGTACATACTTCTTTTTAAAATTTCCCAACGAGAAACAGATCCAAATTGTGCCCAATCAACCAAGCACACACAATGCTTATTTACCCTTGACTGGATTTGAAACGATATCAAGATCACATTTAGGGTTTAAACACAACAAATGGAGAGTAAGAACATATGGCTCAATCAAAGGAATAAGTTCTCGAAAACGAAAACAAGTCGTGCTCTTCATAATTTACAACAGACATATAACATGTAACCATACTCTTGACAATGAGGGTTACCAAAATGAAAGTCAACCACCTCCAATAGAGAACGAGAAGGAGCAAACTCTTAAACAATAATGTAAAATGAATTTCCAAAACACAAACCCGTGCCCAACCAAAACACGTATAATACTTCCACTAAAATTAATGGGTGATGTTAAACCCAGCTGTTCATTGCCTTCTAGAAAATAGTGTGAGTGAGGGAAACACTATGATAGCTAATAGCTCGGGGTTTTACCAAGTCAAGGCAAGAAAAGATTTAAGCTTTCAACAATTCACCTTGCAATCAGAGAATCGAAACATATCAACCACAAAGACTAAAAAGGAGTAGAAAATCTTAAAACAAAGAGTGGTTGTAATACCCACGTACAAAACTTAGAGCTTGTCAAACATAACAATAAATTTCCACAGAGAACCAGACCCAAAAACCCAAGCCGACTGAGCATGTTTCACTGCTATTTTATCCATAACCCATGCAAAAATTACACACAACGAGGAGAGAATAACCATTCTTTTATTTAAAATGCCAATAGTCCAAAATAATCACCAGAAGAACCATATATACAACATCAATACGCAATTCAAAAATCCATAATAGCTTAAGAAACACACAGACCGCGAGAAATCCTGAGCCAAAAATTGATTCGAAGGGAAGAGAAACCATCATGGATCGAAGAGTAAGGAACCATACCTGGAAAAGCCTGCGGGAGGAAGAAGCTAGACTGTATGCCTCCTTCAAAACCGAGCAATGCAGAGCATCAACAACCACCAGAGCCAAAAAACAAAATGCAAGTATGACTAGGGTGACGGGACTCGAGGGTTGTTTGAGTGACGTGCAGTAAATGCATGTCGCGTCTCCCTCCAACCTCATTCAATTCAACGTACGATCCAACCAATTCACCATAGCACTAAGCATTTAATCAACCACATAACTATTTACATATCCCATTTGCATAGTGCACCACCTTTGGTAATGTCAAACCTTTTAAAAATAACAATGTGCCATGACATTACCCCATGTGCATCCACATATAAAATTCAACAAGGCATTGAACTATAACAACAAGGGTTTGTTGCACCTATTTTGTCACAATAAAACATAACATTAGAGCTTGTGTATAGTCCTTTTATTTAAAAGAGCCCCAATATTATCCCTTTTATCAAGATCATATTTAAACCAATTAATCCATGTTAAATCACAATATCAAAACAAAACTGATAATGATCCTTTCATCCATAGGGTAGCCTTAATATAATTTGCGAGTGGTTATCAAAACTATCAGTTCTATGCATCAATCAACCAATCATCTTATGTCACCATAACATTTTAACCATGATTCGAAACATCGAATTGTAGAAGACTGTGCTGGTACCATCACAATAACAAATAAAATATAAGCGCAACATGTCCATCATAGCGGCACAAGTCTACAAGGGGATCCCACCTACTAGTTTATTATTAATATAAATAATTAATAGATCTTGGCAATCATTTGCGAGCATAGTATTCATCGTTTCGTTTTTAAGCGTCAACACAGCTATACCTGTTTCCACAGCTACTCTTCTAAGGCTTACAACTCTGTTAAAGAATTTAGAGTTTCTAGGGTAAGAAAGGTATTCCCCCTTTTCCCTTCTTTGCTCATACAATCTAATCCCTGTTGGGATCATCCTAATCTTTTCCTTGAGCAGCCTTGGTTAGGCTCTCCCTAACCTATTGGATATATCAACATGCTCCAATAACAAAACTTTTGTTCATAATTGTTCTCATGCGATCCTCAAAGGCATAATCATGTTTCCTTTTATCATGACAACAAATCATCCTTTCTCATTTACTCTTTCATATATTTATACTAGCCTTTCTTGAGGAAATGGAATACATTCTCCTCAAGCTATCATTCAAAACTGAACTTTCATGACTCTTCATAATGGAGTCATCCATGCATCCATGGTATTCAATTAATCTTGGCAAGTGCAATTCTTGCCTTACATTTCACTCATCCAGGCAGTCATATCGTGCCTTTAGTATACATATACTCTTACATCATACATGTGCATCACTTGCACATTTAATATCATTCATATCTATTTGGTCTTAATATATGTCTTCATATCAAGAAACCTTACAATGCATTAAATCCATGCACTCAAGAATATTCAAACATAGCCAAACATTCATCATGCAAGCTCATTGCTTGCACCTTTTCCATGTCATTCATACACATGGACATATCAGACTTCTAGATCTTCCTCCCAAGGATCTTGCTGCCATTCTTATGACAATTCTCATAGAGATACTCAACACTAAGCTTCCCTCTTTGTTGAGATCTTGCAATCATTCACATGATATCCACATGGCAAGTTTAACAGACACAATCATAACTATGTCCCCCTTTCCATACGACAACAACTAGCAAGGAGGCATTTTTTTTCCTCAGCTACTATAAAGTTATTCAACAATCCAAAATACCATATGGGCAATTCCAACAATGCCCAAGTCAACAAGACAACTTATCAAGTTTTTATTTTTTATTTTTATGCCTCAAACCAATTTTGGTCAACAAACATTTTATCGAGGGAATCCTTTTCAAGATTCCCTCTCACTACTAATTGATCATATCAAGCCATACTTTATATGGATACCATCCACCTCTGGATGTCAACCTGAACCATTGGTCATCTAGAAGTGTCCCAACACTTCCTTTACAACATTCAGGATCAACATTTCATTAATATTTCTATTCAACAACAACCATGGATGAAGGTCACTCTCCTCCTCCCACAGGAATTATAGCAGATTAGTTTTCTATCCACCAAGAAAGGGAGGCTGCAGTGATTTCTCACTCAATACCTCCATATTTCTGCAACTCCATTTATCAACTTGATTAGAAAAACGCCGCCCAACAATTCCTATACTCGAAAACAAATTCATTTCTTAGTACCCTTCGAAACCAGAGAGTCGCACATGCTCTCCCTTTTCAGAAAATGGTCAACATACCTATTCCTCTTGCATAGAAACACCCTTAATTTAATAGGGATACACATTCCCCTAGCACAACCATGAGCTTTTGAACTTGCTCATGTCATTTCACTTCTTCCATGAGGTTCAATCTAAGTCCACATGACTTCTTTTATTTTACAAAGAGTGATTACCCTAGTAGGAAGTTTTTCAGTTATGGCAGGTCAGGTAGGCTGATCTCACCTACTTCCATAAGGCCTCTAGACATGGAAGATTGTACTCCCAATTCCAAATCCTTCATTTAATCAATGCTTTTAATTAACATAGGCTTCATTAAGCCCACTTTTAGGCAATTCCTGTCGCCTATTCAGTCCATTTTACTTCTGGACTTGAGTATTCCTTAAAACAGGTTTATGCCATTTGCATCTAAGTTTTATTATTAATGCCCCTCAACATAATCCCACTTTTCTAGGACTGACTTTCATTTCCCAAAATAAATGATAGGATTCTTCTGCCACAATCTAGCATTATTCAATCTCATTGGGTAAAATCCCAACTGAATTTTAATCGCATCCTTCTCCGCAAGGAACTTATGTAGATAATTTCCATATGACAGTAATATTCTTAACATGCTCATCTTAGCATTGATAAACTAGTCTTATGACTGTTCTCTAGCCCATCCAGGCCTGTGTTTGAATCATGCTATACTATATAGGGTAGGGGAGGGTGCCCTCTCCCTTAATTTTTTCTAAGAAAAAAAAATCACTTGAGTCTTTCGTGAGCCCAAGCAGGCCAAGTGTTGTTTCCCACTCTGATGCCGCTCTATAATGCACCCAACCCCTAAGTTCCTTTTTAAAGGATGGGGTATAATTTTTTCCTTGGTTCCACAACTTCTTGAATCCCTCGGATAAGAGCACCATTTCCTTCTGTTCTCTGAGAGTTTCCAATGACTATAAAATCCTCCAAAACTAAGATCTGGTTCAAGAGTTACGTACTTCCGAAGTTTTCAGGGTGTCATTGACCAATGGCCATCGCCTTCGCCACGTGGCATCCACATGGATTCACTTTCCTTGTACCATCCAACATGGCACTGTTGTGGCCCCGATCATCATCCTTTGGAAATGACGTGGCCATGGAAGAAGGGTTTATAGGGAAAAGTCTTTGCCGATTTGTCGCGGGCTTATTCACTTCCCCAACCTCGATGCTTCTTGTTTTTCCCTTTTTCCTTACCATGCGACCAGTGTTGGAACCTAGTCCTTCAGAATTTGGCCTTTCCACACTCTCTTGTACAACACTAAAGCTTGCCGGACACCTGAAGTCCCAGAGCCTCTCTCTCTACTCTAGAATCTATGGTGGAGTTATGTCCACCTTTGAATCTAATGGTTAATATTTACATGCACTTAACACATCACTTGGACTTGACTAGAGAGGTGGGGTCCCACACCTAATTCATGTCCAGTCCCATGATAACACGCGGAGCTATCCATACACACCACATCACCATGACACACGTGGGCCCGTCCTATCAGATCTTGAAACTACAGTCGGGGAAATTTTGGTGCTTTGACACTTCGACACGTCAACCACTTTTCTCTATTTGAAAATCCTTCGGAGTCCCAAACCCTAGAGTCCTACCACATGGCTCCGGCCTTCGGCCCTTTTGGAGCTTGCATCTTAGCACTCCAAACACCCAAAGTTCCGAACTCCTGGAGTCCTACCACGTGGCTCCTATTGATTTTTCAATAAGCTAGGTTAAGCATGAAGTTTACTCCATTTTTATCGTTTAACCATAACCATAAATGTTGCAGCAACCAAGATCACAAGAAGAAGCACCATGCAAAAGAACACAAGAAGTATCCTGGGAAACCCTTCTCAACAAGGGAAGAAAACCTAGCCAAATCCTTTGCTATATTATTCAAGAGAAATACCTTCACCACCAATATAAACCCTAGCACACAAGAGGGTGCTCAACCCCTATAACTCTAGTGCCCAAGAGAGGTGCACACCTTTTCCTAAGTAGACGTACTTACTGAAATTTTCAAACATGCATGAAATATATGTTTCCTCAAAGGGGATTTTACCTTTACTTATACTAACCTAATTCTGTCAACAAAAGTGTCTATTGGCACAACAGGGCCAATCTCACTTAGCTTATAATATAATAATAATAATAATTATTATAATTAATATTATCCAGATTAATTATCTGTTACATTTATTATTAATCACATTAAGGTGGGGCCGACTTGTACCCATTACATAACAATTAGGGTTACAGGTAGGTCTGACTCTTCAACAATATATAGCAAAGGATTTGATACACCCACTAGTGCTCATCCACTAGGGGCACATCCATAGGGATGCCATATCTCTGGTTCATTGCATTACACAAAAGAACCAAATCTTCACACGTTCACTTGTGCTCATCCAAAGGCATGCCCACTCTACAAATCTTCTTTCCCACTGCCTCACATAGGAGAATCATCTGGAGTCTTCTCGTCAACTCTGCTTCTCAGAGGAGGCTAATACTTCATATTCATTTCTGTTCACATGACGATGCACCCATCACTTTGGGATTTCACATGTTCACCTTGTGCTCAACCACATGCATGTCGAACTCAACAGATCGCCTTTCCCACTGGATAATCATCTGGAGTTCTTCTCAACTGTATGAATGGAGGAGGTCATCTCTACGTTCCTAGCTCTTTCTCAAGCAGGAACCACATACCCTTCTTAGGGGATTTCTCTCAGGTTTGTAAGCTGAGAGAAAGACTCACATAGCTGCAATGATCCACATCTCACAGGTTTGTAAGCTGGAGAATGTCTCACATAGCTACAATCATCAACAGCTCCGACCTTTGGTCCATTGGAGCTTGCGTCTTAGCACTCCAAACACCCAGAGTTCTGAAGTCCCAAACTTCGAGAGCGGGTCCCTCTTGCGTACATGGCATTCTGTACGAGTGTCCCTACTACCATATTCCACCTAGAAGATACGTGGTGATGACGACACCTTGAAATGTGGCACTGATCTCTTTGACCTTATACCATTTACGACGAGTCAGTAAGACATGTGGCTTAGCCATGAGATGACACGCGATGGCTTTGTCATATGATCGGACTCCACCATGTACTTGGCCATGTTATCTGCTAACGTCACTCTGCCCTTTGGCCTTCGGGGAAAATCCACACCTTGCATTCTGAATCACCCGAAGTGGGGTTTATCTGGAGAGACGAATAATGATCGGACAACCCATAATATTCCCTGGTTTGATCCAATGGCTAACGAGGATTCGTGGCTCCACGCTCTCACGATCCACGCAATCCTAAGTTTTTAGTCTTGGGGGTAATCGGCTAGGAGGATCATAAGGTAGAATGACTTTTTGTTGTCGGCCATCCATTCCCTTACTCTATCCTTCCACTAACACTCGATCTAACAGTCAAGAAGGATCCCAAAGGATCCTTAGATCCACGACTCACGTTACTTCACGATTTCGACATTTGGGGATTCCAACCGTTTAACACCCTTTTTTTCCCGGAGTGGTCAACGCCGGACTGACCATGACGTAGATCCAATAGTCAGGGGAGATCCTGAATATCCTCAGATCTACAACTCACGTTACTTCACGACTGAGAAGTGGATCAAGGTTTAACAAGGGGATGAATCCCATGATAATGAGTAAATGAACGCCAACTGTTGGTCAACCGTCAAGTTATCGGTCCGATAGGTCACCTTCAACGCATTTAGGACATTGCAAATTTCATTCACCCCGGAGCTTCGGAGTCCTGAAGTCCCGAATAAATTAGCTCCTTTTTTAGTGTAGTGAAGGGTTCCATGGTTCTGGTCCTATGGAACTTTGTCAAGATCCAGAGGATATACTCATAACTCTTAGCCAAGATTTGGTTAAGGCCGTGGGCTCTTGGACAATTTGTTTGAAGGAAGCACCTTCCATTCACAGAACTCAAGTTTTATAATTGGGAAATGTATTTCGAGGGACAAATAGGACTGTAGTAGTCCCATGGAGTCTGACCCGAATATATAACTGTGAAGTTGATCCTTGGGAAAAAACCTTGAGGATTTTCAAACCAGTGCAACGTCAAAAACTTGTCATCTTACAACCATACAAATGCAACAGTTTACAAAAGAACAATAAGAATTATTACCATCAATTTCATGCGAGGCACATTTTGACATAATATCATACCATCACCCTCATATATATAGGAGGTACATGTATATCACAAATACAATCATTTAAATCATGCATTTCAATTCAAGTGCACATGGTATATGAAATACTTATCTATTACAAGTTGCAACCAACCAACTAACTGTGGGTGTTCAACTCTCCAACTAACCATAGGCTCAGAGGCATTCACTCTTAGCACTCTGGCCACCCCTGTGCCAAGCCATGATATCACTAAGGAAACTTTTACAAATTTCTCAGAGATCCTCTCTCTATCACAGCCTCTACAAGGTTTATCAGGTGCTCTCTCAACATCAAGCACACGACCTTCTTCTCAGGTCAGGTTTTCTGGGTTCTCTTTCCAAACTCAAGAACGCTATCAGGGAGGTTACTTTCCTCCACCTCTCTAGCAACAATATAAGTATCCCTTCTTCCCCACTGAACTCAGGGCCTCCACGAGGTTTATCATATGCCTTCCCAGCTGGATTTCCTCTATGAAAGAGATTCCCTTCATAGCTACACTGTCCCTCCACACCCTCTCCTTTGAGCACCAGTTTATTTCCAACCAACACCAAGTTCGCGAACCTCTTTTGCTCTAGTCTGGGTTTTGGGTCTTCTATGATCCAATTCATAACTCTTCCATGGGTTATCTGATCTTTCTATTGCACACACTAGTGCATTCCTTTCAATGATTCTCTTCCTTAGAGACTGAATTCCTCCTTTGGTTCTCTCCAATAACCAATACAAATTAATCCTTCAATTCTTCTTCTAAGATGGAGAGCCTCACACGCTCTTCCTATTTCTGAATGGTATGGTTTCTTCTCTTGCACACCCTCTCCTTTTTTCCAGGGGGGTTTTGGACCTGTCCTATTTGTTATGTCAGAAGGAAATCGGGTCAATCTGGGCTTGCATGAAACCGCGTTCTGTCGTACTTTGAGCTTGTTATCCCAATTTTGTGGATAAATAAGGAGATGATGTCTCGAGGCCGTCAGGTTGTAGATATGGATTTTCAAGAGACTACATGACCAACAGTACCCTTTGCACAGATGGAAAACCCACTCACCACCACATATGGTCACAGGTTTGGAGATGGCATCCACCACACCAGCTGGCTTCCGGAAGGCAGTGGGCCTTACTCCATGAGGTACAAGTCAATATTATGGTGAGCATCATTTCAATATTTAAGCCATTTGATCATGTTGTATCTTAGATTTCTCTATATTTCATGATATGTGCTTGGACATTATGCATTTTTCCCTGCTTCGCTTTGGTGGTTGACATTGTTCCCTAGTAAGTGGTTTTCCTTGGGGATGGGTTTGCTACTGGGAACTCCCTTAATGAACTATTGTACCGTTCTCATCTATACTTAGGAATTTCCTTAATTATTCCCCTCAATTTCCTTATCTCTTGCGATTTTAGGATATATTGACCCAAGAAGGGGTTGTCCCTCATTCTTAGAAGGGGATAAAGCCCCAAAGGTGTTGGTGTTGGGTAAAAGATAAAATCCTTATATAAACCTGCGAGATGCTTCACCGATGGATCACCCAAGAAAGAAATGAAATGCTTATATTTAAATAAAGGGGACCCACTATATAATAAAGAAATGCTTGAAAGGTTAGTTGAAGGATAGGAGGTCTCATCGCGAGCCGACCTATCATGTCCATGGATATCTAGTGGTATGACATTTTAATCATCTGGTCACCAAACCAGGGAAATGGCTCTCAGTTGCATGGCTGAGAGAAAGGGTGTCTCATCACGAGCCAACCTTCTAATTTCCATTAGGTGTTTGTGGGTGACATTTTCATCACCCGATCACCACGCCAAGGAAGTTACCTTCATTCTCTCCTTATGCTATTATGAAAGAAAATATAAAGAAATAAAGATAAAAGGAAATTGATGGGCTTGGAAAAAGCGCATTGCGGATGAAGGTACCACATACCCTCCATAAAGGCACCCATGAATGAGACACTACGACCCCTTGTATGTCATGAGCCCTATTCCCATTGAGTCTTGACTCCATCCACTTCATAGAATTTACATGGATTAGAGAGGGACCTCTTGGAAGCTTTCCTTGACCTAGGGCAAGACCTACCCAATATGACACCTCGTCAACCCTCCCATATTTAAGCTTGACAAGTTGCATAGTGTCTTTGAGATGTTAATTGTTTGATATAGTGATCTTTGATGCACATGCTTAGATGTATTATTTATTGATTGGTTGACTTATCACGATGTTATGACTTGAGATCCTTGGAGGGCATGGTCATTTGTCTTTGCAAGACCTAGTTGGTGGATAGTTTTGGGAGAACAAGCCTAGATTGGGCTTCCATGGGGCTACAAGACCATAGGTTGGATGCTAGGGACTGTTAATATTATGGTAGCTTTGGGAGGTATGAACCTCTATTGTGACCTATGACGAGATTAGAATATTCCGGAAGGAAGCAAAGAAGTAAAGGAAACCATAGATGAGATGTCGGCTGCAGAAATATAATTAATACGAATTAATTAGTACCCAGAAGGAGAAGTCGGCCCTAATAAGTCTGTCAGAACCACTATAAATACATGGCTCCAGTCTCTCATTTGACACATTCTCAGAATTGCAGAGAGCCAGTTGTGCGCACTGCAGTTGGCAGTTTTGTGCACAAGTTTTTGGGGAAGGTGTTGTGCCAGTTTCTGGGTGGGACTATCTGATCAGATTTGGTTTCTATTCTTGCTTGGTGCATTAGCCTTTCTTGGCTATTGATTGCTACTAGTATTCTTCTCTGTCAAGGTCAAGGTGCTCGGAGGGTGGCTTCAACCTATGGTTGGGTGACAAGGGTATAGTCAATGGTAAAACAAACACAATCCTTCATATTCTAGCAGGTTATGGGCCCACACCTCCTTCATGCTGGAAGGAAGCATAGCCGCTAGGATATTGAGCTCGTTGAGGAACTTCTGCAAGGGTTACTAGTAGGAGAAACTTCCAAATACACTGCCGCTAGGGTTACTAGCAAAAGTAGTTGCAGAAACCCTAATCTCAGATCCGACACCTTGTGATGGAACATCTCGCTCAAAAAGAAGATATTCAGATGCGCCCTAACTCAACGCACCTTTTGGCTCTCTTAGAAGATAGAAATGACGAAGTTGAAGTTTTGGATCAAGGCATGACCAGTTACCAGTCAACCGAAGACATGAGTGAAATGATCAGTCTTTTACACTACTCAACACTTATTGGAATGATTGAAGATGACATGTGGATAATCGATAGTGGAGCTTCTAGGCACATGACGGGAGATCAAGCCAG
>ML789394.1:184527-213738 GCA_009831015.1 Picea engelmannii | reverse complement strand
TCTAAGGAGATTCTAGATCTGATACACTCAGATGTTTGCGGTCCGATGCCAGTAAAATCTCTAGGAGGATCTTCTTACTACGTAATCTTCATAGATGACTATTCAAGAAAGACTTGGTTATATCTACACAAGAAAAAAGACGAAGTATTCAACAAGTTTCAAGAGTTCAAAGCAGAAATAGAAATTCTCACGAATAAGAAGATCAAGACACTAAGAACCAATAATGGTGGAGAATACACATCAAAGGAATTCGTTGCATTATGCAAATTGGCAGGGATTAGGAGGGAGCTGATTGTTCCTCATAATCCTCAAAAAAATGGTGTAGTAGAAAGAAATAACAGATCCATTGAAGAAACCGTAAAAGCCTTACTAAATGATCAAGGTCTATCCATGTTCTTATGGGGAGAAGTAACAATGACAACAATATATGTGAAGAACAAAAGTCCTCATCGTATATTGAAAGACATGACACCAGAAGAAGCTTTCTCAAGTAAGAAACCTAATGTGGAAAATCTAAGAATATTTGGATGTCTTGTTTACTCTCACATTCCCAAGGACACGAGGAATAAACTAAAACCTTCAGGAAAGAAAGGAATATTCGTGGGATACAATGATTCATCAAAAGATTATAGAATATATATTCCAGAACAACACAAGATCGAAGTCAGTAGAGATGTAGCATTCAATGAGAAGATGGCCTTCAAGAAATCCATAGAAGAAAATATAGAAGAAGAAGAGATTGAAGAACTTAACGAAGAAAGCACAGAAAATGTAAATGACGAAAAGGAACTACCTGATCATCCTATGGAGCCATGTGAAAACATTAATTCAGATATCGTACCTAAGACCAAGAAAAGACCAGCTTGGCTTGAAGCTACCTTACAAGACGCAGAAAGACTCAAGGTTCCAGAAGGAACATTCAGAAAGAGTAAAAGACCTAAAAGATTCTCAAGTTATGCAGCATACATGACGAAGCTTCTAGATGAAGAACCTACCACATTTGAAGAAGCAGTTCAAAAGGGACAATGGAAAGAAGCTATGACGGAAGAGCATCAATCCATTATGAAAAATGAGGTATGGGAAATCGTACCAAGACCTAAAGAAAAATCGGTGGTAACCTCAAAATGGGTGTACAAGATCAAACATGCAGCAGACAGAAGCATGGATAAATAGAAGGCAAGATTCGTAGCTAGAGGGTTCTCCCAGAAGGAGGGAGAATATTATGACGAAACCTTTGCTCCGATGGCTAGATATACTTCCATCAGAGCTATCATATCTCTTTCCGCTTCCATGGGATGGAACTTACATCAGATGGATGTAAAGGCAACCTTCTTGAATGGAGCAATTGAAGAAGAAGTATATATTGAACAACCTCAAGGGTTTGAGGTACATTCCAGAGACACTCACATTTTCAGATTGAAGAAAGCTCTATATGGACTCAAGCAAGCTCCAGGGGCTTGGTATGCCAGAATGGACAACTATCTAACGAGACTTGGTTTCTCCAAGAGTCATGTAGATCCAAACCTTTACTATAAAGTCCTGGACAATGCACCTATAATCCTACTACTATATGTTGACGATCTATTCATAATAGGTGAAGAGTCTCTTATTATCCAGTGCAAGAAGGAATTAGCTTATGAATTTGATATGAAATATCTAGGTCTCATGCATTATTACTTGGGACTAGAAGTATGGAAGAAGCGTGGTGAAGTATTCCTTGGACAAGGAAAGTACGCAATAAAGATCCTTCATAAATTTGGAATGATGGATTGTAAGTCCATGGACACTCCTATGAATGCATATATAAGAAAAGTGAAAGTTCTAGATTCT
Source organism: Picea engelmannii (assembly GCA_009831015.1). NCBI lineage: Eukaryota > Viridiplantae > Streptophyta > Pinopsida > Pinales > Pinaceae > Picea > Picea engelmannii. Next base: position 211,908 of record ML789394.1, on the reverse strand, counting down.
GATCCAGTAGATCCATCTCTATATCGACAACTAATTGGGTCATTGATGTATTTGGTAAATAATCGACCAAACATATGCTTTGCCGTGAATACACTAAGCCAGTTCCAGGTGGAACCAAGACATGAGCATTGGATAGCTACAAAACATGTATTAAGATATATTCATGGAACAATAAACTATGTTTTGAAATATACCACATCCAGTGATATACAACTTCATGGATCCACAGACTCAGATTGGGCAGGAAGTGCAGAAGACAGAAATAATACTTTATGTATGTGTTTCAGCTTGGGCTCCGCTATGATATATTGGGGCAGCATGAAACATAAGTCTTTCACACTCAACACAACAGAAGCAGAGTATATCGCAGCATGTGAAGCATGCACTGAAGCAATATGGTTAAGGAAGTTAATCTCTGATTTATTTGATCAGATTCCAAAATCGACCATAATACATTGTGATAATCAAAGTTGTATAAGATTATCAGAACATCCCGTATTTCATGAAAGGTCGAAACACATTGAGATCAAGTACTACTTTATTCGAGATAAATCCAGGAAGGAGAGGTAAAGCTCGAGTATATCCCCACCAACGAGCATACAACAAACATTCTAACAAAACCTCTATCCAGAATAAAGTTTGCATATTTCCGAGAGAAGATGGGGATCGTGGAAATAACTCCCTTAGCTAAAAGGGAAGACTCTCCAGGTTAGGAGGGAGCACAAAAATATTATTGAAAAATATTGTTGAAAAATATTATTGAAACATTTATCTTTGTGATTGAAAAATAGTCCAGATTGGACAGATTCTTTCCTGTTCGGAAAGTGGATTGAGATTTCTAACGGACAAGGATTTCCCATTGTGGTTAACATGGGAAATGGTCCTAATTGCTGATGCATCATAGACATCAACTTTTCATTGTGGTTAAATTGGGGAGTGGTCTAGGGAAGTCTCTCTTCTTGAGGGTTACTCAAGAAGACTGGCTCGCCTCGCCGGACAACTATTTCTCATTGTGGTTAACATGAGGAATGGTCCATTTTGGAGGTTGATACAGGACAGTCTTTTCCTCTTGTGGTTAACAGAGGAAATTCTCCAGATAGTCATTCCTTAGGGTTTATACATTCTCTCCAGAGTGCACTTTGATTAGTGTAGGAAGAATGGCCCAGGGTGGGGAATGGTCCAGGCTCGACAATCAGGGACAGACATTCCTTAGGGTTTATACATTCTATTTAGGGTTCACTTTGATTAGTGTAGGAAGAATGGCCTAGGGTGAGGAATGGTCCATGGCTCAGAAATTAGAAACAATCATTCTTCCTTGTTTGAGAAGAATAGGGAAGATAGCCCAGTATTGATGTTCTATACTGAGGGTAGATATTCTTTCAGATCTCACAGATGTGAGTGAAATATTGGCCCAGATGGTTTAGTTTATTCTTAACAATATTTTCAGTGCAGGTTGTCATCAGATGATTGTTATGGAGACTGCTTGTCTCCAGACATTAGAGATATATTGCTGTGGTGGATTTGTTCCACTGTTAGTGACTATGTGTCACGGTTTGAGTAGTTGTGTACTACCATGGATAAACACAGGTGTGTTCTATCAATTGATATTGTACTAGTTGTCATAGGAGATTATCCAGTTGGATAATAATGACAGTGCTCGTGATACTACCAGTTGAATGGTTTGTTTGTTCTCAAGACATACCTCCCTAGTTAGGAGGGAGTGTTAATATTATGGTAGCTTCGGGAGGTATGAACCTCTATTGTGACCTATGCCGAGATTAGAATATTCTGAAAGGAAGCAAAGAAGTAAAGGAAACCCTAGACGAGATGTCGACTACAGAAATCTAATTAATATGAATTAATTAGTACGCAGAAGGAGAAGTCGGCCCGAATAAGTTTGCCAGAACCACTATAAATACATGGCGTCAGTCTCTCATTTGACACATTCTCAGAATTGCAGAGAGCCAGTTGTGCGCACTGCAGTTGGCAGTTTTGTGCGCAAGTTTCTGGGGAAGTTGTTGCTCCAGTTTCTGGGTGGGACTATCTGATCAACTTTGGTTTTTATTCTTGCTTGGTGCATTAGCCTTGCTTGGATATTGATTGCTACCAGTATTCTTCTCTGTCAAGGTCAAGGTGCTCTAAGGGTGGCTTCGGCCTATGGTTGGGTGACAAGGGTATTGTCAATGGTAAAACGAGAACAATCCTTCATATTCTAACAGGGGCCCTCATCCCAGATGAGAGAGATCAGACTTGGAAGTTAGATGGTCTTGATGATGACTTGGATGACCTAGCCCACCCCTTACTTGCCAAATGATTTTCCCAGGAGGGGAAAAACGTTCCACTTTTGAGCTTGACGTCATGATATTGGGGGATAGGGCATGGTGGTGAGGTGCCACTCTTTGACACATGTACGTTTTGATGAGAATAAGGTCTTCACCATGATATGAGTTCCTAGATGCTTGAAACATTGCCTTTGGAGGCCCATCCATGCTTCTCCAACACCAACGATTTCCTCAAAGTATTAAAACGCCCCCTAAAGGGGTGAAATCCTCCTAAATTAGGGTTTAATTTGTGCAAAAAGTGAAATTTTAAGAGAATTGTTTAATATTACTTTGTTAAGGGGGAAATATTAGGGTTGTTGACCCATAATCTTGTGTTTTACTCCTTAGTTTGTGGACAAGCTAAGTTAGCTAGATTTTGTATAAATAGAGATCATAAGATCTCATTTTAATCATAACTCTCCCTCTTGTGAGAGGTTTTGGTCTGAAATTTTCGGCCCTCTTGGCTCTTTTAGCTATTGTGCACTTGTTTATGGATATGTTATGAATGGTTGATGGAGGAAGGCCTAGTGCTAGCTTTGGATGATGATTTCTATCTCTTGTGGTGAATTGTCTTAGCATTTCTCTTGATCTTGGTATGGTTTTTACTCTCTTGCTATCATTTTATTCAAGTCAAGTATTGTTATGCTAGGAGCTAGGTGGGAAGTTTAAGGGAATACACCCCCAACATAGCCTTCATCATTTTAGTTGCTTCATCTCATTGATTAAGGGTTTTATAAGAGAAGTATAAAGGCATACACCCTCTTAGCTTAAACCCTAGCTTAGAGAAACTTGCCTTGAGAAGTAAAAGGGATTACAACCCCAAGGAGGTAGCTTCTCTAAGATCCTTGTGACTCAATTAACCCAATAGTAAGGTCACTAGTCATTGATTTGTTGCATTAGAGAAATAAAATATTGCATTGGGAAACATGATTTTCAGTCATTTTTACTTCTTGCAAAGTGGATTGTTTTCCTTGTTCCTTGGGCACCTCACATCCACTAGGGCGTCTCCATATAGGGGGTAATTATTGCTGCTATTAAAAAATTTCATATTCATCCATTAGGGTTGCAGAAACCCTAACTTACTTGCTTGAATAACTCTCATACCAACCATTGGATTTTGCTCAAAGTTTGCACACATATTCTTCTTGGTCCAACACACTTTTTGGCAAAGTTTGAGGGGATTTCAATGACTGATTTTCTTTCTGCAATACATTAAATGTTACAACCATAAGGCTGATATAATTTTCTATATACAAGTGTTTACAACAACCTTATCTTTTATGGTAAGAGTATTGGTTTTTCATCTTGAGTTTAGCTAGTCAATTACTAGTTTTTCTCTTGCATTTTCTACTTTATCTCTAGCACTTATTGAACAACTTATAGTAACATTTACTTGCTGATATATATTGTTGTCTACTACTGAAAATTAGGGATAACAAGGTTAAATTTCTAATCCAACTAACATATACTATTGCAAAGTGTCTTTTCTTGTGTCTCGGATAGGTACAATCATCTGGAGAAGTAATATACATGTGGGGAAACAATTACTTGACTTGTAAGGAATCTCTCCCTACCTTTTATTCCACTTAGACTTGACCTATAGGGTCTTCAATTCCATCCATCTTCATCTTCATCTCAATCCCGCTAGGGTCACCAAGATCGCCTCCCTAGAGTAACCTAGTCACCCTTGAAGTACGAGACCTACATCGAGGTGACATTGGGTATAGGATTCCCAAGTTGTAGCACTTTTGTTGTGGTTGGGTCGAGATTTTCCCAACCTACAACTTGAACTATAGCATTTTGACATCGTTTCTGGGGAAGATTTTGAATCTTCTTCGTGCCCTAACGATACTTTGGTAAGATATCCCAAAGCCTTTCCCTTAGCTTTCCTGGCGACTCCACCCAAGGGAGGTTCCCTTTCCACCCTTCTTGATGAGCTCATTTTGAAGCTCATTTGGCGACTCTACCTTCCTAGAACTCACTTTTCCCTTTTCCCCCTTTCATTCCTTGATGATACTTGAGCTCATTTGGAGACTCCATTGAGGTATTACCCTAAGTGATGGAACCATGGCCTCATGAGACTTACCATGGAAATTCCATAATGTGTACCCTTCTATTGATGTTCAGAATGTCCTTGGCTATCCAAATCATTGTCCAATAGAATGGAGAGCAAGTTTCCCCAAATTTATCAGAGATCTATCTCTAACAGTCACCCATGTTGTGAATTATATGAATTATGCATCGATCTTAAATGTGTTACATGAAGATGTGCTGATGAATTTTTTTGTGTCTTCACTAGAATGAAGTCAAAAGGATTGGCTCACACACTCATGTGTATCCACAAAGTATCCCTTCTTCTACAAATCTCATTGAAGAATTTCTCAGGCAATATCGTCGTGCTACTCAAGATTTGCAAGATGCTCTCTAAGTCACATTATAATAATTATAATAATAATTATAATTATTGCCTCAACAGGGCCGACCTCTCTAAGTCACATTATAATAATAATAATTATTATTATAATTAATATTGACCAGATTAATTATATTTTACATTTATTTTTAATCACATTAAGGTGGGGTCGACTTGTACCCTTTACATAACAATTAGGGTTACATGAAGGTATGACACTTGAACAATATATATAGCAAAGGATATGATACACTCATTAGTTCTCATCCACCAGGGGCACATATGGTTCACTGCATTACACAGAAGAACCAAATATTCACACATTCACCTATGCTCGTCCACAGGCACGTCCACTTTACAGATCTTCTTTCACACTGCCTCACACAGGGGAATCATCTGGAGTCTTCTCGTCAACTCTGCTACTCAGAGGAGGCTAATACATCATCTTCATTTCTGTTCACATGACAATGCACCCAACACTTTGGGATTTCACACATTCACCTTGTGCTCATCCACATGAATGTCTAACTCAACAGATCTCCTTTCCCATTGCATAATCATCTGGAGTTCTTCTCAACTCTCTGAATGGAGGAGGTCATCTCTACGTTCCTAGATCTGTCTCAGGTAGGAACCACATACCCTTCTTAGGGGTTTTCTATCAGGTTTGTACTATGAGAGAAAGACTTACATAGCTGCAATGGTCCACATCTCATAGGTTTGTAAGCTGGAGATTGTCTCACATAGATGCAATAATCAAAACTCCCTCTCATCTAGGGAGGCATTTTCCACCAGGCTAAGTCTCTCACGGAAATACTCAAACTTTGTCTTGGCAAGTGGTTTAGTGAAGATATCTACAATTTGTTCATGAGTAGAAAGATACTGCACGTGTACTATCCTTCTCTGCACCATGTCTCTGATATAGTGATACTTGATTTCAATGTGTTTCGATTTGTCATGAAACACTGGGTTCTCCGAGAGATTTACACAACTCTAGTTGTCACAATGAATAGTAGTGAGATGCATCTCATGATTGAACAAGTCAGTCAAAATTTTGCGAAGCCATACTGCTTCACAAACTGCCACACTTAGTGCAATGTACTCTGCCTCTGCTACACTTAAAGCCATAGAGATTTTTTTTCTACTACACCAGGAAACCATGGGTGATCCTAAGGTGAAGCAACAAACTGAGGTTCTCTTTCTGTCTACTGCACTTCCTGCCCAATCTGCATCAACATATCCTTCCAAGCTTAAGTCCACATTGGCTGCATATCTCAGACCATAACCAATTGTACCTTGTAAGTATCTCAATACATGTTTTGCATCTATCTAGTATGTATGTTTTGGTTGGCTCATAAAATGGCTAAGCACATTCACTGTATAGAAAATGTCTGGTCTGGTGTTAACCAGGTACATCAAAGATCCAATAAGCTGTCAATATAAATGTGGATCTACGTCTCCTGAATTAGTTTCACTCATTTTCTTTAAATCCATTACCATTGGAGTAGGCATGGATTTGCAGTTTGTCATTTTGAACTTTTTCAGTATCTCCATAGTATATTTTCCTTGACTTAGGAAAATCTCATTTGTTCTCTGCCATACTTCTAGTCCCAAGAAATAATGCATTAGGCCTAAATCCTTCATTTCAAATTTGGCAGTTAATGCTTGCTTGCATTCAACAATGAGTCTCTCTGAACCGATGAGGAAAAGATCATCCACATATAAGACCAAAATCAGACACTCATTGCCATCAATGTGATAATACAAGTTTGGATCAGCTGCACTTTGTTGAAACCCAAACTCATCAGAAATCCATCCATTTTCTCGTACCAAGCACATGGTGCTTGTTTTAGTACATATAGGGTTTTCTTTAACCTGCATAGATGAGATTTTTCTTTGTGTATAACGAAACCTTTTGGCTACTCAATATAAACTTCTTCCTCAATTTCACCATTGATAAAAGTTGTTTTTACATCCATCTGATGTAGCTTCCAACCCATGGAAGCAACTAGTGCAATGATAGATCATATGGAGGTATATCTGGCTACAAGTGCAAAAGTCTCGTCATAGTCGACTCCCTCTATTTGTGAGAACTCTCTAGCCACAAATCTTGCTTTGTATTTTTCAATGCTTCCATCAACAACATGTTTGATTTTGTAAATCCATTTGGAGGTCACTACGGACTTTCCCTCTGGTCTTGGAACAACATCCCATACATCATTTTTTAATATAGATTGGTATTCTTCAGTAATTGCATCTTTCCATACTTGTTCATCTAAATCTTCTCCATGAAAAGTAGGCTCTGAGTCAATAATGTGGGTCATGGATGAAAGGTAGCTTGGAAATCTCTTTGGTCTCTTGCTTTCTTTGGTTGCTCCTTGTGGAGCTTTATGCCCTTCTTCTTATTCTAAAGTTTGTCAAGCCCAAGTAGGTCTTTTATGTCTAACTGTGATGTCTCTGGGTATGTTTCTTGGGCAACTGAATCTTTTGGAGCAACTGGATCAACTAGATCTACTAGCTCATCTGGAATAATATCTGTCTCCCTCTGAACTGCTGAAGGAAGAGGAGGTATTGTTTCACTATTGATTTCCATCCGAGCTTCTCTAGATTTATGGAAGGATACTTCTTCTTCAAAAGTAACATCTCTTCTTACTTCAATTTGTCTCTGACCTGGGATGTAGATTTGATATGCCTTTGAGGATTCACTATATCCTACAAATGTACCCTTTCTTTCTGAAGGTTCTAGTTTGGATCTCTTCTCTTTGGGTACTTGAAGGTACACTGGGCATCCAAATATTCTGAAGTGTCCGATCTCAGGCTTTACTTTGGTGAATGATTTTTCTGGAGTAATGTTCTTCAAGATCTGATGAGGACTGCGGTTTTGAACATATACTGCTGTCATACAATCTTCTACCCATAGAGTCATAGGTAGACTCTGATCATGTATCATTGCTTTAGTTGCCTCAATGATAGTTCTGTTTTTCCTTTCAACAACCCCATTTTGTTGAGGGTTGTAAGGAACTGTGAACTCCCTCTTAATTCCCGTTTCAATACAAAAACTGTTAAATTCTTTTGAGGTGTATTCTCCTCCACTGTCTGATCTCAATATTTTGATTTTCCTTCCGGTCAGGTTTTCAACCTGAGCTTTGAATTCTTGAAACTTGGTAAGGACTCCATCCTTGTTTTTCATAAAGTAAATCCAAGTTTTCCTGGAGTGATCATCTATGAAGAGTACATAATATAAGTACCCATTTAAGGATGCAACAATCATCGATCCACATACATCTGAATGTATTAAGTCCAAGATTTCCTTGGATCTATTGTCACTGCTTGGAAAGGATCCTTTAACATTTTTTCCAAGGGCACAACCTTTCCAAACACGTTTATGATGAATCTGTATCTCTGGTAGACCTGTTACCATTTTCCCCAGAGTTGGAAGAGCTCTATAATGAATGTGAGCAAGTATTCTATGCCATAACTCACTTAAGCTAATAGTGTCATGTAGTAGGGCTTGAACAAGTTTGATGGTCAGCTTGTACAAGCTATTTTCTCGGATACCAATTACTTTGGAAGAGCTTATATGAGAGTCTTTGTGCCATGCAAGAACTCTTTCTTTTGAGAAAGTGATTTTGTAACCTTTGTCTTCCAAGGCCGAAATAGAGACAAGGTTTCTCTTCATTCCAGGTACATATAATACTTCTTCTAGTTTGAGCTGCATATTTGAATCTAGTTGGAAAGTAGAAGTTCCAACTCCTATCACATTATATCTGGCATCATTTCCAAGAATGACATGTAGATGTGTCTCTTTCTCAACGAAATGTGTTAGATGATTTCTAAGACCGGTCATGTGCCTGGAGGCACCACTGTCAATTAGCCAAGTTTTGTCATTGATAGGAACCATACCTGAGAGTGTTGAGATGTTGATGTCCTCATTTCTTTGGAGTCTTGTCTTCCTGGAACTGAGCTTGCTTCCCATCATGATTTTGTTCATCTTCACAAACCCTTGTCAACTAGGCTAGAAAACCTAAGGGCTAGGCTAGGCTAGAACTTTTAGGTTTTGTTGGGCTTATGACTGCCAAAAATAATCCTTGATAAATATGATAGCCATGGTAAGATGAGGAGTTTCTTCAAGAAGTTCGCTGAAATACAATTCAGATTTTTTTGCAGAATTTTGGCGAAACCCTAGAAACCCTTAGAGCCAAAAATTTGAAATGCCCGGAAATGTAATATGAGACTTGCTGGAGGTGTGTTGAAGGAGGCTGCATCCTTCTATGTCCTTTTTAGCCCCAACGTCCAAGTTTTGAGTGGTGAAAACTCTCAGAAGAGGAGGCCGTACGTAATTTCTGGAAACCCTAGGAGGGTCATATGGTTTCTGCAGATGTGTGAGAGAAAGGTTGGAAAATGCTTGTGCAATGGGATCTTCAAGACCTATGCTCTGATACCATGTTGATTTTTCAATAAGATAGGTTAAGCATGTAGTTCATTTCAATGTGCATTTTTCTTAACCATAAACAATAATGTTGCAGCAACCAAGATCACAAGAAGAAACACCATGCACAAGAACATAAGAAGTATCCTGGGAAACCCTTCTTAACAAGGGAAGAAAACCCAGCCAAATCCTTTGCTATATTCTTCAAGAGAAATACCTTCACCACCAAGAAAGACCTAACACACAAGAGGGTGATCAAACCCCAGAAGACTAGCGCCCAAGAGAGGTGTGCACTTATCCCAAGTAAATGTACTTGCTGAAATTTCCAAACTCACATGAAAGATATGATTCCACAATGGGGAATCTTCCCTTACTTATATTAGACTTGTCCTATCAACAAAAGTGTCTGTTGGCTCAAAATGGCCGACCTCTCTAAGTCACATTATAATTATAATTATTATTGACCAGATTAATTATCTTTTACATTTATTAATCATATTAAGGTGGGGCCGACCTGTACACTTTACATAACAATTAGGGTTACAGGCAGGTCTGACTCTTGAAAAATATATATAGCAAAGGATCTGATACACCCACTAGTGCTCATCCACTAGGGGCACATCTGGTTCACTGCATTACAAAGAAGAACCAAATCTTCACATGTTCACCTATGCTCGTCCACATGCACATCCACTCTACAGATCTTCTTTCCTACTGCCTCACATAGGAGAATCATGTGGAGTCTTCTCGTCAAATCTGCTGCTCAGAGGAGGCTAATACATCATCTTCATTTCTGTTCGCATACGATGCACCCAACACTTTGGGATTTCACACGTTCACCTTGTGCTCAACCACATGCACGTCTAACTCAACAGATCACCTTTTCCACTGGATAATCATCTAGAGTTCTTCTCAACTCTCTGAATGGAGGAGGTCATCGCTACATTCTTAGCTCTGTCTCAGGCATGAACCACATACCCTTCTTAGGGGATTTCTCTCAGGTTTGTAAGCTGAGAGAAAGACTTACATAACTGCAATGGTCCACATCTCACAGGTTTGTAAGCTGGAGAAAGTCTCACATAGATACAATCATCAACATTATCTGCTTTCCCTTTTGAAGAAAATGAAGTTATCCAGTCTTGTGAGGAAGTGATCAATGATGCAGATGAGTTCATGAAACAACCCTCAGATATAGTTGACAAACACATTGATGATTTCATACAGTTTGGGAGATGTAGATGGTATGTGGGTTGCTTCATTATTGATAGATATCCCATTTATGACATTGAGGGTAGCTCTCAAGCAGAAGGGGTTGAAATGTCATGTTCAGAGGATCGACCTCCATGCATGTATGATTCAGATGTTTGGAAGCCTAGTGATGACATGGTTACAGATTTGTTCTTCCCTTTCGAGGATGACTTGTCACAACATGTACTTCATTCACCTTTTGGTACATACCCTTTTGAGGATGCATATTTGTTTTATGAGGACTTTCGACCATTGTGCTCAAGTTTCGAGGAATACCAGGACATGGCCAAATCAGATCAATCAAAGGTTCATTATTCGAAGCAAAAGTATTTTCATCTTGGAGATCTCTATGGAGATTCATAGGGGAAGAGGTGGTGTTTGTCTACACATGAGACTGTTCCTTACCTCTTACCCTCCTCTCCAAGAGATCATGTATTATTCTTTTGATCTCTCATATCCTCTTAGCCCTCGACAAGCAGTGAGTCTTTATGCGTCGATGAAGATGAGCCTTCATCTACATATAGTATCCCCCTTCAGAGATGGATTGATCAGTCTTGTGGCTACAATTTCAGGCAGGATGATCGGGCTGGTGGTTTCTATTTCCAGCAGGATTTCCTCCCTCCCACCCATCTTCATGAGTTTTATTTCATGATTGATCATATGTGTGTTTTTACTCATGATTATTATGTGTTTGACTTATCTTTGTTGTATTATATGATTAAGCACAGGGGGAGATACTTTGATGAGATGGTCAAATGGTTTCACTGGTTGTATGACTTCACCTGACATCATCCAACACGTGATCTTTAGGGCCCCAAGGTCCCAGGTAAGTAGGTAAGTCATTTCCCCCTGCATTTGCATCTTGATTGATTAGATTAGTTTATATGTATTTCATTTTCATTTTGCTCTACTTGCATATTGATTTCATGCTTAGTTTAGAATTTTTTGAAAAAATATCAAATTTTTTTTTTTTTTATAGCTTAGTTGGTTTTGATTATAATCATATGAGAACAAGGATGAGTAGGCCATCTTGCACTTGACAGTTTGATGTTTCCTTGCAGGCACAAGTCTACCACGAGATGCTACGATTCTTATGCACTCTACGATGAGCACATGTCCCCAAGTAGGAGCCAAATGTTATCCCCATTTTGAGGATAACTAAGGAGATGATGTCTCGAGGCCCTCAGGTTGCATACATGGAGTGCCGAGAGACTACATGACCAACAATACCCTTTGCACAGATGGAAAAACCAATCACCACCACAGATGGTCACGGGTTTACAGATGGCATCCACCACACCAACTGGCTTCTGGAAGGTAGTGGGCCTTGCTCCATGAGGTACAAGTCAATATTATGGTGAGTTTGCTACTGTGAACTCCCTTAATGAGCCACCATATTGTTCTCGACCATACTTACCACTTTCCATCATTATTCCCCTCCATTTCCTTATCTCTTGGGATTTTAGGGTATATTGACCCAAGAAGGGGTTGTCCCTCATTATATGGGAAGAATGGGATAAAGGCCCATAGGGGTTGGTGTTGGTTAAAAGATAAAAGCCTTATATAAAACTTCTAGATTCTTCACCCAGGGATCACCCACAAAAACAATGAAACACTTATGTTTGAATAAAGGGGACCCACAATATAATAAAGAAATGCTTGAAAGGTTAGTTGAAGGATAGGAGGCCTCATCATGAGCCGACCTATCATGTCCATGAATATATAGTGGTATGCCATTGCCATCATCTGATCACCAAACCAAGGCAATGACTCTCAATTGCATGGATGAGAGAAAGGGGGTCTCATCACAAGCCAACCTTCTCATTTCCATTAGGTGTTTGTGGGTGACATTGCCATCACTTGGTCACCATGCCAGGGTAGCGACCTTCAGTCTCTCCTTATGCTATTATGAAAGAAAATATAAAGAAATAAAGATAAAAGGAAATTGATGGGCTTGGAAAAAGTGCATTGCAGACGAAGGTACCACACACCCTCTACAAAGGCATCCATGAATGAGACACTATGAACCCTTGTATGTCATGAGCCCTATTCCTATTGAGTCTTGACCCCATCCACCTCATACACTTTACATGGCTTAACGGGGTACCTCTTGGAAGATCTCCTTGACCTAGGGCAAGACCTACCGAATATGACAACTTGTTAACCCTCCCATATTTAAGATTGACAAGTCACATAGTGTCTTTGAGCTGTTAATTGTTTGATATAGTGATCTTTGATGCACATGATTAGATGGATTATTTATTGATTGGATTGACTTATCATGATCTTATGACTTGAGATCCTTGGAGGGAATGCTCATTTGTCTTTGCAAGACCTAGTTGGTGGACAATTTTGGGAGAACAAGCCTAGCTTGGGATTCCATGGGGCTACAAGCCCATAAGGTTAATGCCAGGGACCCTCATGCCAGATGAGAGAGATCCGACTTGGACGACCTTGATGATGAATTGGACAACCTAGCCCACCCCTTACTTGCCAAATGATTTTCCCAGGAGAGGCAAAACGTTCCCCTTTTGAGCTTGACGTCATGATCTTGGGGGCTAGGGCATGGTGGTGAGGTGCCACTCTTTGACACATGGATGTTTTGAGGAGAAGAAAGTATTAACCATGATATGAGTGCCTAGATGCTTGACACATGGCCTTTGGAGGCCCATCCATGCTTCTCGAACACCAACGATTTTCTCAAAGTGGCAAAACGTCCCCTAAAGGGGTGACATCCTCCTAAATTAGGGTTTAATTTGTGCAAAAAGTGAAATTTTAAGAGAATTGTTTAATATTACTTTGTTAAGGGGGCAAGATTAGGGTTTTTGACCCATAATCTTGTGTTTTACTCCTTAATTTGTGGACAAGCTAAGTTAGCTACATTTTGTATAAATAAAGATCATAAGATTTCATTTTAATCATAACTCTCCCTCTTGTGAGAGGTTTTGGTCTGAAATTTTTGGCCCTCTAGGCTCTTTTAGTTCTTGTGCACTTGTTTATGGCTATTTTATGAATGGTTGATGGAGGAAGGCCTAGCACTAGCTTTGGATGATGGTTTCTATCTCTTGTGGTGGATTGTCTTAGCATTTCTCTTGATCTTGTTATGGTTTTTACTCTATTTCTATCATTTTATTCAAGTCAAGTATTGTTATGATAGGATCTAGGTGGGAAGTATAAGGCCATAAATCCCCACCATAGTCTTCATCATTTTAGTTGCTTCATCTAATTGATTAAGGGTTTGCTAAGAGAAGTATAAAGGCGTACACCCTCTTAGCTTAAACCCTAGCTTAGAGAAACTTGCCTTGGGAAGTAACAAGGATTACACCCCCAAGGAGGTAGCTTCTCTAAGATCCTTGTGACTCCATTAATCCAATAGTAAAGGCACTAGTCATTGATTTGTTGCATTGGAGAAATAAAATATTGCATTGGGAAACGTGATTTTCGATCATTTTTACTTCTTGCAAAGTGGATTGTTTTCCTTGTGCCTTGAGTACCTCACAACCACTAGGGCATCCCCATCTACAGGGTACTTATTTATGCTATTACAAAATTTCACCTTCAGCCATTTGGAATGCATAAACTCTAACTTACTTACTTGAATAACTCTCTTATCAACCATTGGATTTTGCTCAAAGTTTGCACACCTATTCTCCTTGGTCCAACGCATTTTTTGGCAAAGTTTGAGGAGATTTCATTGGCTGATTTTCTTTCTTCAATACATTGAATGTTACAGCCACAAGGCTGATATAATTTGCTACAGACAAGTGTTTACAATAGCCTTATATTTTATGTTAAGAGTTTTGGTTTTTCATCTTGAGTTTAGCTAGTCATTTACTAGTTTTTCTTTTGCATTTTCTACTTGATCTCTAGCACTTATTGAGAAGATTATAGTACCATTTACTTGCTGATATATACTGTTATCTACTGCTGCAAATTAGGGACATCAAGCTTAACTTTCTGAACCAACTAACATATACTATTGCAAAGTGTCTTTTTTTGTGTCTCGGGCAGGTATAATCATCTGGGGAAGTAATATACTTGTGGGGAAACAATTACTTGACTTGCAAGGAATGTCTCCCTACCTTTTATTCCACTTAGACTTTACCTATAGGGGATTCATGTCCATCCATCTTCATCTCCATGTCAATCCCCCTAGGGTCACCGGGATCACCTCCCTAGAGTGACCTAGTCACCCTTGAAGTGCAGGACCTACATCGAGGTGACATTCGGTGTAAGATTCTCAAGTTGTAGCACTTGCCTTGTGGTTGGGTTGAGCTTTCCCAACCTAGAACTTGCACTATAATAGGGTCGACCATTTTTTGTCTCCTCAGCCAGACCCTCCATGCTTCCATTCATTGGGGTAGTTGATTGTTCAACCACCAATCCTTCTTTCATTAACTGATTTTTCTTTGGGATTAGGATGAGGCTTATTATTTCAGCAAGGAGAATTTGGGTCATTTGACATAATGAACCCTCTCTACAGTTTCCTCACTCTTTCCTCTAGTGATATCATGACCAATACTTCAAGGCTTCACCCCCACAATCAGTTTTTGGAAATGTAAACAATAATACATTTACATTGTTCACATGTCATAGCATGATAATCATAAGTAATGATTAATTACAAGCTGGGGGAAACAAGGGTATTACAACTTGATAAATCCCCTCTTGGGTCTTGAGCTAAACCCCAAGTCTCAAACCCTCTATCATGAACCATTACCAATATATAGCCTATTTTTCACCTCTACTCTTAGAAATTCGATAGCAAGTAGTTACATAGGATTCCATTCACTTAGGAGTTTGTTACAAAAGATAACAACATAAAACATAACTAACTCCTACTTTCTATAGTTTGGTTCTTTGACCAATTAATGCATATAAATCATATTTAACTAGATGGTTCGAGAAGAAAACTTCTTGATCTTTTGATCCTCATAATCATATGGCACGTCCACTCCATCTGGAGGCTGAATGGATGCTGACTTCGAGTGCCTGGTGTACTTTCGCAGTGTGGAAAGACTGCTCGCTGTGAAAGTTCTGTATAGGTTTGTCTTTAATCATAGGAATTTTGTTGTTGTGAGTGGAACTGCAAATGATTGATGAGAAACCATATCTTTTTGACCAAATAAAATACTCTCAGGAGGTTCCATCTAATTTTGTACACCAACTAATGATGTTGCTGGAGCATTAGATGCAAGAATTTGTGATGGAAACCTTGAAACAACCTCAGAAATAGAAGTAGACTTGGATGGGCTTGAATCTGGTTGAAAACATTTCATATATGTTGTTCCCGAGCCAATCTGTTTTTTCATTCAAAGTTATGATGTCTGTGTAGCATTTGGAACTGAAGATAACAACATTGGTACATGGCTCTATTTCCTGACAGGAATAGAATTTGAAGTGTTTGGGGCTTCAGGAAAAAGAATGCTTTCATCTCTATTTATCAGCTTTACATGTGGTGTAATGTCATTTTCCTCTGAAATGGGCACAGATAGCCCGGGTTCAGATACAATGCCCCGCAATATTGTGTCAGTTTCTCCAACTCTTACTGTGAGCCTGAAAAAACTGGATACAATAGATCATAACAAGTTACTCTTCCTCAAAGATGGAGGAAGAAAAGCAACAGGCTAAACTGGATACGAAGCATAACAAGTGGATACAATAGATCATCACCATAAACTACAACCATGTGGACCACAAAAACCAATATGATACCAATAAGAATTGAACCTTTCTTTCGCCCTTCAATACCGTTTGATTGCTTAGAACATCGTTTGATTTGATCATCCCTGCAACTATCCAGAATGTAACAAAGAAACCTTGCAAGTGTTGCAGAACGAACATTACCAACAACTATATGGAGAAAGGAAAAATATGCTCTCGAGCTGTTGAACTCTCCATCTCGCAAGCTGTTGAACTCTTACTTTATATACAAATAAAACATGGAATATACTTGTAATGGATTGTTGTACGCATAACTTGAACTCAATTTCCTTCTATAAGTTCCAACTCTTCTCGTAGAAATAAAATGTTCCTCTTCGAATTCGAGCATTCCATGTGGAATTACCTTTTGACCCCTGCTCACCACATCATTGACATCTGGGTTATAATTTTTTGGAAGTCAGCGGTTTCGTTCGTGGCACTGCGAATTTTGACTATATTAGGTGACATGTGCACCCTAGTGTTTGATGGATGATTTGGAAACCAAAGCTCATTCTCTTTGTTAGATTCATAATGAAAAAAATAGCAGAAACATAATGGAAATAAGTGAAGCAATCAAGAAACCATGATGAACAAAGATAAATAAACATTGGCAGAAAAGGCATACTCTATATTCATCAATGCTTCAAATAATCATGTACATAGATGTACATATACTAGTCCAGCGACTTAAACCCGTGGCTGATGTACGCCTAAAGTCGATGAAAATCCGTTAAACCATATCCGAACACGACAATGGTTGGAACCGACTTCTTGTTTTCCTCATCCTCATTTCAACCTCCGCCTCTGGTATTCCATTGGGTCTGGATTATAGCTCAGCCAAAACGAATTTTATACCAAAAAAATGTCGTCGGCTATGGTGCCGCCTTCCATACTCAGTCCGGTTCACATTCCAGCAGTTAGACATGCAGTCCATTTTAGGTAGTGTCCGCTAAACATTCAACGTGGCAATAAAATTTTGCACAACTGCTAAACATTCAAATGTGGCCTCACAGTAATTTCTTAATATGATTAGGTAAATGTGAAAAAATAAACATGTTAACGCATGCATTCATAAATACAAAGAAGTTATGAACAATAAATCTCATCCATTGATTTGGGAGGACGACTAAGAATATGCCAACATCTTCAATTGCTGGCCATAAGATTAAGATTTAATATTAAAAGATCATTAAATGTGCCCATTGTCAATAGGTGTACGCCTTTCGGCGTAACAATACAAGAAGACCATAAATGTCATGTAACTGTATAACAGTTAGGTAAACTAACTAACTTATGATTAGAGTTTTAACATCCCCCCTTAATCATAAGTTCGTTCTTGGCTGAAAAACTGCCACTCCTTGACAATCAACAATGTGTCAAGCGAATATTCAGAGGGCTGGTTGAAGATGCTCTTTGAACTCTGAAAAAAATAGTAGAAGCTGATGTCTTATACTAAATTGGTGGTTTAAGGGCGATCACAAACTCATTTGGTGGTTCCGAGATGACCACAAACCGAATCTCTAGCAGACGTTGATGTCTTCTACTAAATGACATGGTTTTAAGTTGACCATAAACTAACAAGAGCTCAAGGCTCAAAAATCTGAAAATGTAACAAACATAACTTCATGTCTTCTGCTCAATTGGTGGTTTTAAGCTGACCAAAAACCATATCAACAACAATATGTTTAGGAACAAGACTGCATACTAGGAACTAGGTTGCATACTTGATCATCTGTTCACAGGCTCTAAATCAAACTTGGAACCTGACTCAAAATCAAACTTGGAACCTGACTCAACTAGATTCCCCCCCTGTCAGGGACAAGTGGTTCCAATTCCCTTGACCGTCATTCGCAAGTATGGCCAAGAGGAGATCCAACACATCAAACTGTCTTCCGACGGAGTCTGAAGACTTGATCTTCAACTCAGAAGACTACATCAACTGGGCCCCGATCATACCCTAAATCATCAAATCTTGAAAAACATTAATGTCCATCAACTGTAGAAATATCTCCAATCAAGTATGACTTTATTTGCGTATAAATCTGGTGATAAGATTGCTCCAATAAATTGGCTTCCAAACGCCAATGCCAATTCCCTAACCATTCAAAATGAATTTGTTTCCGTTTCCGCTTGCGCTTTTGACACCTCACTGATGGGTGCTTTTTCTTCCCACAAAATGT
Organism: Picea engelmannii; assembly: GCA_009831015.1. Lineage (NCBI taxonomy): Eukaryota > Viridiplantae > Streptophyta > Pinopsida > Pinales > Pinaceae > Picea > Picea engelmannii. Next base: position 193,617 of record ML789394.1, on the reverse strand, counting down.
GCATGGGTGAAGATCAAAACAATTTGACTTATCATGGCCAAACCGATGATAGTGTTTGCAATGTATGGGTTCTTTATCCAACTGATTATCATGATCTGAAATATCTGTAGCAACATCATCATCAACAATATCTTGTACCTATTCCTTACCAATATCCTCAAGCTCTGTCTTCTTATCATCATTCAAAAAACCTCCACTCACAAAGAAAACAGGTTTGCAATAATTAGGAATATGAAAAAGGTTGTTAGCATCATTTTCATATCCTAGTCCATATCGATTTCGTTTAAAGTGTAATTCTTCCCATGGTCGAACAATTCTAATTTCTTTGCCACATTTATTCGCAACTTTTTCTGACATAGAGAATTCATCTAATTCATCTTCATGTTTATGACTTTCATCACTAGTCAATTGAGCATCTTCATTATTTTCATCCTTGATGTCATCTTGTTTGTCGAAATCACATTTTTGGTGTCGAAGGAGATTTAACTCATCAAATAACATTTTGTTTTGAAGTTTGAATATTTCAATCTTCTTGTGTGTTACTTGTAAACAAGTAATCACTGTATTGAGAGTGAACTTGTTTATTGCAATTGTAGATTCTGTAGTTGAGTTAATTAATGTGTGCAATATTGTAAATATTTCTTCAATTCTCGCCATTTTGCAAAATATGGAAGAGAGATGTTCGTTGTATGTTGATGCCACAAATTTCAATTTTGTATCCTGTTGTGCATGCCAAGAGTGATCGTCCGTTGCAGGAATGTCAATGACTTAGACATACACAAAGATCCTAAGAGAGACCCCCTTATTCAATTTCGGGTAGATCTACAACTTAATAACACCAAATACAATTTTGCAAATACACTTTATGGACCCCTTATAACACCTTTACAGCCACCTTGTAACTTCAATATAACTTCCAAAAAAAAAAGAAAAAAAAAAAAAACAACCTTATAACACCAATTACAAACAATTTTGCATTTGCAAGCATTCTTATAACAATGAGAGCATTCTTATAACTCCTTATGTTGAATTTTCATTTTTCTTTCTTTATCAGAAGGTTGGTAAAATTTACCATAAAGCATCATCACCCAAACTAGGGGTGTTGAAAATTAAAGTATCACCTCATAAAGATTAACTTTAAAACTAATTCCCAAGCTCCTCACCTTATTTTAACATTAATAAAATTGGAATTTGATGTGACTTTATAGCCACTCTCTCCAAGATTTGACTTCTTACCTCAAATTCTTTGCTTTGTCATTCATTTCCAGCCCATCATCGTTCAAGACTCCACGATCTTCACTTCCAACTTTCAAAAGATATGTATCATTTTTTGCATTTGACCTCTACCAAACAGACCCAAATCTCCGCCTTTTACTGTCAAATCATCTTCAACGCTTAGCAAATGGCAGGTCGATTCTTTTAAACTTCACGCAGTTCTGAAACCACACTGAGATATTCACTACAGCTCAGCAGTTCTAAAGCCATGCTGCGCAAGAAGCTAACAATATTTCTTCATTCTTTGCAAAATACAGAGGTCTTCTTGGCTAAATAATGAAGCTAACAATATTTCTTCATTCTTTGCAAAATACAAAGGTTTTCTTGGCTGAATAATATGCTAATTCTACTCCTCTCTTGTCAAGGCTAGATTCTAGCAAAGGCGCACAACAAAACGACCACAACTGTTCTTGACATAAAACCAGTATATGGAATTTCCACCAGAACTCAATAAGATATTGAGTTGTGTTTAAAAAATGTAATCCATGACTTCGAAGCTCATGCCACCTCTTTTAACTTTGGTCAAGGGACAAATACTGTGCGATTTCGCAGAGGACAGAAGCCTCTCCATTTCATTAGTTTAACAAAAATTTCAGGTTGATTAGATCCAACTTCAACACAATTGTAATCCACTAAGATGAAATTTTCATTGATTGCGCCACAAAAATAACTTAGATTTACTCACAAAGGAAGAAAGTTGGTGTTATTGCTCCAAAATGGTTTGTCTGCTGAAATTGTCCATGCCATTGTGCCATAAACTTATCCTCCCAGACTAGCGGTCCACATCAACGTGTATTACTCCAAGCTTCTTAACTTCCAAAAACTGGCGGCTCTCTTCCACCGAATCGCAAGGTAGACAGACGGATGACTCTCGATCTCTCTGGTTTTCTTAATGGGTTTCTCGCGGCTTCACGTCTTTTTTTCTTGGGAAGAACTTGAGATATATTTGCAGCTAGATCAAAACTCCTTCCTTGCACATTCTCATTGCACTTCAACTCTATGGAAAAACTACATGATCTACCAGACCCTAAAAATTATAGGAATCTGATAAACTACTAGGCTCATAAAATCAATATGCTTTGATACCACTGCTAGATTCATAATGAAGAAAACAACATAAACATAATGGAAATAACTCAAGCAATCAAGAAACCATAATGAACAGAGATAAATAAATACTGGCAGAAAAGGCATACTCTATATTCATCAATGCTTCAAATAATCATGTACATAGACGTACATATATAATACAAGAAGACCATAACTGTCATGTAACTGTATAACAGTTAGGTAAACTAACTAACTTGTGATTAGAGTTTTAACAGAATTGTAATTTGAGCTCGGTGCTGTCGATGCCTGGGCACGAGCTTTCTCTGTAGATGCCTTCTCTTAGACATTTGGCACTGTCACCACTCTTCTTTGACAATTGGTACTTGACCACGATGGGTGTTTATCCTCCTACACCTAGTAAACTGGGGTTTTTTAGAAGTGTCTTTTTTTATTTCTTATATGGGATGACATGCTCCCTGTGAGCTGCCAAGAAATCTGTAGATTTGTGCCTTTTCCATTCCATCTCTGCAATCTGTATCCCTGTTCATGCCTTGAGAACATCTCTACTCTTTTATTAAAAACTAAAACATACAAGCTGGAAAACACATTGCAAACAAACCTATTACTGCAAACCAAATGCTTGCATGGAAAGCTTATTTATATACATAATCCTACTCTAGTCTATCCAACTGGATTATTTTTCTCTAGTGAAGTCATACTTCCAATGCATCCAAGTAAGCATCAAACTGATGAAAATAACTCATTCCATGCAACCGTTTGAAAGAATCCTCAAGTGATATAAATTTTGCATTAAGAGGTTAATAAGCAATTGATACTTACAACTGTAATCTGAAATCTTACCAACAACTGGAGCATTATAGTCCTTAAAAAAATAAAAATCCATGCAAAAATCCATAGGATCATGAAACTTATGACAAGACATTTTTCGCTAGTTAAGAAGACAATCTTGCTCCTTTGTGAAGGCTGATTCATCAATAAAATTGTGGCCCTCATATGCTCCATAGCTACTCATATGTTGTTTGATATCTTTTGCAAGTCCACGTGTAGAAATGATAAACATGAGCTCGTTGATCCTTGGATATTTTTTCTCATCAATGGGTGATAAAGAAAATTTCAAATGCTGATGCAACTCCTCCTTATCTTCTTTACCATCATATACTGGTTGACTGCTAATAAACTTTGTATGTGCTTTAGTAAAGATATTCTCCTCATCAGAACCATAACTATTCGAGAATGAATTGGAGTTTTGATTGCTATTATGAAGCTCTTTAGCTAATTATGGAACAATGTTTTCTTCATAATCTGTTTGGTATCCTTCATCTAAATTTGAAACAACAGGTTCATCAGGGGAAAAATCTAATGCATCTATAGCCATGTAATCATCATTACTATCATCAACTACATATTGAAAACCTTCTTCTTGGGAAGCAAAAATAGAAAGAGTTCCATGTATGAATGATTTCTTGTCCACATATTCATTAGTATAATCTCTTCCATTCTCACTATTAGAAAAATTAATATGTTGGATATCTAAATGAAATTCCTCACAACAATGTTGAAAAATAATTTCTTTGGAAAAATACCTTTTACATTGCTCATTGAATGCAACATGGAAATCTCTCAGGTAAAGTATGTTGAAAGCAGGAAGAGAAAAGTGCCATTCTCGTGCATCACCTTTTAACGAGTACATGAACATTTTCATCAACACATTCTCATGATGTATGTCTAGTTGATCCATGCATTGTTGAAATGTAACGAGTTGCTGAGAATGATTGTCCCCCTCGTTTTCTTTGAAAGTAGGAAGGTAATCCATCCATTCTGATGGAGGAGGCACTAGATTTGGAAAACCAGGGACAACTGAAAAATTGAGAGGTGCAAACCTCCATTCCAATATAGCCTCCATGGCCTTTGTCATCTCGAATCAGTGAAGTCGCCAACATATTATTCCTTTATAGAGTGGAGTCACCAGATGAATGATACAGTCTGTATTATGTGACCAACGCTTGTTCACCATCAAGCACTGGTTATGATCGTTGTCGTTATCCCATGGAAGATATCTTCATGTCTTCGCTCCCCGACAACGACGCCATAAATTTTAGCACCATGAGTTGTTCTTAGAATTCCAGAAGAACAAGCCCAATATTCATCAGAATATGAATAATTAAATCAAGTTTATGGTTGGTGGATCAATAAGAAAGAGCAAGAAAGAGGGAAATAGACTGTCTGTAGAGACATTCCATTGGGAATGGAGTCATAAACACCCTACAGATCAAAGGCAATCAAGTTGCATACCAGAAAAAAAGGGATATATAATGATGAACAAAATAATGGAGTAGATGACACTAAGAAGAATATTCATCAAGCAATGATCCTCTCTGCAAAATGAATTAAAAGAATTCTTGAACAAAAATCATGAAAGGAGGCAATCACTGCAAATCCTTTGCAGCTCATGAATCTCCTATCCATGGACAACCATTGATATTTAATACCTACAATTTCATTCAAGCAAGAAGATAATAGAAAATGATGGAAATATAGCCGTTTATAAATCTGGTGGCACAACCTTTCTGAATCTCTAATGGCAGAAATGTTCATTTAACATAATGCCCTCATGCTTACATTGAATCACACAACTTTTTTGCTTTCTAAATCCCCTCTTGGGTCTTGATATGAACCCTAAGTATCGAACCCTCTATCATGAAACATTACCAATATATAACCTATTTTTCACCCCTACTCTTAGGAATTCGATAGCAAGTAATTACATAAGATTCCATTCACTTAGGAGTTTGTTACAAAAGATAACAACAAAAAACATAACTAACTCCTACTTTCTAGAGTTTGGTTCCTTGACCAATTAATGCATACAAATCATATTTAACTAGATATTTCAAGAAGAAAACTTCTTGATATTTTGATCCTCATAATGATTTGGCATGTCCACTCCATCTAGAGGCTGAATGGATGATGACTTGGAGTGCATGGTGTACTTTCACAGCGTGGAAAGACTGCTCGCTGCAAAAGTTATGTATAGGATTTTTCTTAATCATATGACTTCTGTTGTTGTGAGTGGAACTGCAAATGCTTGATGGGAAACCATATCTTTTTGACCAAATAAAATCCTCTCAGGAGTTTTCATATGATTTTGTACACCAACTGATGATGTTGCTGGAGCATTAGATGCAAGAATTTTTGATGGAAACCTTGAAACAACCTCAGAAATAGAAGTAGACTTGGACGAGATTGAATCCGGTTGACAACATTTCATATCTACTGGGTCCGAGCCAATCTGTTTTTGCATTTGAAGAGATGATGTCTGTATAGAATGTGGAATTGGAGATAACAACATTGGTACATGGCTTTGTTTCCTGACATACATAGAATTTGAAGTGTTTGGGGCTTCAGGAAAAACAATTCTTTCATCGCTCTTTATCAACTTTACATTTGGTGCAATGTCATTTGCCTCTGAAATGGGCACAAATAGCCCCAGTTCAGATACAATGCCATGCAATATTATGTCAGTTTCTCCAACTCTTACTATGAGCATGTAACATGCATCAAATGAACCATCCACCACAAATTGACTGATCAATAAAACAATTGTCCTCAGATGAGAAATCTATTTTCTTGGATTTGGGTTTCTTCTTTCCATCCAGTCTAGCAAAGAAAAATGCTCACCTTCTGTGGCAGAACTGTTGAATCAAGTCCAATGTCTTGCTTTTCTTCCTCCATCTTTGAGTAAGAGTGATTGATACTTTTGTACAATTCGAGTTATTTGAGGCACAATCTGTATAAACCAATGACAATACGACCACTCATATGTCTCAAAAGGAAGTGAAGATGCATAAGGAACAAATGCAATGAAATGTGCAGATTATTCTATAAATCGCCCCCTAGACTATATCTCCCTTCTCAAACACTCACAGAGATTTCATTTTCCGCACCATTGTATCATTAAGCAAAATGATGAATAATGCATGCCAAAATGATGATACTATTTTTAGAGGAAGCATAACAAGTGGATACAATAGATCATCACCATAAACTCCAACCATGTGGACCACAAAAACCAATATGATACCAATAAGAACTAAAACCTTTCTTTCTCCCTTCAATGCCATTTGCTTGCGTAGAACATCGTTTGATTTGATCATCACTACAACTATCCAGAATGTAACAAAGAAACTTTGCAAGTTTTGTCGAACGAACATTACCAACAACAATAAGGAGAAAGGAAAAATATGCTCAATCCATCTCGCAAGATGTTGAATTCTTACTTTATATACAAGTAAAACATGAATATATTTGGTATGGATTGATGTATGCATAACTTGAACTCAATTGCCTTCTATAAGCTGGAACTCCTCTCGCATAAATGCAATGTTCCTCTTCGAATTTGAGCATTCCATGTGAATGTTGGGTACGTGTTATATTCTTTGCACGAGTAGTAGTGTTTGTGCGTTGCACCGAGAATGTAGGGGGGTTTGAGGGGGGTGCAGGGGGGCGAGTTCCCAGGGTTGACCATTTTCTGTCTCCTCAGCCAGACCCTCCATTCTTCCATTCATTGGGGTAGTTGATTGTTCAACCACCAGTCCTTCTTTCATTATCTGATTTTTCTTTGGGATCAGGATGAGGCTTATTATTTCAGCAAGGAGAATTTGGGTCATTTGACATAATGAACCCTCTCTACAGTTTCCTCACTCTTTCCTATAGTGATATCATGGCCAATACTTCAAGGCTTCACCCCCACAATCGGTTTTTGGAAATGTAAACAATAATACATTTACATTGTTCACATGTCATAGCATGGTAATCATAAGTAATGATTAATTACAAGCTGGGGGAAACATGGGTATTACAACTTGCGAAATCCCCTCTTGGGTCTTGAGCTAAACCCCAAGTCTCAAACCCTCTATCATGAACCATTACCAATATATAGCCTATTTTTCACCCCTACTCTTAGAAGTTCGAAACAAGTAGTTACATAGGATTCCACTCACTTAGGAGTTTGTTACAAAAGATAACAACATAAAACATAACTAACTCCTACTTTCTATAGTTTGGTTCCTTGACCAATTAATGCATATAAAACATATTTAACTAGATGGTTCGAGAAGAAAACTTATTGATATTTTGATCCTCATAATCATTTGGCATGTCCACTCCGTCTGGAGGCTGAATGGATGTTGACTTGGAGTGCCTGGTGTACTTTTGCAGCGTGGAAAGACTGTTCGCTGCAAAAGTTTTGTATAGGTTTGTCTTTAATCATAGGAATCCTGTTATTGTGAGTGGAACTGCAAATGATTGATGGGAAACCATATCTTTTTGACCAAATAAAATCCTCTCAGGAGGTTCCATCTAATTTTGTACACCAACTGATGATGTTGCTGGAGCATTAGATGCAGGAATTTGTGATGGAAACCTTGAAACAATCTCGTAAATAGAAGTAGACTTGGATGGGCTTGAATCCGGTTGACAATGTTTCATATCTGTTGGGCCCGAGCCAATCTTTTTTTTCATTCGAAGAGATGATGTCTGTGTAGCATTTGGAACTGAAGATAACAACATTGGTAGATGGCTCTATTTCCTGACAGGCATAGAATTTGAAGTGTTTGGGGCTTCAGGAAAAATAATGCTTTCATCTCTCTTTATCATCTTTACATTTGGTGCAATGTCATTTACCTATAAAATGGGCATAGATAGCCCCGGTTCAGATACAATGCCCCACAATATTGTGTTAGTTTCACTTAAATATGAAAAAAACACACACAGGTGAGGCTACCCTCACATTCTATATTATTCAATGAATATTGATTACATCATTATATAGGAAACTACTCTACTTAGTCGGTTACATCAAACCATAGATAACTAGACTCTACTTATGCTACTGACTCTGTCAACTGATGCTTACAACTAACGCTTACAACTGACTCTTACTCCATTATTTCTAAGTCTCCCCCTTAATGGAGAATGGATTGACTTCTACACCTAACATCTCCCTAACAACTCAAACTTAATCTTTCTAAGAGGCTTAGTGAAAATATTAACAACATTTTCACTAGTATCACAATACATAAGAGCTATTTCATTTGACTACAACTTTTCTCGAACAAAATGAAACTAAGCATCAATATGCTTTGTGCTTGCACGAAAAATCGGATTCTTCACAAGATTGATTGAACTTTGATTATCACATTTGATCATTGTAGGTTCCTTTTGTTCTTTTCCAACATCTTGAAGAAGTCTTCTCAACCAAACAACTTCACAAGTTGTTGCACACAAGGCTTTATATTCTGCTTCAGTAGAAGACAAAGATACAATAGGCTGCTTTTTACTGCTCCATGAAACAACCCGAGATCCAATGCCAAATGCATATCCAGTGGTTGATCTTCGATCATCCGGATTTCCAGCCCAATCATAATCTGAGTAACCTATCTACTCAACATCAGATGCATCAATATATTTAATACCATAATCAAGTGTTCAGTTTAGATACCTGAGTACTGCCTTTGCTGCATTCCAATGGATTTCTAGAGGTTTCGCCATAAACTGACTTAACACACTCACAAAGTATGCAATATCGGGTTTGGTTGTGGTGAGATAATTCAAACTACCCACCATCTGTCTATACATAGTGCCATTCACCTCCTTCGAACCATCATCACAAGAAAGTTTCACATTCTGCTGCATGAGAACAGTAGAAGACTTACACTGATCCATTTTAAATCTCTTAAGTACTTC
>ML789394.1:154875-176571 GCA_009831015.1 Picea engelmannii | reverse complement strand
TCATTGTTTATATTCAAGTATTTGTTGATTCATTAAATTGAGAGGATCTATGTTTAGTGAACATTCTATCTTATGTTTTCCTTCTTCATTCTTCCACCTATCAGCATATAATCTTGTTTTTTGTTGATCAACTTTTGTGCCTTCAATGAGTAGGATGTTTGTGACTCCATTGCCCATTGGTGTAGCCTACTGATCTACAGTTTGCAACCCTCTCTCTTTCTTTATCCATCTTGCTGATCCACCTATTCAAAGCAAAAATTATCTTTTTCATTCTGATGGGTGTTGAGCTTACACTTTAGCAGTCAAAGTGTGACTTTCAGTGCTAACATAATTGGCACCGTTGCTGGGGACGGATTTGAGATGATTGAAAAGCTCCCTGGGAAGAACGACACTGCACAACTCTAGCTTTAGATGGTGACTAAAGTTGGACACCTTCAAGACTGCACATTCACCATGGTGACTCCATTGTTCATATTCTGTTGGTGACTCCACTGGGGATGAGACAAATTAAATGGATATGAAGGCTATCCTGGCCAGGAGGTTTGCCCCACTCAATTTCTCAGCCATAGATGGTTATCCACATACTGTGCCTCAAATTGATGAATGGCAAGATCTGCTGCCCAGAATTTATGAAGGTGAGGATGAAAATCCTTTTGAGCATGTTCATGAATTTCATGCTTTGATGCAGCAACTTGACATCCATCATGAAGATATATTGATGAAAATGTTCATGTATTCATTGGAAGGTGATGTGAGACAATGGTATAGAACACTCCCTGCTTCTAGTATTTCCTCTTTGAAGGACTTTCATGATGTTTTTTATTGTCATTGCAAGATAATTTATCCAGCTGAAAGACTTTTTGAGAATTGTTGTGAGGGGTATGCATCATATATTTAGGATTCATCAAGTGATTCCTCTAGCAGTGATGATGAAGGGGATGATTGTAGAGAGCAGGACTTAGATGATGAGTTTCATAATGATTTTCCTAAATTTGAAGAACAAATGCATCATTCATGTCAAAATCTAGGTCCCCAAGAGAAAGATCAATATGGACAATCCATCATTTCACTTTCTCCTCCTTTTCTCGATTCTTTAAGTCAAGAGGTCATCTTAGGTTCAAATTTATTTCATCATGAGAATAGTGTTGCAGCTTGTCATGAATGAATTCATAGCTTACTAGTTGTTGTTGTAATCCCTCCTATTGTTAATGAACCAGTATGCCATGATTTGCCAAGTTTTGATTACTATGAGGATGTTTTCACTAAACAACCAGCTATCCCAGCTATTGTACTAATCCCCTCAGCCATTAATAGTCAAATGGTTATTGATTCACCTTTGTATGATGATTATGAAGATGATTTCCATGAACAATCTATTGAAGACATTATATCAGAGAAGTACCCTTCACATCAAATCAACAATAGCTTGTTTCAACCCTCATGTCATATTTTTGTTGCTGAAAAAGAAGAAAAATATGATAATCTAATTTTAGAGGGTGAAAAACTGAGAAATTGGGACCATAAGCCAAGATATGATGAATATCCCTCACAATCAAAAGATAATACATAAGAATGTAGTTTCCCAAGCACTTCTAATTGTGATGAACTTCCCTATCAACCCCCTATTCCTCTTGAATACACAAGCTTAGTTTCATCAAGAATCCAAGATCAAATGCCATGTGATCAGATGAGAAAGGTTGAAATTAAAGAAAGACAAGCATCACTAGTCCTTTTTCCCAATACACCTCATGACCAGGAGTGGACCAAGGCCATATGCATTGAGGATGAATCAGAAAATCAGCAAGCCATACAACAACCAAGAATAGTGGAGGAAGGACCTAATGCAATACTTTTCCTTTTTACAAAAAGCAATGTCGCAGGGGAAAGTATTGATGATGTTTTTTAGGATCCATTTGCAGCCTGTATGCAAGAAGAAAGTGGGCCTAGGATCATTGATTTCTTCAATGGAAAGTGTATTGCCAAATGTCTCTTTCGCATGCCTTCAAGTAAGAATTATCTCTGGTGCTTAAGGAAGCACATTTCAAAGCTTCAAATAGTTGAAAAAATGATGAAATGGCTTCATTGATTGTTTCATGTAACTTGAATGCTTCTTTTTCCCAATAATTAGAGTAGGTGTGTGCAATAAGCTTGTTTAACAAGCATCATTTTCATCATTTTTGTCAGTTCCAGTTTTCATTTGCATTTAGTTTCAATTGAAGTTCACAGATCAAAGCAGATTGCATAGGTTAAAGGTTGGGAGCAGCCCTAAGATAAGGAAATGAAACTACAAGAGTTATTAGAGCCTCACAGGGATGAATCTATCCCCCACGGAGCCTATGTTAGCACGATATTGGTTTATGCCTCAACGTTACATAAATCCTTCATTATTCATTTTGGCAAATGAATACAATTGTTATGGGATATTTTATTTATTTTGGGGAAAATTGAAATTATATTGGGTTATTACCAATCTCCAAGTTCAAGAATAAAAAACACTCATGGATTTGCGCTACCCAATTGCATGCAGACACACAGGCGGGTGCTACCTAAATTCACTACCTAAATTATGGCAGAAAACAAATTGTGTAGAGTTATTTTACCAGTTTTGAGTCACTAACTTAAAACTTGGATTGTGAACAATTGAGAAGGTATTTTTGAAAGCTGAAGGAGGTTTTTGTTCATAACATTCCAAATAACAAAAACCTCTCTCAGTTTTTCAAAATGTGTTATGTTTTGATAGATATTAGACATAGAAGTGGCGCTACCGAATCTGCACAGTGGCGCTACCGAATTTCTTGTAGTGGCCACGGTTTTGATATTCGCCTTGTTGGGAGGTTGCCACTTGTCAAGGAGGATTCAAAAGGATTCTCAAGGATAATTTAGATTTCAAGGGACACCTGCACCTAGGATTTATCTCCATCAAAGGCCTCATGTAATGAGGTGGAAACAATTTATTAATGACTTCCAACAAATTCCTGAAAATTAGCAGTTTGTTGGATTTTTGTCTCTTTGATTGTTGCCACCTATCTCCAAGGCTTAGAATCCAATGGAGGAGATGGGATTAGACCTCCTAATATTATTTTGATGCTATTTTCTATATAAGGAAGGAGATATCTCTTGGAGAAGGAGGATTCATGAGCCAAGAGAGGCTAGAGAGAGATGTAGCAGGCAGTTTTCCTGTGTGTGTTCATTTGTAAGCCCGTGGGCATTTTAGGATTGTAAGAATTACTGCTATTGGAGACTCATGAGAGATGTGATTTTAGATTGTAACTCTTTTGTTTATATTTCTTCTTATTTGAATATATTGCAGATTTGAGGATCAATGGCTGTCAATGATTTATGGATCCCTAAGCAACAGAGGATCTGTTGTATTTTGCCCATCAATCATTGTTTATATTCAAGTATTTGTTGATTCATTAAATTGAGAGGATCTATGTTTAGTGAACATTCTATCGTATGTTTTCCTTCTTCATTCTTCCACCTGTCAACATATAATCTTGTTTTCTATTGAGCAACTTTTGTGCCTTCAATGAGTAGGATGTTTGTGACTCCATTGCCCATTGGTGTAGCCTACTGATCTACAGTTTGCAACCCTCTCTCTTTCTTTATCCATCTTGCTGATCCACCTATTCAAAACCAAAATGATATTTTACATTCTGATGGGTGTTGAGCTTACACTTTAGCAGTCAAAGTGTGACTTTCAATGCTAACACATAGCTACTCATATGTTGTTTGATATCTTTTGCAAGTCCAGGTGCATAAATGATAGACATGAGCTCGTTGATCCTTGGAGATTTTTGCTCATCAATGGATGATAAAGAAAATTTCAAATGTTGATTCAACTCCTCCTTATCTACTTTACTATCATATACTGGTTGGCTGCTAATAAACTTTGTATATGCTTTAGTAAAGATCTTCTCCTCATCAAAACCATAAGTATTCGAGAATGAATCTGAGTTTTGATTGCTATTATGAATCTCTTTAGCTAATTATGGAACAATGTTTTCTTCATAATATGTTTGGTATCATTCATCTAAATTTAAAACAATAGGTTCATCAGGGGAAAAATCTAATGCATCTATAGCCATGTAATCATCATTACTATCACCAACTACATCTCAAAAGCCTTCTTCTTGGGAAGCATAAATAGAAGGAGTTCCATGTATGAATGATTTCTTGTCCACATATTCATTAGTATAATCTCTTCCATTCTCACTATTAGAAAAAATAATATTTTGGATATCTGAATGAAATTCCTCACAACGGTGTTCAAAATGAATTTCTTTGGAAAAATACCTTTTATAATGCTCATTGAATGCAACAGGAAATCTCTCAAGTAAAGTATGCTAGAAGAAGGAAGACAAAAGTGCCATTCTCGTGCATCACCTTTTAACGAGTACATGAACATTTTCATCAACACATCCTCATGATGTATGTCTAGTTGATCCATGCATTGATGAAATGTAACGAGATGTTGAGCAGGATTTTCCCCCTTGTTTTCTTTGAAAGCAGGAAGGTAATCCATCAATTCTGACGGAGGAGGCACTAGATTTGGAAAACCAGGGAAAACTGAAAAATTGAGAGGTGCAAACCTCCATGCCAATATAGCCTCCATGGCCTTTGTCGTCCTCAATCAATGAAGTCGTAAAAAGATTATTCCTTTATGGAGTGATTTTCCAGATGAATGGTATCGTCTGTAGTATGTGACCAACACTTGTTCACCATCAAACGTTGGTTATGATCATTGTCGTTCTCCCAAGGAAGATATATTCGTGTGTTCACTCCCCGACAACGACACCATAAATGTTAGCACCAAGAGTTGTTCTTAGACTGCTAGAAGAACAAGCGCATCACCCATCAACATATGAATAATTAAATCAAGTTTATGGTTGGTGGATCAATAAGAAAGAGCAAGAAAGAGGGCAATAGACTGTCTATAGAGACATTCCATTGGGCATAGAGTCATAAATACCCTACAGATCAAAGGCAATCAAGTTGCATACCAAAAAAAAGGGATATATAATGATGAAAAAAATAATGGAGTAGATGACACTAAGAAGAATATTCATCAAGCAGTCTCTCTGCAAAATGAATTAAGAGAATACTTGAATAGAAATCATGAAAGGAGGAAATCACTGCAAATCCTTTGCAACTCATGAATCTCCTATCCATGGAAAACCATTGATCTTCAATACCTACAATTTCATTCAAGCAAGAAGATAACAAAAAAGGATGGAAACATAACAATTTACAAATCTCGTAGCACAACCTTTATGAATCTCTAATGGCATAAATGTTCATTTAACGTAATGCCCTCAGGCTTACATTGACTCACATAACTTTTCTGCTAGCTAAATCCCCTCTTGGTTCTTGATATGAACACTAAGTCTCAAACCCTCTATCATGAACCATTACCAATATGTAACCTATTTTTCACCCCTACTCTTAGGAATTTGATAGCAAGTAGTTACATAGGATTCCATTCACTTAGGAGTTTGTTACAAAAGATAACAACAAAAAACATAACTAAATCCTACTTTCTAGATATTGGTTCCTTGACCAATTAATGCATACAAAGAATATTTAACTAGATGGTTCAAGAAGAAAACTTCTTGATATTTTGATCCTCATAATTGTAACACCCTGTTTACCCTAGTTTGTAAGTATAACTATCTTGGCCAAGGAACTATGGCAAACTCAAAGGTGTGAATGTTTAATTTGATGGACCTTTGTATAAAAGGTCGATGAATGTAAATTTTGTTATTTTAATAGAAAATGAATACATGTTGCATGACTGCTGGAAAGGGGATGTGCTAAGAGAGACCACAAATGCTATGAAAAGGTGGTGGATGGGACCAGGAATGGTTGTGTTAACCTCCACCGAACCAATATTGTGATGGATTTAATTGCTCAGGATCAAAACAACCCTCTGACCCAGGAATGAAATACAGTCAGGCTGGTAGGTGGGAATACCTCCTCAAGAGTTAATGAGGGGATGGGGCAGACCGCCCATCTGTAAGGCTTCCAGACCTGACTACAGACTGGGAATTCGGGCCACACACAATCTTGTTGGGAAATGCAATAAAGGAAAGTGTGGGGAATAGAGAGAAGAAAGAAATATCCGAAGAGTGAAAAGACGAGTGTAGAATCTCTGGGACTCGAAGAAGAATTGTGAAAAAGAGTGTGTTCTGATCACGAGAAATAGAGACTGAGACGAGAGAAGGAGAGTAACCTTCATTCCTATCTATTTCTGAGTCGGAAAAAGATATCCAATCAAAAAGCATCGTGGTCTAGATCAGGGGTGGCTAGTGGTAAATCCGTTAGGAGTGACTGAGCCTATGGTTGGGTGGAAACAAGCACCCTTTCCAGCAGAAACTTCATGTTGTCTAGTTTTGATAAGTGTTTCTATAATTTATGCATTGAATTGGGAATTAATAGTTGCATGCATGTATTTACTTATCTGTAAATGGTTCTGCACTTAAAAGGTTAAGTTATGAGTATGCGTTTGTTCCCTTGAGAACTTAGGCTTCTGCTTGATTTTCCATATGCACTAGTTTAATTCCTTGAATGCGTTTCCCCAGGTAATTACAACACAATTACAAAGTCAGGAAAACCTCTTGGCACTGCTACTGTTTCAGTAACCTCATGAGTTTACCTTGCCTTGTTTCACATCTTAAAGTTCTGCGAGTTAGGGAGGCATTCCCTTCATACCAATAGTCGAAGAGACTTGGAACTCACGCCTAAGTCCTTAACCAAAAACCTGACTAAGAGTAGGGTTAATAGCCCAAGAGTCATCCGAAGGTCCGTGAGACCTGGGTCCAGGAACCCTGTGCTAAAGGAGTTATCTCATGAAGGTTTCATAACCTTGGGAGCTCGAAGCTTTGAGATGTCAAATTTCGCGATAGTCAAGTTACTCGAACTACCGAAATAACAAGAACCATAGATGACTTAAGAATATGACAATGGAGATGGATGCGATCCATTTAACGGGAGGATAAGCCATACCGATCGTCAGATCGACTCAAATACCCACATGAGTTAACGAATCAAACACCAGCCGATTGATTAAATCAATGGTTGGGAATCATTGTGGAGCGCGAAGGTGAAATTAGCGGACATGCTAGTTCACGACCCACAATCAACCAACGTCGTTGATCTTGTTGGTAATGGAAGATCAACAACTAGGATTAGACTAGAGTCAAGCGAGCATTTCAAAGATTGTAGATATTGGACCCCGCTATCACTGTGAACTGTCGATCTGTGAACGAAGATCGATGGTGGGGAATCATTGCGGAGCAAAAAGGTGAAATTAGCGGGCGTGCTAGTTCATGACCCTCAATTCACCAACGTCGTTGATCTCGTCGGGATGGAAGATCAACGACTCCGGCTAGACCAAGTTGGCCGAGTACTTTTCAGATTGCGGAGGTTGAGCTCTTTGATAAAGAGTGCACACGTTGGGGCCCCACAATCATTGTGAACCGTCGATCGACGAACACATCGATATTGGTCGGATCATGACTGTCAGACCTAGAAAATTTGCTAGGTGGATAGTCGTGAGTTCCTTTGGAAATCCTTGGAGTAACATAGTCCTTCTATACCATCGATCTGAGAGAAAGGACACATGTCAATAGATCGTCGACTTCGGGTGAAATCACTCTGGGAGAAAAGGGGATATGTTGAACAAGAAATCCTGAAGTCTGGAGAGCCGAAGTTCATCTGAGTCGTCCGTCAGCTGAGGACAAGTGTCAGTATATCTTCCATTTCAGGAGATAACTACTTCGGAGGAGAAAGGCGTTGGAGTATTCGAAACTCTCGAAGCTCAAATAGCCGAAGTGATTTGTAGTCGTCGACTCGTGGGAGACACATGTCAATATATCATTAACTTCGGGTGAAAGCATTTCAGGAGAAAGCGAGTGTGGAGGGGTAGGAAATCCCGAACACCGAAGTCCCGAAGTAAACCGAGATCGTTCATCTGGAAGGATGCATGGCGCACAATCCTTGACTCCAGAAGAAAACACTCTGGGAGAAAAATGCTGCAGAACCGTCTGAAGCTTCCGAATGTTGATGTCCCGAAATGAAACTAAGCCGTCGATTTACAACGGACATGTGGCACTTGATCTAGAACTTCGGGTACAAAGTACTTCGGGAGGAAAGGTTGTCTGAGCGTCCGGGACTCCTGAACGCTGAAGTCCTAAAGTGAATCAGGACCGTTGAAATCCCCAAGGACACGCATCGTCGGATGGTGCACTTCAGAGGATTAGTACTTCGAATGTTTTGCGAGGCCCGAAGTCATCGAGGGTCGTTGATATTGAGGGAGAGTAGGGACCATTGATCCCTTCACGCCATTTCAAAACTTCACCACTTCGAAGTTCGGAGGAATTGGGGTATGATGAATCGAAAACTCCCGAAGCCCAAAGTTTTGAAGCATTGGAATAGGCGCACGTGGCCTTGGCATTTGGTCATAGCCCGTGGTCATATGCGATGGTCACCGAAGAAAAAGGGGCTAGGCCCTGATTTCCAAATTAGAGACCATGGATAGAGGATTTGATTATTTAAGGAGAACAAAATTTTTTACGCCCCACCATGGGTGTGTTACAAATTGGTATCAGAGCATGGTTACAACACTTGGATTTCTTGGGCTCATGGACGAGTCACTTAAAAACCATGTTTAAAGGACTCTTAAGGGTGACACCTTATCTTAGTACTTCCCTAAAGAGTCTGGTTAAAACTTTTACCGAGGGAAAGAATAAAACTTTCTAATGTGTGTGTGTATTTAAGAAATTTGAATTATATGTTGTTCATAAACTAATAGATTTTTGGCTAATAGTAAGTGTTTTGTCAGCACTCCAACAGTTAGTGAATCACGGGAAAAAATCAAGTCTAAAGGATGGTGACGTGCTATGAAATGGGGGATGGATCCCACAATAGAGATGACGAGTCTGACGAGAGGAGGGCGGTGGAGACCCCTCCGAATCTAGCTGAGACTATAAGAAGCCTTATGGCCGAATTACAGAGTTGCAAGGCTGGCAACGAGAGATTGATAAAGGAGCAAGAGAAACAAACAAAAATCAATGCAGTCTTACTGCAGAGCTTATCCGATATACAGAGGCAGCTGCAGCATGGACCTGCAACCAACCATGTGGACCGACGACATACAGAGAAAAGTCAAAGTCCACCTGAAATACAAAAACGTGGTCCCATAAGTGGCCACACAGGGAGAAGTACCTCGAGGAAGGCCCAACCTGGAGGCAGGGGACACTCATCTAGAGAGTCCTTTGGCAACTAGACAGACAACTCCAAGGGATCTTCTAGTAGAAACACTAGCTCACATTCTCAGAAGAAAGGAAAGAAGTGAAAGCATTCCAAAAATGACGACCCTGAAGAGTTCAAGAAAGCCAAACCACCCTCTTTCAATGGAGAGATCGAGAAGGTGGAAGAGGTAGAAGCTTGGATGCTTGGTTTAAAGAAGTACTTCAGAGTTCATGACTATTTTGAAAAATTGAAGGCTCGAATAGCCATCTTCAACCTGAATGGAAAGGCTTCCATTTGGTGGGAGGATCTTAAGAATGTGAAAGAAATCCATGAAAAAAGATTATCATGGAAACAATTTGAGAAACCCTTCAAGGAGAAGTATCTGTCAGAGAAATGCTTCGACAGGAAGAATAAGGAGTTCTATGAACTTAAGCTGGTACAACTCAACATAGAGGAGTATATCAATAAATTCCTGGAGTTGCTAAAGTATGTCCCCTACCTAAAAGATGAAAAGGAAAAAGTCCAATGATTTATCAGTGGGTTACCTTAGACCTACCGAAACAAGATTGAGTTTGATGAGCCAAAGACCTTAGAAGACACTATCTGGAAGGAAAGGTATTGTTATGAATAGTTCGAGCATTAGATAGAACCTCGTGAGGACTGGAAGAAGAAGAGTAGTTCGAGATTCAAGAAGAAGGGGTTTAAATCCTCAAGATTTAAGAACTATAGGAAGGATTCAAGGATGAGCCTTCCTACCCGAAGTGTATATCATCAGAATTTCCCCTATCAGAGTGGAAATAAACCATTTGGATCAGCCCCAAAAAAGACCGATAACCCAAATAGAGAACCCTTGAAATGTTGGGGTTGTGGAGAAGAACATCTGCTGAGGGATTCCCCACATAGGAAACAAAACAGGTGGAGAGTATACAACATCCAGAAAGATACCACAGTCAATGATGTGGCTAGGAGCATGCCACAGGTTTATGTAGCTTTGGATAATAAACAAGCCGACCACCAAGCTTCAGTGGTGGAGATGGAAGGTATGATCGCCAATCGTCTAGTTTCTATTTTAATTGACCATGGTTCTAATTTGAGTTATGTGCCCCCCAGAGTGTTGATAAGTGTAAAATGCAACAAATTAGACATGTTAAGCCATGGTTGGTACAACTAGCCACTGGAACCAAGAGAAAAGTAACATAGGTCTTACCAGCTTGCCAATTCATCATGGATGGGTTTCCTACCCAAGTGACCTTTAACATACTGCCCCTAGGATCTTATGACTTGTTGATTGGTATGGATTTGTTGGTTGCTTATAAAACTAAATTGGACTGTTACCATAAAGCTTTAGAATGTGTAAATGAAGAAGGGAGAAAGATAACCCTCCAAGGGATTTAGAAGCTGTGTCAGTGAGACAAATATTATCCCTTCAAATGAAAAAGTATTGTAGAAAGGGGTGTCCTTTATATGCAATACAAGTGTTGGAATCTATTGAGGATGAAAAACTGAACCTAGAGGACCACCCCATATTAAGAGAATACAAAGACGTGTTCCCAGAATAAGTACCAGGTTTACCTCGGAGAAGGGACATTGACTTCTCGATAGAACTTGCACCAGGAGCAGTGCCAACATCTAGAACACCCTATAGGATGAGTACGCCAGAGCTGGTTAAGTTCAAGCTACAACTAAAGGAGATGATGGACAAAGGCTACATCTGACCCAATGTATCTTCGTGGGGAGAACCCATATTGTTTGTGAAAAATAAAGATGGCACACTCCGACTATGCATAGTTTATAGGAAACTCAATAAGACAACCATAAAGAACAACCACCCCTTATCAAGAATCGATGACTTGTTCGACCAATTGGGAGGTGATTCCATTTTATCGAATATTGAATTAAGGTCTGGATACCATCAAGTCCGAATTAAGGATGAAGACATCCACAAAACAACCTTCAGGACGAGGTATGGTCACTATGAATTTCTGGTGGTGCCATTTGGGTTAACCAATGCCCCCCCCACTTTTATGTGCTTGATGAATAATGTACTCAACAAATTTCTGGACAAATTTGTATTGGTTTTCATTGATGATATCCTAATCTACTCCAAGAATAGAGAGGAACATGAAGAACATCTTAGACTCGTACTTCAAGTACTAAGAGATCATCAACTCTACACTAAGTTTGGCAAGTGCAATTTTTTCCAGAAGCAATTCCATTACTTAGGCCATGTTATTTCTAAAGAAGGGGTGGCAGTTGACCTTGGCAAGATCAGATCTATTTGGGAATGGCCTACCCCAAAGGATGTATTTGATATTAGATCCTTCATGGGCTTAGTAGAATACTATAGAAGGTTCATAAAAGGGTTTTCCAAGATTGGTTGTCGAATCACCGCCCTTCAGAAAAAGGGGGTTAAATTCACTTGGACATTAGAATGTGAAGAAATATTTCAGGAACTGAAATACCTTCTAACCCATGCACCCGTCCTGAAGATTGCAGACCCTGATAATGACTTCCTCGTGTGTACATATGCCTGCAAGGAAGGACTCAGAGGAGTCCTTATGCAAGAGGGACGTGTAAATTGCTACGCGTCCAGGGAATTGAATGAGCATGAAATCAATTATGTGACCCATGATCTAGAGTTGGCCGCCATAGTGCATGCTTTAAAAATGTGGAGGCATTACCTCCTGGGTAGGAGATTTTTACTTATGACAGACCATTGTGGGTTGAGTCACCTGTTTGATCAACCAAAACTCAATGCTAGACAAGCTAGGTGGATGGCTCTCCTTAGTGAGTTCGATTTCGAAATAAAACACATCAAAGGGAAGGAAAATACGGTAGAAGACGCCCTTAGTAGAAGTATGAAAACGATTCACCTGGCAGCAGTAAGTGCCTGTGAAACAAATGTTAGAGAAATGATCATGAATGCATAAGAAACATATGCATTCTTCAAGACCGTGAACTCATACCTAAGGCAAGAGCCTACAGGGCTAAAGTATGAAGGCTATCAAATGCTCGATGAAGGCCTATTGACCTACATAAACATATTGTATATTCACATCTGTGATGAATTGAAGAGGTTCAAAATGGATGAACTACACAAGAGACCATACACTGGTCACCCAGGGTATCAGAAAATGATCACGGCCACTAGGAAACAATTCTATTGGCCTAGAATGAAAAAGGACATAGCCGACTATCTAGCTAAGTGGCTAGAATGCCAACAAGTCAGGGTAGAACACCGACACCCAACAGGGTTGTTACAACCCCTACCAATTCCAGAACAGAAATGAGAAACCATTTCCATGGATTTCATCACCGGATTACCAAGATCGACTAAGAAGAATGATGCCATCATGGTAGTGGAGGACAAATTGAGTAAGTCTGCTCACTTCGTCCCTGTCAAGTCGACTTGCAAGGCAATAGATATTGCCAACATCTTCATGAAGGAGATATTCAGACTGCATGACATGCCTAGAGAGATTATATCTGGCAGAGACAAAAAATTCACTTCAAGCTTTTGGAAATCCTTGATGGCTGGTCTTGAGACTAAATTGTTGTTTAGCACAACCTATCACCCCCAAACTGATGGACAGACAGAAAGAGTAAACCAAATATTAGAAGACATGTTAAGGATGCATGTAATGCATCAGTCTAAGAAGTGGGAAGACTACCTGCAATTGGTAGAATTTGCCTACAACAACGATTATCAAGAGTCACTAAAGATGAGCCCTTTTAAATCCCTCTATGGGAGACAATGCAAAATTCCCATCAACTGGAGTAATCCAGTGGATAGAATTTCAACTAGACCGGACATGCTGGAAGAAATGGAGCAACAAGTGATTCAGATAAAGCAAAATCTGAAAATTGCTTAGGATAGACAGAAGAGCTACGCCGACCAAAAGAGAACCCCCAGAGAGTTCAAGACAGGAGACCATGTCTATCTCAGAGTTAGAACCAAGAAGAGTTCTCTGAGAGTGGGAGATTGTGCCAAGTTGGCACCTCGGTATTGTGGACCCTTTGAAGTCTTAGATAGAGTGGGACTTGTAACCTATAGACTAGCACTTCCTCCCACAGTAAAGGCACATAATGTTTTCCATGTTTCATTATTGAAGAAATATGTACATGAATCTAATCATATAATTGACTGGTCTGTGATCCAAGTGAAGCCGGAGGGGGAATTCCTGCCAGAACCTCAATGCATACTAGACATGAAGGAAACCTCACTCAGGAACCGAACCATTGCACAGGTCAAGGTGCAGTGGAAACACTTTGGCCTAGATGAGGCTACGTGGGAAATGGAGGATGCCATGAGACATGCATATTCGATTTTGTTTACTCCTATACATACATATCATGTTGACAGATAGAACATCGAGGACGATGTTCCTTTAGGGGGGAGGGAATTGTAACACCCTGTTTCCCCCAGTTTGTAAATATAACTATATTGGCCAAGGAACTATGGAAAACTCAAAAGTGTGAATGTTTGATTTGATAGACCTTTGTATAAAAGGTCGATGAATGTAAATTTTGTTATTTTAATAGAAAATGAATACGTGTTGCATGACTTCTAGAAAGGGGATGTGCTAAGAGAGACCACAAATGCTATGAAAAGGTGGCGGAGGGGACCAAGAATGGTTGCGTTAACCTCCACCGAACCAATACTGTGCTGGATTTAATTTCTCAGGATCAGAACAACCCTCTGACCCAGGAATGAAATACAGTCAGGCTGGTAGGTGGGAAGACCTCCTCAAGAGTTAATGAGGGGATGGGGTAGACCGCCCATCTGTAAGGCTTCCAGACCTGACCACGGACTGGGAATTCGGGCCACACACAATCTTGTTGGGAAATGCAAGAAAGTAAAGTGTGGAGGACAGAGAGAAGAAATAAATCTGCGAAGAGTGTAGAGACGAGCGTAGAAGCTCTGGGACTCGAAGAAGAATTGTGAAAAAGAGTGTGTTCTGATCGTGGGAAATAGAGACTGAGATAGGAGAAGGAGAGTAACCTTCATCCCTATCTATTTCTGAGCCAGAAGAAGATATCCAATCAAAAAACATTGTGGTCTAGCTCAGGGGTGGCTAGTGGTAAATCCGTTAGGAGTGACTGAGCCTATGGTTGGGTGGAAACATGCACCCTTTCCAGCAGTCGCTTCACGTTGTCTGGTTTTGATAAGTGTTTCTATACTTTATGCATTGAATTGGGAATTAATAGTTGCATGCATGTATTTACTTATTTGTAAATGGTTCTGCACTGAAAAGGTTAAGTTATGAGTATGCGTTTGTTCCCTTGAGAACTTAGGCTTCTGCTTGATTGTCCATATGCACCAGTTTAATTCCTCGAAGGCATTTCCCCAGGTAATTGCAGCACAGTTCCAGAGTCGAAGCAAACCTCTTGGCACTGCTACCGTTTCGATAACCTCACGAGTTTACCTTGCCCTGTTTCAGAGCTTAAAGTTTTGCGAGTTAGGGAGGCGTTCCCTTCAGACTAGTAGTCTAAGAGACTTGGAACTCACACCTAAGTCCTTAACCAAAAACCCGACTAATTAGAGTAGGGTTAATAGCCCAAGAGTCATCTGAAGGTCCGTGAGACCCGAGTCTAGGAACCCTGCGCTAAAGGCGTTATCTCATGAAGGTTTTAGAACCTCGAGAGCTCGAAGCTCTGAGATGTCAAATTTCACGATAGTCAAGTTACCTAAACTACCAGAATAACAAGAACCGTAGATGACTTAAGAATATGACAGCGGAGATGGATGCAAGCTGTTTAACGGGAGGAGAAGCCATCCCATTCGTCAGATTGACTCAAATACCCACACGAGTTAATGAATCAAACACCAGCCGCTCGATTAAATCGATGGTTGGGAATCATTGCGGAGGGCGAAGGTGAAATTAGCGGACATGCTAGTTCACGACTCGTAATCAACCAACGTTGTTGATCTCGTTGGGAATGGAAGATCAACGACTAGGATTAGACTAGAGTCGAGTGAGCATTTCTCAGATTGCGGAGTTTGGACCCCGCAATCATTGTGAACCGTCGATCTGTGAACGAAGATCGATGGTGGGGAATCATTGCGTAGCGTGAAGGTGAAATTAGCAGGCACGCTAGTTCGCGGCCCACAATTCACCAACGCCGTTGATCTCGTCGGGCTGGAAGATCAACGACTCCGGCTAGACCGATTTGGGAGAGTAATTTTCAGATTTCGGAGGTTTAGCTCTCTGATAAAGAGTGCGCACATTGGGGCCCTGAAATCACTGTGAACCGTCGATCGACGAACACATCAGTATTGCTCGGATCATGACCGTCAGACCTAGAAAAGTTGCTAGGTGGATAGTCGTGAGTTCCTTTGGAAATCCGTGGAGTAACATAGTCCTTTTGTACCGTCGATCTGATAGAAAGGATACGTGTCGACAGATTGTCGACTTCGGGTGAAATCACTCTGGGAGAAAAGGGGATATGTTGAACAAGAACTCCCGAAGGCCGGAGAGGCGGAGTTCATCTAAGTCGTCCGTCAACTAAGGACATGTGTCAGTAGATCTTCCATTTCGAGAGATAGCTATTTCGGAGGAGAAAGGAGTTGGAGTATTCGAAACTCCTGAAGCCCGAATAGTTGAAGTGATTTGTGGTCGTTGACTCGTGGGAGACACGCGTCGATAGATCATTAACTTCGGGTGAAATAATTTCGGGAGAAAGCGAGTGTGGAGGGGTAGAAACTCCCAAACGCCGAAGTCCCGAAGTAAATCACGACCGTTGATCTAGAAGGACGCGTGGTGCACGATCCTTGACTCCGGAAGAAAACACTCCAGGAGAAAAAGGCTGCAGAACTGTTTGAAGCTTCCGAATGCCGAAGCCCCAAAATGAAACTAAGTCGTCGATTTACAACGGACGCCTGGCGCTTGATCTAGAACTCCGGGAGGAAAGGTTATGTGAGCGTCGAGGAAAGGTTATGTGAGCGTCCGAGACTCCCGAACGCCGAAGTCCCAAAGTGAATCAGGGCCGTCGAAATCCCTGAGGACACGCGGCGTCGGATGGTGCACTTCGGAGGATTAGTACTTCAAAGGTTTTGCGAGGAGGTTCTTTGAATTCCGCCAAACCCCGGAGGCCCGAAGTCATTGAGGGTCGTTAATCTTGAGGGAGAGTAGGGACCGTTGATCCCTTTGCGCCAGTTCGGAACTTCACCACTTCGGAGTTCGGAGGAATTGGCGTATGATGAATCAAAAACTCCAGAAGCCCAAAGTTCCGAAGCGCCGGAATAGGCGCCTGTGGCCTTGGCGTTCGGTCATAGCCCGTGGTCACATGCGATGGTCGCCGAAGAAAAAGGGGCTAGGCTCTGATTTCCAAATTAGAGACCATGGATAGAGGATTTGATTATTTAAGGAGAACGAAATTTTTTACGCCCCACCATGGGTGTGTTACAATAATGATTTGGCATGTCCACTCCATTTGGAGGCTGAATGGATGATGACTTGGAGTGCATGGTGTACTTTCATAGCGTGGAAAGACTGCTCGCTGCGAAAGTTCTGTATAGGCTTGTCCTTAATCATATGACTTTTGTTGTGAGTGGAACCGCAAATGCTTGATCGGAAACTATATCTTTTTGACCAAATCAAATTCTCTCAGGAGTTTCCATCTGATTTTGTACACCAACTGATGATGTTGCTGGAGCATTAGATGCAAGCATTTGTGATGGAAACCTTGAAACAACCTCAGAAATAGAAGTAGACTTGGATGGGCTTGAATCCGGTTGACAACATTTCATATCTGTTGGGCCCGAGCCAATCTGTTTTTGCATTCGAAGAGATGATATCTGTATAGCATGTGAAACTGGAGATAACAACATTGGTACATGGCTCTATTTCCTGACATACACAGAATTTGAAGTGTTTGGGGTTTCAGGAAAAATAATGCTTTCATCGCTCTTTATCAACTTTACATTTGGTGCAATGTCATTTGCCTCTGAAATGGGCACAAATAGCGCCGGTTCAGATATTGTGTCAGTTTCTCCAACTCTTACCATGATCATGTAACCTGCATCAAATGAACCATCCACCACAAATTGACTGATCAATAAAACAATTGTCCTCAGATGAGAAATCTATTTTCTTGGATTTGGGTTTCCTCTTGCCATCCAGTCTAGCAATGAAAAATGCTCAACCTTATGTGGCAGAACTGTTGAATCAAGTCCAGCCCCTTGATTTTCTTCCTCCATCTTTGAGGAAGAGTGACTGATAATTTTGTACAATTCAATTTATTTGAGGCACAATCTGTATAAACCAATGACAGTACGACTGCTCATATGTCTCAAAAGGAAGTGAAGATGCATAAGAAACAAATGCAATGAAATGTGCAGATTCTTCTATAAATCGGCTCCTATACAGTATCTCCCTGCTCAAACACTCACAGAGATTGCATTTTCCGCACCATTGTATCATTAACCAAAATGATGAACAATGCATGCCAAAAGGATGATTTTGTTTTTAGAGGAAGCATAACAAGTGGATACAATAGATCATCACCATAAACTCCAACCATGTGGACCACAAAAACCAATATGATACCAATAAGAAATTGAATCTTTCTTTCTCCCTTCAATGCTGTTTGATTGCTTAGAACATCGTTTGATTTGATCATCACTGCAACTACCCAGAATGTAACAAAGAAACCTTGCAAGTGTTGCAGAACGAACATTACCAACAACAATAAGGAGAAAGGAAAAATATGCTCAATCCATCTCGCAAGCTATTGAACTCTTACTTTATATACATGTAAAACATGGAATATACTTGGTATGGATTGTTGTACGCATAACTTGAACTCAATTTCCTTCTATAAGTTGCAACTCCTCTCGCAGAAATGAAATGTTCCTCTTCGAATTCGAGTATTCCATGTGGAATTACCTTTTAACCCCTGTGCACCACATCATTGACATCTGGGTTATAATTTTTTGGAAGTCAGCGGTTTCCTTCGTGGCACTGTGAATTTTGGCTATATCAGGTGACATGTGCGATGCCTTGTGTTTGATGGATGATTTGGCAAACAATTCTCAGTCTCGACTTGTGATTTAAGCTCGGTGCTGTCGATGCCTGGCGCGAGATTTCTTTGTAGATTCCTTCTCTTAGACATTTTGCGTTGTCGCCACTCTTCTTTGACAATTGACACTTGACTACGATGGGAGTTTATCCTCCTACACCTGGTAAACTGGGGTTTTTAGAAATGTTTTTTGATTTTATTTCTTATATGGGATTTATCCCACATCGGTGGGAAAGACATGCTAACCGGTCTTTAAATAGAGGAGCATTCCAAAACGTAGTTGATTCGTTGAGTAAAGATTGGTTTTTGTGGTCTCCTCTTAGAGACCCGAGAGCTTAATGAGCCTTTATTTGTTTTCCAAACTCATAACTTTTTCCGAAAGTCCATATCTCTAGTGTTGACGAAGCTGGCACTATGAAATGACTAGAATTTTAGAGTGCTATTTATTTGTTTTCCAGACGAAGCTGGCACTATGAAATGACTAGAATTTTAGAGTGCTATTTATTTGTTTTCCAGACGAAGCTGGCACTATGAAATCACTTTTTCTGAAAGTCCATATCTCTAGTGTTGTCCATATCTCTAGTGTTGACGAAGCTGGCACTATGAAATCACTAGAATTTTAGAGTGCGTGCTATGAAACTCGTAGGCGCTACAAAATAAGTTAGAGTGTTATATGAAACTTATAGGCGCTACAAAATAAGTGTTGGCACTGCAAAATTGACTATCATTATGAAACGTCTTCACCCAAAACACCATTTTTGTCAAAAAATTGATTTTGCATTTTTTTTTGCATAACAAAATCTTTCTTGGCCATCCATATCTCTAGTGTTGATGAAGCTGGCACTATGAAATCACTAGAATTTCAGAGTGCTATGAAACTCGCAGGCGCTACAAAATAAGTTAGAGTGCTATATGAAACTCACAGGCGCTACAAAATAAGTGTTGGCACTGCAAAATTGACCATCATTATGAAATGTCTTCACCCAAAACACCATTTTTGCCAAAAATTTGACTTTGCAATTTTTTTGGTGCTAGCAGAACCTTTCTTGGCCCTACAACACTTAAGAGATATATCATCACCAACAAATATTTGTTTGGTGTTATACTAATTTATAACAGAAAAAAAGGATTGATCCTTAGCCATATGATAATAAGTTCTTGAATCAATAATCCATTTGAGAATTTGATGCACTGAAAGAAAAACAAGAAGAATAGAGATCATGTCCTTTTGAGGAACAAGAGGAAGAATTATCAAACTGAAGGTTGTTCTTCTTCATGGTTGCTCTAATGTTTTCCATCTTCTTGAAACAATGTGACCCTTAATGACCGTCTCATCCACAAAAATTGCAATGCTTGTCAAACTTCTTTCCTTTTGGCGTAGCTCCTTAATCAACATTAGGAGAAGAAGAAGGTTGGGGGATTTAGCACCCTTGTTTTTGTTGTTGTAAAGACGATGCTACTACTTAAGATGTTTGGGGCCTTGCTTCTATTATGCCACTAAGGCCTTGTTAAGGTACTTGTAGTGATTATCAATCCAAGGTGCAAGAGCTTATCTTTATCTCGAACAAGACGATCACTAAATATTTCAAAATAGAGCATTTTGTAAGTAGTGGCTTGACTAAGAAAGACTCTCTAGTAGATTGAAAGGTGGATACAAATACATAGTCAACATTTCCAGGTTTAGAAAGAATAGAAAAACTTTGTGGATCATCATCTTTCTTGATTTGACAATCTAGAAGCAAGAGTCCAAGTGTTTTAAACTTTGAAAGAAATTTTTAAATGCAACTAAATCATTAGGATTCAAGGCAATCCATTGATTTTTGAGTTGGTGGCTTAGATTTGGTTGTGTTTACCAAACACAGTTCCAACTTTGTCCAAGCTGCATCCAAAGTTTCAACCCCTTGAAGATGAAACTTGAATTCATTTGAGATGGACATTCCTATGAGTCCACATGCTAAGTCATTTGAATTATCCCACTTGACTCTCTTCAATCAATTCACGGGGACAAATTTTGTTCATAAGGTGATGATGAAGTTTCTTATTTTTCAATGAATCCTCCATATTGGATTTCCAAAAGAAATAATTAGTACTTGTAAGCATGATTTCACTTGAAATGACCATTTTACAATATGGAAGTAAGTTGACTCTAAAAACATAATTGACTGCTAAGATAAAAGGATCCTTGAGAAAATAAACCCTTAAAAAACCGACACCCAAAAAAGTGCTTAAATGCAAAAGTTATGCCTCTTGAAAATTTACAAAATGAGGAATAGAGGACAATTTTTATAAACATTGTACAACAATAAGTTCAAAACAACAAAATTTTCAGAAATTGACCATAAGAGTGCCTCATTCCAAATGGTTGGATAATAAAGCTATGCCCATTTGCAAATCATTGTCAAATTCCAAATTGCCAATGAAGGGGTCAACCTCACAATTTGTGAAGGTGCCATGTGGTAGGCTGATTGGATTGTTGACGTGGCAAAGTGTTGACATGGTGTGTTGATGTGTTTGTCTCTATTTTTGTGCATGGTGAAGTGGTTATATCTATTTTCATGCAAGGTGAGGTCACTGTGTCAATTTTTGTGCAAGGTTATGTGTCACTTCATGGTTGGTTGGGATGTGGTAACACTTCACAACAAAAAATTGGTTATAAATTATACACTCTTTACAATTTTTTAAGTAAAAGTTTTGAAGGGAAATATGATATCCTACGTTGACTATGGCTTTAAAATTTGAAACAATAGAAAGGATCTTGAAGCCTTTGAAACCTGTTATCCCCCACTTTTAGGGATAACTACGAGATCATGTCTTGAGGCCCACAGGTCTTAGACATGGAGTACCGAGAGAAGGATTGACTTTAGCATGGCCCTGGAGGGCCCACCTTTTCTTTCTTCCAACATCTTTATCTTGTCAGCAACAACAACATCCATCACCATCGGCTTGGTCCTGTGTCAGAGATGGTTCTTGCTCCATGAGGTAATTAGTCCAGGTATCATGGTATGTGTCACTTTGATCGTCAAAACCCTCGAATATGTGCATCTGATGCCTTTTATTTTCTAACAACTTCTTGGATCTTACACTTTCCCACTTGACCATGTTTGGGGGGATTGACAGGGTTCCCTAGCAAGCCTGTGTCTATAGGTTTTGGTTTGCCACTGGGGGGATTTCTGAAAAGCCATCGTCTGCTCCCTTCACAACACCACATTTTCATCTTGCTTCCCGCTCACCTACCCCATTCCACTTGTTCGGGCACTGGGTTGACCTATTTGCAGGATTCCACCTTACCTCGTGTTAAGAAGGGGCTAAAGGCCCAGAAGGTAAAAGCAGCTGGTAAAAGATAAAAGCCTAAGAATAAAACCTCGAGATGCTTCACCCAGGGATCCCCGAGAAAGCAATAAAAGGCTTCTCAACAAGAAACAA
>ML789394.1:110715-149077 GCA_009831015.1 Picea engelmannii | reverse complement strand
CACTACCTCTCTAGCTACCTAACATTCCATCCCCCTTATGAAAGCGTTGTCCTCAATAATTGATGTAACACCATATACTAGGGTCCCATCGATAAGTGTGGATCATAGTGTTGAAGTAGACTAGAGAACCATGGTCCCATGGAGATATCAAAACCATCATGTTGAAGTACTCCAACTTCCGTTGTGAACCGGGGTCCCATGTCCAAGTGCTCATGTGAACTCCATGCAGAAGATATTTGAACTCAAGAACCAATGGAAAATGATTCTCCAAAGATATACATTGATCATGGGGATCCAAATATGTAGATCCTCCATATCCACAAAATCATCCAAATAACACACTAGTAATCGAGAATAATGAAAAATAGTGTTCATAGAAGGTGCTGAAATTCTCTCCATAATGTTCTCCACATAAGGTGAAGGAGAGTGTTGGTGCAATTATTTGCATAATATATTACCAAACATAAATTATCAACCAGGATTCGTAATCAGTAGAGTTGATGCACTATATGTGCCGATAACAGATAAATTCCTATGTCTGTTTAGTATAGCTTAGATAAGAAAACCATCAATAACAAAATACTCCGTTTTACAACTTTTTAATCTATATTCCTCACATAGCTTAAAGATCAACAAACAAAACTCATAAACAAAATCCAACAAGCATGTGATCTAAAGGTTTTTGCTCAGGCAATGAATCTTCCCATTTACAGGCTCATGAAATAAAAAGATGGACTTTGAATATGTCCCCTGTAGAAACTAAACTAACAACAATTAACACTATGTTTTAGGATATCTAAATGCTTCACACAGTTTCAAACTTAGAAGAGAAAACTGATAACAAAACTTCTCAAACAAACAATAAATCAAAAAGTTTCTATCTTAGGGAACAAGTCTGTTCATTCCAGGCTTATGAATTAGAGGGATGAACTTAAGAGCTTGTTTCCTATAGCAATCAAAACAATGATTAACAATC
The DNA here is from genome assembly GCA_009831015.1 of Picea engelmannii. Classification (NCBI taxonomy): domain Eukaryota; kingdom Viridiplantae; phylum Streptophyta; class Pinopsida; order Pinales; family Pinaceae; genus Picea; species Picea engelmannii. The sequence continues at coordinate 148,101 of ML789394.1, read as the reverse complement.
AACTCCAATCACTCTTGAAACATAAATCAACTCTAACTCTGTTATATTCAAGCAAACCTTCATTAGTACAAGGAACAATCAACATAACTGAGAGAATTCATTATAGAACATGAAAATGAGAGATAAAGTCCTATGTTTCCTGTACCTACTGAGAACACTACAATCACAAACTCAAAATAATAACATTTGTTTACTTAGCAATCCCACACATCTATCAAACACTTATCAATTAAATATAAATTTGCAGAAATGGAAGTGAAAGTATCTACTCTGTTCGTTGTGTAACCATTTACTCACACTGATTCAGAATCAAATAAATCTATACTGTAATTAAAATGATTTTAAAATCATTTACAACAAACAACTATTAAATGTTCACACTCACACAATTACACAAAAACATGTACAGGGAGGCTTACCTTGGTTGGGGCGGTGGGCCCTTGCCGAACCAACAAGGTGCCTCTAAAGAAATTGTAGACTAAAACACTTTATCTATACTCATGAATTGCACAAAATAACATTTGCATTCCTTCAATTGATTAAGTGAATCAAAAGTTCAACATGTCATTTCCCAGCATAATAATGTACATCATTCTCCAAGAACCAATCTTACAACATAATAATCCCTCCCTCACTCAGACCTATGAGGTATTATTTATACATAAAATCCATGGAGGAATGGATGAAACCGAACCCCCAAACTAAGAAAACAATTTTCACAATTTTAGGATAAATCCCACAAATCTGTGTTTTTTTATCAATTTGGGCAGATTTGAGTTAGGGCTCCACCCATATCTCCCAAAACAATTCTATTTTTGAAAAACTTCCCACGCATTACTCAATTTTCCATATTCTATACAAAACCCATATATTCGAATTTCTATATCTGATACCATATGCACAAAAATCGAGGCGCAAGTTGGCAGTTTGAGTTTTTTTACTAATTTTGGTAGAATCATTCCCCCTGAGTTGGAGGTCCACACGTGTGAGATGGGTGAATTATGACACATGTTTCCACATGAAAATCTCGTTCTGGACAAAACCCATGTGCCCAATTTTATTCAAGAAACATTCAAAAATTATGAATTATGTCTAGTACCAGATTAACACAGTTGGTGCCAGAATCCTGTAGGCAGGGGTTTAGTACCGGATGAACACGGTCATGACTATGGGTACTGGACCATCGTGATGGTAGTACCAGATGGAGCTAGTACCAGAATAGGCGCAATCTGGTATCGTATGAAGTTGGTACCGGAAGAGGTAGAGAGATGGTACCTGATAGAGCTGGAGAGTTGGTACCTGATGAAGCTAGAGCCTTGGTACCGGATTACGTGGGTACCAGATCGCACCATAATTGTAGTACCATATCGCGCTATAGTTGTAGTACCAAAATAATGAGGTACCAGATCAAGCTTCTTAAGAGTCAAAGTGATTAGGATCATACATAATCAAGCATTTAATCGAATTAACTCAAGAAAACTAAACAAATCATGCCTTAATCATAAATTACCTCTCTATGCATATGGACAAGGTCATCAAGTCTATTTGTGGAGGAAACAGTCAATTATATAAACATAGCATAAGTAAAATAGGCTCAGATAGAGGGTAATATAGTGTAATAAAGGTGTCAACATGGAGACTCAACATTCCCCCATGCTTAAGTCATTGCATGTCCTCATGCAACAATGATCTTCAAAATTTCAAAATTGATGGTACTCCTCACTTGATCAAGCATTCCCTGATGTTCCATCCTAAGTTCCTACTAAACAATATAAAATTCCTAGCCTATGCTTCACACTTCTTACCCATGGACAAGTATTTATGATGGAAAAGTGGAGTCGAGTAATAGATTAGATCTGTTAGTGATTTGGCGTTAAGTCTTATCCAATTTGTTTTCGATCATAATTAGGAGAAAGGGATGGATGTGACTCTAATATGATTATAGGATAATGGCCAATAGTTTTCATAATGACTTTGAATAATAGCCCCCCTTGGCTAGATTACCTTTTTAAAATAAAAGTGATATAAGCATAGTTTAGATCTCATTTGAAGAGAGGAACACATAAAAGAATACATCCCAAGATGATTAACTCGTTTCTTATCCAAGTTTTTAGAAATGAATCTCTTCTTTCTTAGGTAAGGTGAATTACATATACTGAGGGTCCCACTTCTCATGCAAACCTATTTATTTTAAAGATAGAACTCTAAAGTGGATACTTGGAGGTTCTTAAGAACGTCATCCAAGAGATATAAAGGTCATCTCCTAGCCTTGATTTGATAATGCTTCAGAATGAGACCCAAGGGTTTTTGTTTAGTTTTAGGTGTGCCACTTTATGTTTTTCAACTCCCTTTACCCGACATAGCCCCGTTGCTAGCAGGCATGTTCAGTACCCTGACAGGTTTACCTTAGTACCATAAAAGCATGGCCCCACTACCAGCAGGCCTGTTCAGTACCTCGACGGGTTTATTTGTACTTCCTAATACTTCCTTTTTATTATATTACTCAAAAGATCTAGACTGATGTTTACTGTTCATTGACAGTTTTAGAGTATAAGGAAGGCAATTGGTACGAGAGTGTTTTAGAGTTATTAGGCACACAATTAATTGTTTGCAATTATCCCAAGGGTGACATCATCCACATTCAACTTAAATCTCATCTATTCAATGTATAATGGAACATCTCGGATAATGACTAAGAGGTCCCTCTAGTTAATCCTATTAGGGTTCTCATGAAAGTTCATTGAGGTTTTGTGAGGGCAGTCCACCACATGAGGTTTTAATCAATACCTCTCAAGAGAAACTTGTAAAGATAAACTTGGATAAGAACTTGTTGAATCGACTAGGTTAGTATTAGACATAATGGTGTCACCACTTTTCAATGGATATTTCAATTAGCAATCACTTTTTTCAAAATGATGAGGTAATAAGACATGTGCACCCATTATCATATAGAGCTAAATGTGCAAATATCTTCTTAAAGGATAGCAAGGACGATTCATTTAGGGTTGAGTGTAGAAATGTAGGAGGAAGATGCACATGAGAGTAAAAACAATTCAACACCAGACTTACATGATCCTTGATAGAAAGAACATGAAGAGATTAGCTCATACCTCCAATTAACTGAAATGAAAATGATGTTAAGCACTGGACAAAGATCATATCACCTTGGCATTGGTATTAGATTGGTAATTGGTATTAGAACATGTTTCTGCAGTACCGTAACAGATAGTACCGAAACAAGATGGTACTGGAACAAAACAAAGGATAGAAACATAGTGACATGATGAATGATTTCTATACGAGGAGATGTATACGAGGGCTTGCAGAATTTCATGGTAGGGAGCATGCAATAATTGAGAGTAACCATATGTTTACTGCATAATTAGTCTAATTTCTTGAATTTATATGTCCTAGTACTTAAATCGAGCATCAAAACTTGAATATATGATTAGAGCTACCATCACCTTATTACCAATACCAGATCACCTGAGCACCGAATCATCTGAGTGAAGAGTTATGGTCAGTACCGGGATAGTGCAAGGTTCCTTCTTCAGTACCGGATAAATGTGGAGGCGTTGTCCAATACCAGATGTGGTCCAGTATCGGATGAGCGCAACAAGATGGTTCAGTACCAAAATAGCACATAAGTGTCCATTGGTAGCAGATGAACACAGAGGTGAACATTGTATTCTAGTACTTGAAGAGATTTTGACACAGTACCCGGTAGTAGTGTTTTTGAAACTTTTGTAGATTGCACCTTGTAGAAGTAGCTGGTGTTTTCTAGTGTTCTGGAAGAGGACATGTGATCTGATTCAACTGAAAAACCATGTAGATGGAACAAATACCAACACTGGATGTAGGAACTCTGAGTTTGCATCAGAACAATGCAAAAGAATTTGGTGACTGGGATCCAAGCTCTGTAACAAGAGGGTATTATGTAATTGGATGACCATATGTTGAGATTTAGAACCCTCCTCTTTTGGAACCAGGCTGATCACTACTCTTGTTGGCACTTTCTTTTTATTACAAAAATAATAATCCTAACTACTACTGTCTCAGCAACCACTCCCACATGCTTGATGTTTTGAATGGACTCATGCAAACAATGCGAGATTCTAAAAGGTTGCTCAGAGGGTTGCGAACATCTGCTAAAAACAAACCAATAGAATTAATTAAAACTAGGTTTTTATTCATGCTTAAAAATAGAAAATTTACGGAAAATGTCAAAAGTTGAATTATTAGCTATGAATAAAATAGTTTGGAATTAACATTCAGTTTCAACTGCTATTAAATATATCACTTAATTAATCATCCTTGTGAAATAGCGGTCTTAAAATAGATAGGTAAATATAAAGCACAAATGCATCATTTTTAACAACTTGAGGAAAAAGAAGAATTTTGAAGAAATAGGTCATGAAGCACTCCCTTAAGTGTTATCTTCCGTTGACAAGGATGTCTTCTCCGCTTTTGAAATCCTTCCAATATTATGTATGCATTCAGAGGATGAAGAGATTCCCTTCTCATAAGATTCCAAACAAAATCATCATAACTTTTAAAAATAAATCTACTATAGGAACACAAGATCTTAAACTAATTGCTTTATTAGCTTTTGACATTCCCATTTATGAAAAGTATGAAATATAGGTTGCATTGCAACATTTATTTACTATCCTACTCTAATTGAACAAAAGAAAATGTCCTTCAATACTTCCAGTGAAGCCATGTGCGTAACAGAGTTAGAAATATATCCATACTCAGGTTTAAAAGATAAATTTTAATGCATACCGGAGTATAAAGGACCAACTGCTTTGATGATGCAATCAAACAATAATGAAAAATAAGAGAGTGGTGTGACCTAATAACTAATTGAAACCATATTTCGATAGGATCACTATATTCTTGTTTCTCTTCTTTGTTTAGGTCACATTGAATGTCCTCCTCTCCCATGTTATGCATATTATCCTCTTCAAGATGATTGGTCTTTGGAGTACATACAAGATCTGCTGAGAGGCATGCTAAAAGCTCCCCAATCTCAGGTTCCAATGGTTTCTCTCCATTGAATTCTATCCATGATTCTTTATTCTCCTCAACAAATTGACAAGAGGAATTCGACGGGACTTCTAAATCTTCATGTGGAGAGACAACTAGATTCTTGACTGCTATGAAGATATGCTCTTCCTGAGAGGCAGATATCCCAACTGCTACTAGAATGTGAGAAAGTTCTTGGAGGAGCATTCTTCAAGCTCTTGATCATACTTGAATTAATCTAGCTAGTTGATGATCCCTGTCTCACAACACAAATTAATACTCGAGGGTTCTTACAACACCCCCAAAAAGATTTATCATTTAAAGATCTGAATTTTAAAACTATTTGCAAAAATAAAACACACCAAACTTGAACTCCTTGTGTTACTGGGACCCTATTGTCACTAGGTTATCTGTTCGCACAAGTTAGCTCATCATAAATAAAACTAAATTTGCATAAATAAAAACACACTTGCATCAAAAGAAGAGAGGACAACCTAACTTTGGAGAAACCCCACCAAAGTGGATGTGTGGGCTCTTCCCACATGTCTTACCATCTTCTCTTCACCCTTAGGTCATCCATAAAACCAATCCAAAACCATTAAAGCAATCTGATTCAAATACTACCTATTACCATTTACAACTCCCCGACAACGGTGCCAAAATGTTGGTGCAATTATTTGAATAATATATTACCAAACATAAATTATCAACCAGGATTCGTAATCAGTAGAGTTGATGCATTATATGTGCCGATAACATGTAGGTTCCTATGTCTGTTTAGTATAGATTAGATAAGAAAACCATCAATAACAAAATACTCCGTTTTAAAACTTTTTAATATATCTTCCTCACACACCTTAAAGATCAGAAAACAAAACTCATAAATAGAATCCAACAGGCATGTGATCTAAAGGTTTTTTCTCAGGTAATGAATCTGTCCATTTACAGGCTCATGAAATAAAAAGACGGACTTTGAATCTGTCCCTTGTAGCAACTAAACTAACAACAATTAACACTTTGTTTTAGGATATCTAAATGCTTCACACAGTTTCAAACTTAGAAGATAAAACTGATAACAAAACTTCTCAAACAAACAATAAATCAAAAAGGTTCTATCTTAGAGAACAAGTATGTTCATTCCAGGCTTATGAATTAGAGAGATGAACTTAAGATCTTGTTTCCTATAGCAATCAAAACAATGAGTAACCATCAATTCCAATCACTCTTGAAACATAAATCAACTCCAACTCTGTTATATTCAAACAAACCTTCTTTAGTACAAGGAACGATCATCATAACTAAGAGATTTCATTATAGAACATGAAAATGAGAGATCAAGTCCTATGTTTCCTGTACCTATTGAGAACACTACAATCAAAAACTCAAAATAATAACATTTGTTTACTTAGCAATTCCACACATCTATCAAACACTTATCAATTAAATATAAATTTGTAGAAATGGAAATGAAAGTATCTACTCTATTCACTGTGTAACCATTTACTCACACTGATTCATAATCAAATAAATCTGTACTGTAATTAAAATGCTTTTAAAATCATTTACAACAAACAACTATTAAATGTTCACACTCACACAATTACACAAAAACATGTACAAGGAGGCTTACCTTGGTTGGGGTGGTGGGCCCTTTCCGAACCAACAAGGTGCCTCTAAATAAATTGTAGACTAAAACACTTTATCTATACTCATGAATTGCAAAAAATAGCATTTGCATTCCTTCAATTGATTAAGTGAATCAAAAGTTCAACATGTCATTTCTCAGCATAACAATGTACATCATTCTCTAAGAACCAATCTTACAACATAATAATCCCTTCCTCACTCAGACCTATGAGGTCTTATTTATACATAAAATCCATGGAGGAATGGATGAAACCGAATCCCCAAACTAAGAAAACAATTTTCACAATTTTAGGATAAATCCCACAAATTTGTGTTTTTTATCAATTTGGGCAGATTTGAGTTAGGGATCCACCCATATCTCCCAAACCAATTCTAATTTTGAAAAAATGATCGATTCTTACTCAATTTTCCATATTCTAGACAAAACCCATATACTCGAGTTTCTATATCTGATACCATATGCACAGAAATCGAGGTGCACGTTGGCAGTTTGAGTTTTTTACTAATTTTGGAAGAATCATTCCCCCTGAGCTAGAGGTCCACATGTGCGAGCTGGGTGAATTATGACACACGTGTCTGCATGAAAACATCATTCGGGACAAAACTCATGTGCCCGATTTTCTTCTAGAAACATTCAAAAATTCTGAATTATGTCTAGTATCGGATTAACAAAGTTGGTACCAGATTAGAATAGTTAGTACCATAATATTGTAGGCAGGGGTTTAGTACCGGATGAACACAATCATGACTATGGGTACCAAACCATCACGATGGTAGTATCGGATGGAGCTAGTACCATAATAGGTGCAATCTGGTATCGGATGAAGCTGGTACCGGAAGAGGTAGAGAGATGGTACCGGATAGAGCTAGAGAGTTGGTATCGGATGAAGCTAGAGCCTTGGTACCGAAATAGGTGGGTACTGGATCGTGCCATAGTTACAGTACTAGATCACGCTATAGTTGTAGTACTGGAATAGTGAGGTACCAGTTCAAGTTGCTTAAGAGTGAAAGTGATTAAGATCATACATAATCAAGCATTTAATCGAATTAACTCAAGAAAACTAAACAAATCATGCCTTAATCATAAGTTACCTCTCTATGCATATGGACAAGGTCATCAAGTGTATTTGTGGAGGAAACAATCAATTATATAAACATAACATAGGTAAAATAGGCTCAGATAGAGGGCAATATAATGTAATAAAGGTGTCAAAATTGAGACTCAACAGAGAGTCATAAAATAGAATATGGAAGTGGTTGTCATCCCAAAAACGAAAACTATCCATATACCAATCATCACAAGCGTCTTCAAAATCATACTATACATATAATTTTTTATTATATTCATCCATGATGTCTTGCATCATATATCTCTCTTGCATTCTATGGGTGATTGCTTGAATATTTTGAACACTTGCCTGAATATTTTGAAGACCTTGTTGAAGACATGTCTCGAGGGATGTAAACTTATGTGGAAGTTCCATGAGAAATCAAATATCCATTGCAAACACCACATATAATGTACCAAAATAAATATATCAAAATTATCTATCCAATGGAACTGATCTAGTAGCAATCTGAGCACACTTTGAAAATTGATGAGCTCTGCAGTCCCACTGTCGTCACGAAAACCCCCCAAAATGGTTGATTTAAATCAACGATATCTTTACTTCTGGAGCTCCCACCTGTAACATCTCCTGGGATAGTCTGTTGCTTTCCATCTCTAATAGACTAAGAAATTGGACCTTTAGATCGGTAAACCTTGCCACCCATCTGGTTCTTCTAAAGTGCGTGCTCCAGGCCTTGCCGACTTACCTCTTCACTACCTTGGCTTCCCCTCAGTCTGTTATCAGTGCCATTAGAAACCTCCAGTGAAGCTTCCTATGGCACCATCATCACCCGAAAAACAAGAAGTGGGAACTTGTAGGTTGGGACAAAATTTGTCGGCCTAAATCACTGGGTGGGCTGGGTCTTAGGGACCCAGGAAAAATCAATCGAGTAATGGGGGGAAAATTCCAGTGGGGATGGATCAAGCATCCCACATAACTATGGGTGAGAATCTGGAAACAAAATATGCGCCTAATGTCAGGGAGGACCTTATCAGATTCAATGATCTGATTCAAGGCTCCAACATCTGGAACACAACTTGGAGTAATAGACCTCTCATACATAAACATGCATTTTGGGATTTGTCAAACTAAATTTCGATGGTTCTTCAAAGGGTAATCAAGGGCTGATGGGTTTTGGAGTGGTACTATGAGATAATGAGGGGATAATTTTACACATTGTAGTGGGTTATCTGGGATTCAACACAAACAATGTTGCAGAACTTTGGAGCCTTCTCAAGGGGATTAGTCTAGGAATTAGTCACAACATCTTTCAACTCATAGTGGAAGGGGATTCCTAGGTAATCATTCAACTCATCTCCAAAATCATCCATGGTTCACAACCCTCAGAAATTTCACCAAGCTTGAGATTACTAGGATTGTTGGAAGAATTCAAATCCCTCCTTCAGCCTTGTCTCACACTCATCCTCTCACATGTGAAAAGAGATGCCAACAAAGATGCATATTTCCTAGCCAAAATTGGGAGTGGACTCAAAAGAAGAGCAGATCCAATTGGATGCTCGAACCTTCCCACCTCCCAAGATATTGACCAGATGTATAGATCTATCCCGAAGAGAGTATCCTCCTCCAGATGGGGTGACACGTAGCCTAGGGGAGGCCACGCAACCCCCATGCAACACCGTCCATAAATAGGGTCGACCGCCACCCCAAAGCCCATTCTTGGATGGAGGATGACCATAAACGCTCACAGAGGGATGGAGGACAACTCCCCCATGCAGGATTAATGATGCCCCCATTGATTAATTGCATAGGGATGATGACAGGTACAGGGGACTGGGCGGTCTTATCAACCCCTTGGTTAATTCTCTAGCTTGGCCATGGAATTCACCATTCTACTTCTCCATTCTATCTCTTCGCTCTGCTCGATGAACTAGTTCTGGTCCTCTTATCTTTCTCTGGCCTCAATCTCATATCTATCTGTTCGCAACACTCTATCATGTTGCGCAAGAGAGGGAAACCCAAGAGGGGACCCTCCTGTTATGTTGCAAGACAGAAATGCCTGCACGATTTGGAGAGGGATTTATCGATAGCTCAGATGCAACAAACCAAGAAGCCGACTATGCCTACAATGTCCTTCGTGGAGGAGGAATTCCCAGAGGAACCAATTCAGGTTCCACTAGAGTCCCTCCTCTACACGGTTCTGGATGCCCAGGATATCCCCATCACCAACATTGCAGCAAAGGATACATTGACTACCTTGGAAGGCACCACTTGCATCGTCCAAGAGGAACTCCCCACAAAGGACCGCTCAGTCGATCCCCCACTGGTCAACCCAGACACGGATTGCAACCAGAGTCCACCCAGTCTCTTCAGTCCAGAGCAATTGGACCTCATCTTTGAGATGAGGGGATATATGATGGAGCATATCCACCGACATACCCTCATCGGTATAAGACTTGACATGTTGTTCGATTCCTTCTCGAATGCACCATCCAAAAAGAGGTGCTTGACCCGTGCATAGCCCTTTGCACTCACACCCAATGATGGCACTCCTCATGGTGGCTCTCTGGATGGAAGGTTCCACTGCTCTAATTTCCTTCCTAATTTTTAAATTTTCTCAGTCCTCTGCGCCTTGCTTACATGGAAATGGAGTTTTGTTCTTGTCTTCCTGCTCATGTTTTTTGTTTATGTTGAATTATCCATTTTTGGTTGTATGTCCAAACAGACATGTCAACACTATCAGTTGCCACTTGCTCTAATTTCCAACTAAATGGAGGAGCAAGTGGCAGTTGCTATTTTTGGATGAAAGTATAAATGGTAGCCACTTGTTTCGGTTTCCACTAATTTGGCGGAATAGGTGGCAAGCCTATGACACATTTCAGTTTTGTATAGTGACAACGAATTAATCATGAATTACAACTTTTTTATTTACAAAAAAATTACTTACATAGTTTTATATACTTTTTTAATAGAAGATTCAACTAATACTTACATATTTTTACATACGTTTTAAATAGAAGATCCATAAAGTTGGAATTAGAGTTAAAAATTTGAAACCATTTCATCAAAAGTGTCTAGATAAAAAATTATTATTATATATTCTTTATATTTAATAATTTAAATTTTAAGGAATAAATTGAATACATTAAAATTGTTTAATAATATAAATTAATCAAATCTTTGGAAAAATAAAATATAATAATTGTAATTTTAGTAAACAATTATATTATAGCATTGTCTTATAATATTTGAATAATTAAAATTAATAAAATAACATTATTATTACATTTTTATTATTATTAGTGAATAATTATATCATAATGTTACTGAATAATTATCTAATAACGTTATTATTATTTTTAACTAAAACTATAATTTGTATTATATATAAAATGTTGTGTCACATCAAGCAATGGAGTCAAACCAAGATACAAAATTAGGTTCATGGCTTGTAAGGATCCCTTCTTCTGGTAATACAAAAGTTTGTGACATTTTGCACAAAGCACTTCCAGAAAGATTGACTAACTACCTTCTTGACAAACCGACCTAACAAAAAAGAAACTTTGAAAAAAATTTACAAATGAAAAGACTCATTATCATATATTTCATGCTTCCTTCCATGTTGAATAGACCCATCTTCAACTTCCATTGGAGCTAAGTCGAAATCCCCATTTTCCACTTTCGATTTACCTCCATGTTGTGAATTTGCTTCCACTTGGTTTATTGAAGCCAAGTTTGAACACCGAGATATCACCAAGGACCGAAGGTTCTCGAAATAAACTTCAAGGGCATTGATTTGTTGATTCTGAACCATCAGTAGATTCATAATGTTTTCCATAGCATTGTCGAAGTCTGAAATTTTCCGGAGTTAATCATTATTTGCTTGTGAAATTTACTCATGCCCGTGGAACACTTTTTTAACCTTAGCCCAATTAAAGTCCATTCCTAATTCGACCAAACAAAGGACAAGGTACCCTCACCACGAAACCCCAAGTGAAATGATCCCAAAACCAACTTTAAAGGAAACAAAAAGATAGGGGAGAGCAACTAAGTAAACATGCAAAGCGAAAACTAGGAAATATCCTCCAAAATAAAAATCAGATGGGGGGTGTTAGCACTGAGAATCACCCTCATATTGCAAGAGGATAAGCCTAGTGCCCATCAAAAGGTTTGTGAATGTAAATTAATGATGAAAGGTCAAATGGACAAAACTCAACATAAGAATGTTTTAACACATAAAACTAGGAAAGCATGCATAAGAAAATGAGGTTTTGATTAAATTCAGTCAATGGTTTAAGGATAAAGGTGAATAGAAGGAATACTTAGTGAGGAAGGTGGATAGGTCTTCTATAAGCATCAGGCCTCCAAGCATTCAGGAGAAGAAAAACTCAGTCATAAGAACTTCTTGAAATTAAAGTTTAAAACACTGAAAAACATTCATAATAACATTATAATCAAACATCCATTATAACACAACCACAACATCTCATATGGATCATCCAATCATGAGAATTTTAGAGTAAGAGGAAACAATATGATGAAAGGAAACTGACTTCTATTAACGAAAATGTCTCAAGTCCCATACATAACCAGAGAACAACTCTGCTTAGTCAAAATATTACAAATATGGAGCTCTACTCAACCATCCGACCCTCTCATATCATTCATCTGATGTATTTATAATCAATACAATAGCTTGTGTCTTCTCTTGTATGTCATGTTCCTTCTGTCAGAAGGAAACTTGGGTCAATCTAGGCCTGTAGGGAAAACTGCCCTTTGTGGTACTTAGGGATGACAGTTTTCTCTCTCCTCGGCCAGACCCTCCATGCTTCCATTTAAGGGGGTAGTTGATTGTTCAACCACTAGTCCTAGTTTTTTGCCACACGCTACTCTTGGATTGGACCCTATATAAGCACGTGATTGAGGAATTTGGAAAGGGAGGTTTGGATCCACACTGCTCCGACCCCCGTAATCCACCACCAACTTCCACGTACCTCTTTATCTATACCGTGGTTTTGATTGGGGGATCGCTCTAAGATTTTAGCGTTCGAGCACTTTCTGTCCCCACAATGAAGTGTGGTCATCGATATTGTCAGAATCTAGGATCTGGGAACACCCTTCTTTTGTTGCCACTTGCTGCTCTTGGATGGACCATATATCAGAACGTGATTGCAGAAGCTGCCAAGGGCGGTTTGGATCCACACTGCTTCGACCCTCGCAATCCACCACCAAATTCCACGTACCTCTTTCATTATACCATGGTTTCGATTGCGGGACCGCTCTAGAATTTTAACGTTTGAGCATGTTTCATCCCCGCAATGAAGTGTGTCTGTCGATCTGTTGCAATCTGCGATCTGGGAAACCCTGCTATTTTAGCGCCCCCACTAAAATTTATTCGTCTGCCAACTCCATAATCCTTTTAACCATGTTTAGAGATGGATCCAATTTTGGCACTTGGGAGATTTGAATGCTGAGAAAGAATATCTCCTAGAGGACGATCTCCCAAATTTGACATCATTGTGTTGTCACAACTACTGATGGATGAGCGCCATGTGTCTTTAGTACTTCAACACTTCGGGCTCCGGGAGTTTTGGATTGTGAAGCATGAAAACCTCCCGAAGTGGTATGGGCCCGGAGTGACATGGTACCCTGAAGTGAATGGTATGCGTCCTCGACGGATAAGTGCCATGTGTTGAATTGAAAAACACTCGTGGAGTGGTAGGGCCTAAAGCAACGTGTCATCCTGACGTCACTTCGGGAGTTCGTCTCTTTGGGACTTCGGGATGTTTGGAAGGAAATATACTGAAGTAACTTTCTCACGGTCGACGTGGCAACCTCTTGTTACTTCAGCGCTTCGGGCTTTGGGAGGTTTTGAACGCGGGCATGAATATCTCCCGAAGTGACTTTCTCCTGATTGACGTGGAAGCCTCTCGTTACTTCAGAACTTTGGGGCTTCAGGATGCTTGGATGGAAATATATTGAAGTAACTTTCTCTCGGTTGGCGTGGAAACCTCTCGTTACTTTGGCACTTCGGGAGGTTTTGAACGCGGGCATGAATATCTCCCAAAATGACTTTCTGTCGGTTGACGTGAAAACCTCTAGTTACTTCGGAACTTCGGGACTTCCATCTGGTTTTTAATCCTTGCGCGACTTTGAAACTCCGATTGCATGAGATCTTCTAATCTGAACTGTACATGGGATCTCCACCATTGAAAATTGAACCTGTCTGTTTGCTTGTATTTTCAGCCTGGAATGGACTGCTTTGAATGATGCATTTTTCTCATAGTTTTTCCTGTGCATACAACATACTTAACTGGCCTGACTTTGTCAACCATAAGAGGAAAAACCTATAGGAAGGTATGCAACAAAGAGAGAGACATGGCATAGTTGTAGACCTAGGTCTTAACAACAACTGCATATGACCGATAACAACTTTATGTGATAACAGGGGGAACCAGTAAACCAGGTGCAACCTGGTTAGGGTCATAGGAGGAGCATGCATAGAATAGAGGGATGCAACATTCACTCAGAGCCACTAACCAACATCTGCAACAAACCAAAAATGATTTGAAGGGGGATGCAAGGCCTCACCTTCCAAATCTCCGACGAGATACATAACTGGACAATTCCCACATTTGAAAAATCCTCCACACACTCGATCATTAATAATATGCACTTCCCCATAGATCCCCATATGTGTGAGTGTTCTGAAGACCCTTCCACTAACACCAAATGCCTCCACTCTTCCCTTTCCATTAATAGGTGATTGCACATAAACATTAAGGTATGGGGAGTAACCTCTTGAAAACCATTTTTAATATAATTTCCTTCACTTAATTGAGACCCCAACTTTGCCGGTTAATATTTCTTACTCGTGCTCATGCTTGATGTGGTAGATTTCCACTTATTCAAATATTGTGAGGATATATATAATGCAAGAGATAAGGACATTGAGAAAATTATTACCAATCGTGGATCTGTCTATTATTTCCCAGATCACCATCATTGAATATCTAAGGATTACAAGCCTTGTGATCGTTTCTTCCCTTGCAAAGGATTCCCTCTTCCATAGGGAATAGGCCTCAACACGATTATTTAAAATATTCCCCAGTCCCGAGACAAAGGATGCTATGTGATTGCCTCTGGGATCTTGTATATTCCCACCCACACCTATTGCCCCTTACATAATAACACTAATATTACAATAAATGAAAATGACATAATTATTCAAATCACAATCATTTCACTCATCATATTTATGTATTTTTGTTTGTAAACATGTTTAATCAACATATTGTATATTGTTAGACAACAAACAATTCATCTTGAAGAGGAGTTAAACATTATGTGGCATTAATGGTTACAAGTTTTTTCAATCACAATCCAAATTAAACGATTTCATAAAACTAAAGTTAATCATTATACGAAAACTCTAAATTTAAATGAGTGATACATCTCAAACTTAATTTAAAAACAAAGAAATCATTAGCATATTCATAACTAATTTTATAAATCGAACAACAACATCAACAAGATATGAAAAAACATAATATACATGACCAAATACGTACAAATATACATGTCAAATATACATCTCATGAAAATCAATAAATATGTCATATATACATTTCAAGTAAAATATATAACAATCAATATACATGTCAAGTACCAGTACTAGCTAGGTCCACCACCAGATCCGGAGGCATCAATGCCTCTACTACCAGATGTAGAGGGTATATCAGTACCCATGTCAAATAATAATGAATAAAGTAGAATATGATATATCTCTCCACCAAGATCATGTGGAGGAGGAGGATCAGTGGATGGTGCAACTACTGACACATGTGGAGGAGGAGGAGGATCGATGGATGGTGCAACTGGTGAAACATGTGGAGGAGGAGGATGATTGATGGATGGTGTATCTAGTGACACATGTGAAGGAGGAGGAGGTTCAATGGAATATGGTGCAATTGATGACACACATGGTGGATGAGGAGGAGGAGGATCGATGAATAGTGCAACTAGTGACACATGTGGAGTAGGAGGAGGACTAGGTGGTGGAGGGGATGTTAGTCAGTTTGATGGAGGACTAGGTGGTGGAGAATCATGCAATGGAGGATCAAGAGCATCATCCTTAGACGATTATCTAGATGAAGTGGAATGAGAAGCATTCCTCAACCTATGGATGTGGTTGAGGACACCAATAACATGACACATGAGTGATGTCATGTCATGAGGAAGGGTCGACCATATCATAGATATATCTGGTACTCAAGATATATCTCTAATGTGTACATGTGCCACTCCTTTCCCGACATTTAGACCACATATGTGATCTGCCACCTCAGTTCAAACTCTTCGATCTGGCATGTGTGGCATGCCAGGTCTATGTATTTGACACTGCTCAGTTGGATCATCCGTCTGCTCATCATGTTGGGGAGGCTTGCCCCTAACATATGTGACGATATATACAAAATAATACACAATAATAATCATATAATTGAAACAAAATGTTACAATATAAAATTACATGTGAATTAAATAAGACAAAAAAATATGCAACTAGATTTATCGAAACATAACGATAATATTACCTTTGTCATCCATTGGCTCATCTGTAGTAAATAGGATGTTCAAGCATCCTCTCCAATCCATTCCAACATATAGGTACTGGTACAAGATCGAGGACAATATTGTGCTCTCTATCCAAAATATCACATATCTCTCTCCCGATCAGAGTACATGGCCACTTCGGCTGGCCCCTTTTGGGCAACAACTTCCCCCACATACACATACGCATACACATATGCAGATTAGTCATAGGCTTAGGAGGGAAACTGGGTATTGTAAGTCATGTGACATGAAACCTCTCAAAAAATAATGTAAACATATATGATGCAAATGATAAGAATAACCTCTCATAAAAAAATAGAATGACAACAATTTAATGCAAAACAAAACTAGCGCAAAAACATTTCCAGCCACCTAATCAATCAGGGCCTATGAAATAAACTATATACATAGTACATCAATGAGAAACTAATGTGCTACCCATCATAAATAAAGTGTGTTAGTCCCGTGACAATAAGGGACATGCACCTAACCTCCTCTGCACGAAATGCATCTATCCACAAATAACCACCAACAACCTAGAAGTTTGTTGTGGTAACAATGTCCGCATTGACATGTCTTTGCACATATGCCAACTGGATCTCTCTTACAATGTCGAAAAGTAGATAAGGGAATTGGGGACAAACCTCCCCCTCCTAGAAAACCATGTGATAAAATAAATATCCTCCTTTGTAGGATGATATGACAGATTGGGACGGTCCTTGAATGCCTGTCGAGCATGATCCCAATGATAGATCGATTGTTGTAAAAATGAATATTTCCCCCTGAAGGATGTAGCCTCCTCATAAAAATTGAGGAGGCCAACATTCCTCAAAAGGAAATGATTATGTGGTGCAATAGGGTGGGGGATCATCTCCCTCTCCCTCTCTCCAGCCTCCCACTCACATACAAATTTGTATGTGTTGACCTACTGTTTGTTGATTTTTCATAAGCATTAGGTTAAACATGAAGTTCATTCCATTTCATCATTTAACCATAATCATAAATGTTGCAACAACCAAGATCACAAGAAGAAGCACCATGCACAAGAACACAAAATGTATCTTGGGAAACCCTTCTCAACAAGGGAAGAAAACCCAACCAAATACTTTGCTATAATATTCAAGAGAAAGACCTTTACCAACAAGAAATACCTAGCACACAAGAGGGTGCACAAAACCCTAGAACTCTAGCGCCCAAGAGAGGTGCACACCTTTTTCCAAAGAAGTGTACTTGCCGAAATTTCCAAACTCACAAGTAAGGTGTGTCTATAATGGGAGATTTCCATTTACTTATATTAGACTTGTCCTATCAACTGAAGTGTATATTGGCACAACAGGGCCGACCTCTCTAAGACATAATATATTTATTATTATTATTATTATTATAATTAATAATAATAATATTATTATAATAATTAATATTAATATTAATATTAATATTAATTATCTTTTACATTTATTATTAGACATATTAACGTAGGGCCGACCTGTACCCTTTACATGACAATTAGGGTTATAGGTAGGTCTGAATCTTGAACAATATATAGCAAAGGATCTGATACACCCACTAGTGCTAATCCACGAGGGGCATATCCATAGGGATGTCATAGCTCTAATTCACTGCATTACACAGAAGAACCAGGTCTTCATACGTTCACCTGTGCTCGTTCACAAGCACTTCCACTCTACAGATCTACTTTCCCACTGTCACCGACAGGAGAATCATCTGGAGTCTTCTCATCAACTCTGCTTCTCAGAGGACGCTATCACACCATCTTCATTTCTGATCACATGACGATGTTCCCAACACTTTTGAGATTTCACACGTTCACCTTGTGCTCAGCCACAGACACGTCCTAACTCAACAGATCGCTTTTCCACCGGATAATCATCTGGATTTCTTCTCACTCGCTTCATGGAGGAGTTCATCTCTACGTTCCTAGCTCTGTCCCAGGAAGGAAACACAAACCCTTCTTAGGGGTTTTCTCTTAGGTTTGTAAGCTGAGAGAAAGACTCACATAATTGTTGTTATCACTCCAAGAAATTACTCCCTGACTGTAAGGGGTGTAAGCTTGGTAACTTAAGTAGATCAATAATGTAGAGGAAAAGATGATCAAATTGGATGAAAAAATAAACTCACATACATTTATAAATACATAAATCCACTCGAAAGACCAAGGCTTTCAACTATGCTGCTCATAAGGTTTTAATCAATGTGTGGGAACATGGAGAAGACTCATTATGCTAACAGAAATACCTATACAATAGCATATGTGAATGGCCAATAATGATAGGTAAAATAATATTCATACCAACAGAAATATATATAAGATTGTATATAATATATGGCCAGACATAATAGGTAAATACTTGCAGCTCTAGCTTATGAATGCACAGATAGGATGAAAACTATCAGGCATTAAGACAAACATGAGAGGCAATGCATATAAGTTTAATATACCAATGAAGAGATGGGATGACAACCTTCTGTAATTGAATATATATAAACATGGAAAGAAATAAGATGAAAAACTAAACAACACAATGAATAAGCTCGATGTCAAGATGTATTCATTAATATCTCCAAAAGATGAAATAGAGTTACAAATCTTCAAGGATCGAACCACAATCCTCAGACTGTTTTTTTTCTCCCTGAATAATATGAAATCAACATGCTTATATAGCCTTTAAAAATTTAGTTGATATCCTCAAAAGATGGATATGATAACCACTTCTCCTATTTTTAGTTTCTGGAGGATATCTATTACAAATTCGAATTTGTGATGTGGCAAGGAAAACAGAGTTTTAGAATTTCTGGAAATATGCTTCTCCAAGATTCACCTATATATTCCAAATAAAAATAGATGTTGGAAATATAAGAGAGGTTATTGAATAGAAGCCCGTGATTGTGAAAAACCTCCTTTAGTTTCCAAAAACACTTCTCCAGATCATCAAAATCTGTCCCCAAAGAAAGTGACTAAAACAGGAAAAACAGAGTATTTAATTTTTGGAAATATGGTGCTCAAAGATTGACCTATATCTCACAAATCAAAACATATTTTGGAAAAATGAGAGAGGTTCTCAAAGAGGATACTTTTCTTATGAAAAAACTCCTTTATTTTCTAAAAATATTCTTCCATCGCATCCGAATCTGTCCCCAAAGAAAGTGACTAAAACAAGAAAAACACAGATTTCCAGAATTTAGCCATATCCCTACATTCTACGATTTGATCCCTAGAATGTTTCCATTGATGAAAATGAAGTGCCACCTGTCTCCATGGATTATATTTGATGAAATATCTAAGGAAGAGTCGTCATCAACCCCTAAAAATACTCAAGCCAATTCGAATTTTGACCTTTTGACCAAAATTTATGAATTCTGGAAAATTTCGTGCTTTCCGCAGCTGAGAGCACCCTACACCTGCCTTCTTAGCTGCCGAAAGTGAGAACTTTCGGCAACTTACAGCATATACAAATTTGGCCCTTAGCTGCTGAAAGCTAATTTCTTTGGATTTTTTCCTCATGACTTTAAACCAAATATTCCTTGAAGAGACCACTTATTTCTTGAAAAGACAAGTCTAAAATTCATCTTAAAGACACTTAAGCTAAAAAAAATCTTTCATCTAATGACAATCCCATCACCTAATGACTTGAAATTGGCAAATTTATTTTAGGAGATAACATCTGGCTCCAACTGGGATGGATACCTTCCTGCGAGGTTTCGAAGAACCACAGATCTAATGCCTTTCCTAGAAAAATTAAAAATCCATAACTTAGTCTCTAGTGTTCCATTGGGCATGTAGTCAATATTCCATTGGGCATGGAGTAAGCCATATCACCTCTTTCTAAAAATATTTCATGACCTGTATGGATGACCTCTGTACATGTTCTAGACTGCCTTTATTCACACAATGTAACTGCTACATCTGCTGCAAAGTGGAAGAAAAGGAATGTTCAGGCAACAAGCTTATTTCCTACCCTACTCTACCCTAAACAACTCTGTAATTTGGTTAGGTAAAGGCTTATTTCCATAGTAGACATCCAAGCAACTTTAATACTGAAATAATATCATCATTTTCACTGACCAATAGTTGATGTTTGAAATACAATAACAGTGATAAAAAATTATTCACAAAACCAACCTCATCTGGAAATACTAATAAGTTTAAAAAATATGAAGTCTTCATGTTCTCTGAAATGTATGATTCTATGAAAGCTACCACTAGATATTTGAAATAGAGATAAGAAACATGTTGATCCACATAGAAAATTTTCTTAGCTATGACTGCTTTCCTGCTGGAAGGCTGATTACTTTCATGTTCTCTTATAATTAGATCTTGATTATCAATCATTACAACTTCCTCTTCAGAAAATTACTCCGAGGATGATGATAAAACAATGTTAACATCATATGGATTTTGATCAATTAGAAACATATAGTTGTCAATGCAATCATTGGTTACCATAGGCTCAACTTGGTTTGCAAACTGATCATACACTTCACATGCATACCTGTCTCTAGAGAACTCAGTAAATATTGAATAACTCTTACCTGAATCTGAAATAAACTCACATGCTCGTTGTTGTTCCAAATCTGCTTCAAACTCGTTACTTTCCTTCTCAAAATCTGAACCATACTCACAGTTCACTTGTTTATGCACTGGCATATTTTCAGAGTAACCCCGCTCTCTAATACTTCTAGAAGCATGAATGTTCTCTTCTACCTCTTGAGCGTCTTCAAACAAGCTCCTTAAGGATGAAGACTTCCTTTTTAAATGGACAAGATCAAGTTCTGAATGAAGACCCATAACATAATATATCATGGAAGTTGTCTCTGTAGGTCGGATCTCCAAAGGCATGTCATGATAGATGATGCAAAATCTTCGATTGAAAACGGGCAAAAATTCGCCTTGTTCTCTCTTCAAGGCATAAAAATCAGCAAGGTATGAATCTAGTGATTTGTTCTCACCCCAATACTTCAAGAAAGCATTAGAGAACTCGATCCAAGAGCCAATAGAATCATCTCTCAGACCCTTAAACCATGCAACAACATCTTTGATTAATGACTTAAAGAAAATCTCATAATGACATCTTCATGAACAATCTGAAAATGATCAACAAAATCCCCTAAGGAGTCCTTGTGTCTCTCAACTGAAACTTGATTCTCTCTAGAAAACCAGGGAATATATTCATAACAGTCAAGAGGATAAGAATGAAGGATATGGGGTAGCCTCAAAGGATTGAACATCTTCATCTTGATTTTAAATTGAAAAGCATTGGGATGATTATGAGAGCTAACAGGTTGGTGACAAGGTTCAACAGTAATGCCAAAAGGTGCTGAGCTCTAGGCAGGTTTGGAATCAATTTCAATCTCTACAAAATCAGAAGAGTGATCAGATTCAAGAGGAATTAGAATGCATGACTCATCATTACGAATAGGCTGTGATGAAGATATTGAATCAACATCTACAATATAGGGCTGTAGGATTTCCTCTTCTAAGGTTGGATATATACAAGAAGAATGATGATTTTCTGAATATACAAAACAAAAAATAATTCTCTTTACATGTGAAGGGAACAACATGAAAGAGTTGATAAAGAAATACAACAATTCATGAAGCAGACTAATGAACTGATAGCTGGATTTGAAATTTAGCTTCTTCATCTTCTGTCAACCAGATCCTCCCCAGTGGAGTCTTTAATCATGGAGTCGCCAGACAAATGATACAGTCAATTTTGTGTCCTCCTTTTGTCTTCCATCAAAATTCAGATCTATGTCATTCTTCCCAGGGAAACTAGCTTCACTTCCGCTCCCCAACAATGATGCCAATTTGTTATCACTCCAAGAAATTACTCCCTGAATGTAAGGCGTGTAAGCTTGGTAACTTAAGTAGATAAATAATGTAGAGGAAAAGAGGATCAAATCAGATGACAAAATAAACTCACATACATTTAGAAATACATAAATCCACTCGAAAGACCAAGGCTTTCAACTATGTTTCTCAAAAGGTTTTAATCAATGTGTGGGAACATGGAGAAGACTCATTATGCTAACAAAAATACCTATACAATAGCATATGTGAATGGCCAGTAATGATAGGTAAAATAATATTCATACCAACAGAAACATATATAATATTATATATAATATATGGTCAGACATAACAGGTAAATACTTGCAGCTCTGTCTTATGAATGCACAGATAGGATGACAACTATCAGGCATTAAGACAAACATGAGAGGCAATGTATATAAGTTTACTATACCAATGAAGAGATGGGATGACAACTTTATGTCATTATATATATATAAACATGGAAAGAAATAAGATGAAAAACTAAAAAACACAATGAAAGAAGCTTGATGTCAAGATGTATTCATTAATATCTCCAAAAGATGAAATATAGTTACAAATCTTCAAGGATCGAACCACAGTCCTTAGACTGTTTTTTTTCTCCCTGAATAATATGAAATCAAAAGGATTATATAGCCTTTAAAAACTTAGTTGGTATCCTCAAAATATGGATCTGATAACCACTTCTCCTATATTTAGTTTGTGGAGGATATCTATTACAAATTCGAATTTGTGACGTGGCAAGGAAAACAAAGTTTTAGAATTTCTGGAAATATGCTTCTCCAAGATTCACCTATATCTTCCAAATAAAAATATATGTTGGAAATATAAGAGTGGTTATTGAAGAGCATCCCATTATTGCGAAAATCATTCTTTAGTTTCCAAAAACACTTCTCCAGATCATCAACATTTGTTCCCAAAGAAAGTAACTAAAACAGGAAAAACAGAGTATTTAATTTCTAGAAATATAGTGCTCAAAGATTGACCTATATCTCACAAATCAAAACAGATTTTGGAAAACTGAGGGAGGTTCTCGAAGAGGAGACCGTTCTTATGAAATACCTCCATTTTCTAAAAACATGCTTCCATCGCATCAAAATTTGTCACTGAAGAAAGTGACTAAAACAAGAAAAACATAGATTTACAGAATTTAGCCATATCCCTACATTCTAGGATTTGATCCCTAGAATGTTTCCATTATTGAAAATGAAGTGCCACCTGCCTCCATGGATGATATTTTTTTATATCTCTAAGGAAGAGTCCTCATCAGCCCCTAAAAATACTCAAGCCAATTCGAATTTTGACCTTTTGACCAAAATTTATGAATTCTGGAACATTATGCGCTTTCTGCAGCTTAGAGCACCCTTCACCTGCCATCTTAGCTGCCTAAAGTGGGAACTTTCGATAGCTTACAACATATAAAAATTTGACCCTTAGCTGCCGAAAGCTAATTTCTTGGGATTTTTTCCTCATGACTTTAAACCAAATATTCCTTAAAGAGACCACTTATTTCTTGAAAAGACAAGTCTAAAACTTATCTTAAAGACACTTAAACTCAATAAAATCTTTCATCTAATGAAAATCCCATCACCTAATGACTTGAAATTGGAAAATTTATTTTAGGAGATAACAACTGTTATGTTCCACATCTCACAGGTTTGTAAGCTGGAGGATGTCTCCCATAGTTGCATTCATCAACACTCCCTCTCAACTAGGGAGGCATTCTTCATGAGGACAAGTCTCATACAAATATATTCTGATTTTTTTTTGGCTAAAGTCATGCATACTCTCTCTTAACTCAGAAGGCGTTCTTCACCAAGTTTATTTGGTGTAAATGTCTACAGTCTGCTCAGGTGTAGGAAGGTACTGCAAGTTTACAACTTTCTTTTGCATCATATCTCTGATATAATGATATCTCATCGTGTTTTGATCCATCAGGAAACACAGGGTTCTCACATGACTCTTGGTTATCATCATAGGAACCATCTCATGGTCAAGTAAATCGTTTAGAAGCTTGTGAAGTCAAATTTCTTCTCACACTCGATGTTATATACTCTGCTTCTATGGTGCTCAAGGCCACAGAGTTTTGTTTCTTTCTTCATCAAGAACCCATGAAAAATTTATGGTGGAACAACAACCAGATGTGTTATTTTGGTCTGTTGTACTTTCTGCTCAATCTGAATCGGTATATCCTGCAAAATCAAGTTCACACTGCAGGCATGTCTCAGGCCATATCTAATTGTGCCTCATATATATCTCAATACATGTTTTGTTGTTGTCTAGTGAGTCTGTCTCGATTGACTCATGAAAAGTATAAACACATTCACTACATGGAATGAATCAAGTTTGGTGTTAATTAGATACATTGGTGATCTACTCAACTATGTGCCAGTCTTGTCTGAATCATCATCAATTTTCTTCTTTAAATCCATCACGGTGGATTTTTAATTCTGTCATACTGAACTTCTTTAATATTTTCACTGTAAATTTTCCTTGACATAGGAAAATCTCATCGGTCTTCTGTCATACTTGTTGTCTCAATAAGTGGTGCATCATACTTATATTATTCATCTCGAATTCAAAAGTCGAGGATTACTTGTATTCAACAACAAGATTTTCTTAATAAGTCATTAGGATCAGGATCTCGTTACCAACATTGTAATGATATAGGTTTGGATCAACAATGCTCTAGTTGGAATCCAAACTCATTCAGAATCTATCTATCTGATATAGTTTCCAAATCATGGATGATAGTATGGATGGAAGTGTATTGGGTTCACTGAATCAAGTGTCTCATCATAGGAAAATCCCTCTGTTTGTGAGAAACCTCTGACTATATATTTTGTTTTGTATTTCTCAACACTTGCATCAGTTGTATGCTTGATCTTATAGATCCACTTTGAAGTTATCATTGACTTTACTTCTAGTCCCTGAATAATGTCTTATACATCATTCTATAAGATATACCGGTACTCTTCTGTTATGGCATCTTTCCATACCTGTTCTCATGTTTCTTCTCTAAGATCAAGAGGCTCATCATCAATGAAGTGGCTCGTGACTGAAGGAGATAGCTCGAAAATATCTTTTTCTTTCTCGGGATGTGCCTTGATAGGATTGTATGGTTCTCTGCCTTTTGCAGAGTGAGTCTAGGTAGGATTTTTATTCCCTACTGCAATATCTCTGAATATATCAACTGGAGCAACTGGATCAACTGAAATAATGTCTGTCTCCTGCTGAACTGCTGAAGAGGAAGAAGGTATTGTCTCACTGTTAATATTTATTTGTGATTCTCTGAATCTTTGGAGAAGTATCTCTTCTTTAAGAATAACATTTCTGCTTGTTCCTATATGACAAACAACTTAAATATGGTTTGGACTCCCGTACTATGGATAATGGTCCAAGTCTTTTGAGGGTTTTTATACTTAGGAACAATGTCTTTCATTTATTAAAAAATATAGTCAACTATAGAATTATGGATAAAACATTTACCTAGTTGTAGTCATGTCCTTTTAGAGGAAGTACTTTTCTCTCTTCTCTTCATTTTCTTGAGGTGGATCTGGATCAATGTCAGCAGTGGAAACATATTGTTTTCCCTTCTTTCTGGTTGGACAATTTCTAGCAATGTGTCCATACTTGTCACATTTGAAACACTTAACTTTTGAAACATCTCTTCTTTGATATCCAAGATTATATGAAGACTTTTCTTCTTTAAAAGTTTTCCTGAAGTTTCTTTTGAATTTTCCGCCCTTTCTTTTATGAAGTGCAAGAGCATGATTTTCTTCTGGGGAATCTTCCACTCCTCTATTTCTTAGTCTAAGTTCTTCTTGAGTGAAATCTATCCATAGGCGCTCAAAGGTTGATAGAGTTTCTCTTCCACTGATACTCTGAATGAAAGGCTCCCATGATTTTGGAAGATTCTGGAGAGTGGTTAAGAAAAGTTCTCTATCAGACATGATTTCTCCAATGGTCTCTAGTTGTTCTTTAATTTCTGATAACTTCATGAAGAAGAGTGCAACTATGTCATCTTTCATAATCTTGGTACTTTGAAGTTGTCTCTTCAAGGCAAGAGCTCTAAGAGTGTTTTCACTTTCAAACATTCCTTTCAATGTTTTATACATATCATAGGCAGTCTTTAGATTGGAAATCCGGGGCAAGAGGTGATCTCTTACTGAGTAGATGATTATTTTCCTTGCTCTGACATCATATTATTTTATTAATTTCTTCTCTAAATTAGTGGTTGTTTCTCATAGATTTTTAGTTGTTGCATCCAAGAGATCTTCTTCTTCAAGAGTGACTAGAAGCTTTGATTTCCATGGGCTGAAGTTGCTTGCTCCATCAAGCCTATCTTCCATTGAAGTTTTGTTCTTCATTTTTATTGAATCCTTGTAGAATCTATTATGTTGGACTTATGAATGCCAACAATCAATTTGATAGTGTCACAGAGATGATTGCTAATTTAGAAAACCAGAATTAGTATTCTGCAGGAAATTTCGGCACCCTAGAAACCCTAGGGCCAAAAATCAAAATTTCTTGGAATTTCATTTTGAGAGCTTCTGGAGATGCAATCGAAGAGGCCATACTATTCTATGTTGAAAGTAGCCCCAATGTCTAGTTTTTAAGGGGCTGAAACACCCAAAGGAGAGGGCCATAAAAATTTTCTGGAAACACTAGGAGGGTCGTACGGTTCTGCAGAACAGGAGGGATGACTGGTAAAGGATGAGACTTGGTAGATGCTTGTGCAATGGGCTCTTTCAAGACCTATGCTCTAATACCATGTTGATTTTTCATAAGCATTAGGTTAATCATGAAGTTCATTCCATTTCATCATTTAACCATAATCATAAATGCTACAACAACCAAGATCACAAGAAGAAGCACCATGCACAAGAACACAAAATGTATCTTGGGAAACCCTTCTCAACAAGGGAAGAAAACCCAACCAAATCCTTTGCTATAATCTTCAAGAGAAATACCTTTACCAACAAGAAAGACCTAGCACACAAGAGGGTGCAGAAAACCCTAGAAATCTAGTGCCCAAGAGAGGTGCACACCTTTTGCCAAAGAAGTGTACTTGCTGAAATTTCCAAACTCACAAGTAAGGTGTGTGTCTACAATGGAAGATTTCCCTTTACTTATATTAGACTTGTCCTATCAACTGAAGTGTCTATTGTCACAACAGGGCCGACCTCTCTAAGACATAATATATTTATTATTATTATTATTATTATAATTAATATTAATATTAATTATCTTTTACATTTATTATTAGACATATTAAGGTAGGGACGACTTGTACCCTTTACATGACAATTAGGGTTACGGGTAGGTCTGACTCTTGAACAATATATAACAAAGGATCTAATACACCCACTATTGCTCATCCACTAGGGGCACATCCATAGGGATGTCATATCTCTGATTCACTACATTACACAAAAGAACCAGGTGTTCATATGTTCACCTATGCTCGTCCACAGACAAATCCACTCTATAGATCTTCTTTCCCTCTGCCACCGACAAGAGAATCATCTAGAGTCTTCTCATCAACTCTGCTTCTCAGAGGAGGCTATCACACTATCTTCATTTTTTATCACATGATGATGTGCCCAACACTTTTTGGATTTCACACGTTCACCTTGTGCTCAACCACAGGCACGTCCTAACTCAACATATCGATTTTCCACCGGATAATCATCTGGAGTTCTTCTCACTCATGTCATGGAGGAGGTCATCTCTAAGTTCCTGGATCTGTCCCAGGAAGGAACCACAAACCCTTCTTAGGGGATTTCTATTAGGTTTGTAAGATGAGAGAAAGACTCACATAGATGCTGTGTTCCACATCTCACAGGTTTGTAAGATGGAG
The DNA here is from genome assembly GCA_009831015.1 of Picea engelmannii. Classification (NCBI taxonomy): domain Eukaryota; kingdom Viridiplantae; phylum Streptophyta; class Pinopsida; order Pinales; family Pinaceae; genus Picea; species Picea engelmannii. The sequence goes on along the minus strand of ML789394.1, from coordinate 120,029 downwards.
GATGTCTCCCATAGATTCATTCATCAACACTCCCTCTCAGCTAGGGAAGCACTCTTCATCAGGCCAAGTCTAATACAAATGTACTCTGAATTTTGTTTTATGATAAAGTCATGCATACTCTCTCTTAAGTCAGAAGGCGTTTTTCATAAAGTTTATTTGGTGTAAATGTCTGCAGTCTGCTCAGGTGTAGGAAGGTACTGCAAGTCTACAATTTTCTTTTGCATCATATCTCTGATATAAGGATATCTCATCGTGTTTCGATCCATCAGGAAACACAGGGTTCTCACACGGATCTTGGTTATCATCATAGGAACCATATCATGGTTAAGTAAATCATTTAGAAGCTTGTGAAGTCATATTGCTTCGCACACTCGATGTTATATACTTTTCTTCTCTGGTGCTCAAGGCCACATATTTTTGTTTCCTGCTTCATCAGGAACCCATGAAAAATTTATGTTGGAACAACAACCAAATGTGTTCTTTTGGTCCACTGTACTTTTTTCTCAATCTAAATCAGTATATCCTACAAACTGAAGTTCACACTAGAGGCATGTCTCGGGCCATATCTAATTGTGCCTCGTATATATGTCAATACATGTTTTGTTGTTGTCTAGTGAGTCTGTCTCAGTTGACTCATGAAATGTATAAACATAGTCACTGCATGGCATGAATTAAGTCTGGTGTTAACTAGATACATTGGTGATCTACCTAGATGTGGGCCAGTCTTGTCTGAATCATCATCAATATTCTTCTTTAAATCCATCACGGTGGATTTTTCATTCTGTCATACTGAACTTCTTTAATATTTTCACTATAAATTTTCCTTGACTTAGGAAAATCTCATCGGTCTTCTGTCATACTTATTGTCTCAAGAAGTGGTTCATCATACTTATATTCTTCATCTCGAATTCAGAATTCGAGGATTACTTGTATCCAACAACAAGGCTTTCTGAATAAGTCATCAGGATCAAGATCTAACTACCAACACTGTAATGATATAGGTTTGGATCAACAACACTCTTGTTGGAATCCAAAATCATTAAGAATATATCTATTTGATATAGTTTCCAACTCATGGATGATAGTATGGATGGAAGTGTATTGGGTTCACTGGATCAAGTGTCACATCATAGGAAACTCCCTCTATTTGTGAGAAACCTCTGACTATAGATTTCATTTTGTATTTCTCAACACTTCCATCATTTGTATGCTTGATATTATAGATCCACTTGGAAGTTATCACCGACTTTCCTTCTCGTCCCTGAATAATGTCTTATACATCATTCTCCAAGATATACTGGTACTCTTTTGTTATGGCATCTTGCCATACCTGTTCTCTTGTTTCTTCTCTAAGACCAAGAGGCCCATCATCAATGAAGTGGCTCATGACTGAAGGATAGCTCGAAAATCTCTTTTTCTTTCTCAGGATGTGCCTTGATAGGCTTGTATGTTTCTCTACCTTTTGCAGAGTGAGTCTAGGTAGGATTTTTATGCCCTACTGCAATATCTCTGAATATATCAATTGGAGAACTGGATCAATTGAAATAATGTATGTCTCTCACTGAACTTCTAAAGAGGAAGAAGATATTGTCTCACTGTTAATCTTTATTTGTGATTCTCTGAATCTTTGGAGAAGTATCTCTTCTTTAAGAACAACATTTTTTCTTGTTCCTGTATGAAAAACAACTTAAATATGGTTTGGACTCTCATACCAGGGATAATGGTCCAAGTCTTTTGAGGGTTTTTATACTTAGGAGCAATGTCCTTCATTTATTGAAAAACATAGTCAACTATAGAATTATGGATAACAAATTTACCTAGTTGTAGTCATGTCCTTTTAGAGGAAGTACTTTTCTCTCTTCTCTTCATTTTCTTGAGGTGGATTTGGATCAATGTCATTAGTGGCAACATATTTTTTTCCCTTCTTTCTGGTTGGACAATTTCTAGAAGTGTGTCTATACTTGTCACATTTGAAACACTGAACTTTTGAAACATCTCTTCCTTGATATCCAAGATTATATGAAGACTTTTCTTCTTTAAAAGTTTTCCTGAAGTTTATTTTGAATTTTCCTCCCTTCCTTGTATGAAGTGCAATAGCATAATTTTCTTCTGGGGAATTTTCCACTCCTCTATTTCTTAGTTTGAGTTTTTCTTGAGTGCAATCTATCCATAGGCACTCAAAGGTTGGTAGAGTTTCTCTTCCATTGATACTCTGAATGAAAGGATCCCATGATTTTGGAAGATTCTGGAGAGTGGTTAAGACAAGTTCTCTACTAGACATGATTTCTCCAATGGTCTCTAGCTGTTCTTTAATTTCTGATAACTTCATGAAGAAGAGTGAAAATGTGTCATCTTTCGTAATCTTGGTACTTTGAAGTTGTCTCTTCAAGGTAAGATCTCTAAGAGTGTTTTCACTTTCAAACATTCGTTTCAATGTTTTATACATATCATAGGCAGTCTTTAGATTGGAAATCCAGGGCAAGAGGTGATCTCTTACTGAGTAGATGATTATTTTCCTTGCTCTAACATCATCTTATTTCCTTACTTTATTCTCTAAATCAGTGGTTGTTTCTCATAGATTTTTAGTTTTTTCATCCAAGAGATCTTCTTCTTCAAGAGTGACTAGAAGCTTTGATTTCCATGGGCTAAAGTTGCTTACCCCATCAAGCCTATCTTCCATTGAAGTTTTGTTCTTCATTTTTATTGAATCCTTGTAGATTGGATTATGTTGGACTTATGACTGCCAACAATCAATTTTATAGTGTCACAGAGATGCTTTCTGATTCAGAAAACCAGAATTAGTATTCTGTAGGAAATTTCGGCACCCTAGAAACCCTAGGGCCAAAAATCAAAATTTCCCGGAATTCCGTTTCGAGATCTTATGGAGATGCGATGGAAGAGGCCATACTATTCTATGCTCAAAGTATCCCTAACGTCCAGGTTTTAAGGGGATGAAACACCCAAAGGAGAGGGTTGTACATATTTTCTGGAAACCCTGGGAGGGTAGTATGGTTCTGCAGAAGAGGAGGGATGATTGGTAAAGGATGAGACTTGGTAGATGCTTATGCAATGGGATCTTTCAAGATCTATGCTCTGATACCATGTTGATTTTTCATAAGAATTAGGTTAAACATGAAGTTCATTCCATTTCATCATTTAACCATAATCACAAATGTTGCAACAATCAAGATCACAAGAAGAAGCACAATGCACAAGAACACGAAATGTATCTTGGGAAACCATTCTCAATAAGGGAAGAAAACCCAGCTAAATCCTTTGCTATAATATTCAAGAGAAAGACATTTACCAACAAGAAAGACCTAGCACACAAGAGGGTGCACAAAACCCTAGAACTCTAGCGCCCAAGAGAGGTGCACACCTTTTGCCAAAGAAGTGTACTTGTTGAAATTTCCAAACTCACAAGTAAGGTGTGTGTCTACAATGGGAGATTTCCCTTTACTTATATTATACTTGTCCTATCAACTGAAGTGTCTATTGGCACAATAGGGCCGACCTCTCTAAGACATAATATATTTATTATTATTATTATAATAATTAATATTAATATTAATATTAATATTCATATTAATATTAATATTAATATTAATTATCTTTTATATTTATTATTAGACATATTAAGGTAGGGCCGACCTGTACCCTTTACATGAAAATTAGGGTTACAAGTAGGCCTGACTCTTGAACAATATATACCAAAGTATCTGATACACCCACTAGTGCTCATCCACTAGGGGCACATCCATAGGGATGTCATAGCTCTAATTCACTGCATTACACAGAAGAACCAAGTATTGACACGTTCACCTGTGCTCGTTGACAGGCACGTCCACTCTACAGATCTATTTTCCCACTGCCACCGACAAGAGAATCATCTGGATTCTTCTCATCAACTCTGCTGCTCATAGGAGGCTATCTTATCATCTTCATTTCTAACCACATGACGATGTGCCCAACACTTTTGGGATTTCACACGTTCACCTTTTTCTTAGCCACATGCACGTCCTAACTCAACGGATCACTTTTCCATCGGACAATCATCTGGAGTTCTTCTCACTCACATCATGGAGGAGGTCATCTCTATGTTCCTGGATCTGTACCAAGTAGGAACCACGAACCCTTCTTAGGGGATTTCTCTCAGGTTTGTAAGCTGAGAGAAAGACCCGCATAGCTTCTATGTTCCACATCTCACAGGTTTGTAACTTGGAGGATGTATCCCATAGCTACATTCATCCACACTGTTGTTGCTCTTGCTCCTGTGATTTTCATTGTCGTCTCCGATTCACATACAATTTTTTGTAGGCACGCATATATAGATAAAAAAAAATGAAATTATAAAACACATACATATATAACCATTTTGTATTTATCAAAAACTAAAATTAATTTTTGTTTGCAAAACAAAATGTGGTAAAGTAACCAATGCACCTTTAATAACTCAAATACACCATTACTGGTGCTCTTTATCAGAAAACATGCACCATTTTCGGTGCTCTACATTATTTGGTGCACCAATGCTGCATTTGTCATTAAATGTACCAATATGCACCATTAAAGTGCACAAGTAAGTTCAATGATCCATGTTTGCAATTTTCATGGTGCTCCATGTTATATGCCACATCGGTGCTACATTAGTAATTAAATGCACTTTCATGTTAATTATTCTATATGCGGTGCGATACGATGCACTAGTACGTGTTATTATGTATAACTCATTGGTTTGTGGTGCCTTGTCTAATACGATACACACCATTAATGCACACTGGTAAGTTTTGTGCTCCATGTTGCTTGGAGCCCTGGTGTGTATTTTTAGCGGTGCATTGTATTTTATAACGCACCAATCATGGGGCATTAGGTTCTGTGAGGGGCACTGGTGCATGTTGGAACATCAAGCATTGATGGCTCATCACACATCTTTTGGGTTCAGTTGATCGATAGGTTGAACTACATCTGGATATAGTTGGTCAGGGGATCGACCAACACACTACATCAGTTGGTCGAGTAGTTGACGTGCCTGTTGATCGAACAATTGACTAGTAGTCAAAGAAAGTTTGGTGGTGGATAAACCAACCCAACAATTGCCTATGAGTTGGATGGATAGTCAGTCGAGTTGAGTCATGTCGAACCAACTCAACGGATCGGATTTTTTGGAGTCAACTTTAACAACCGACGATTACATGTGGACAAGATCTTCCAGAGTCTATGGAAGTTGGTTAGATCTTGATGATATAAAAAGCAGACCCCTTGGGTCATTATCATCATGGCGATCAAGTCTTAAATTGAGGTTGTGCAATAGATCATGTGGATCCAGATATGAAACAAGCATTGTCATGATGTTTTGATCACAGTGCACTCTGCTTAAGTGTTGTAACGGTGTCTTTAAACACCACCTTTCATCTTCAATTTTTTTTTGTTCCTCTTTGATTATTTATAGTATTGTGTTCTCTATTTCATTTTGTCTTCCATCCTATTCTCCAACATGGTATCAAAGCTGATGGTTTGAACCTCGACCTATTATCTGCAAACCTTGTTGAGTCAGATCTGTTGTGTGATTAACTCTAGTTCGGTGCTTTGCTTATTGGAACTTGTTGAAACAAACCAATTTGTTTAGATATCGAAGATGGATTCAAATATTAATCTCGTTGTTTTGAACGAATCAAATTATTCAATGTGGGCATTAGATATGGAAACCCTACTGAAGAGTAAGATGACTAGGTGAAGTTTGATGTTTATGGCAAGAAGGATGAGGTTGTAGGAGTGATTATGACCTAAATATAGTGGGATATTCATTTTCACCTTAGTGAAATCAACTATCCTCATTAATTCTGGAAGAAGATTAAAACCTTGTTCAATCGATTTGATGAGAGCCACGTCGTGCAACTGGAGAAAGAGTTGATCTCTCTCAATCCCCATTCCTTTGAGAGGATGGATGAATATTTGGCGCGTGTCAATGAAATCTAGTTGAAATTGGGTGAATGTGGAGAGAACTATCGGAAGAAGGATGGACAACTCATCGATCTAGTTTTGATGAACTTGAGAACACCATTCGACGTGTTCTTGTGGAATTTCTGCACCAACTAGAAAGCACACAAGGAAGATGGTAAAGATTACACCTTTGAAGCTTTCTGTGGTATTTTTCTTACTGATCAACATAGATTGATTGGAGAAGGAAAGATTGGTGGTAAAAACTAGGCCCACTTGGTTAAGGGAAAGGGAGATATGGATCCCACACTACTACATATTGAAAAATTTGTGATGACTACTTGCGGCGAAAGTAACCTTTCATCGCAAAATTGAAGATAAAGAGTTGAATTTTTTTTTTTTTTTATAAATCTATCCCATGTTCGTCACACTTGCGATGAAACCTTTGGCTATCGTCACAAGAGATACGAAACTAGATGTATGTCGCAAGAGCGATGAACGTGAAGATAGTGGACTCCTGTCTCTCTTGCAACGACCTTTGGCTATCTCGCAAGAGTGACGAATGAATGATGATCGTTACACTATTTGACAAAGTCAACATTGACTGTTACAATGTTTGACAAAGTCAATATTGACTTGGTCAACATTCCTCGCTCTTGTGACAAAAAAAATATCTATAAATATTTTGCAGATTAGAGATGTTGCGACAATCTAATTTCTATAACAACGATGGTTCATAAAGGGTATTTTTGTGCAGAAGAATGTTGCAAAATATTAGAGGTGGGAAAAAAAGTAAAGTGGGTGAAAAGGGTGATGGTAGATGTTATTTCCCTTGCAAAAAATGTTGCACTACACGTCCCATAAGAATTTTAATAGCAACAACTACAAAACATTGTAGGAAATGTGGGCATATTGATGGGGGATCGAATGAATATTGTCTCGTGGTAATTAGTTATATATTCATTATCTGTTTTTATATTGTCAATTATATATATATATATATTGTTTGAATATTTGTTATAGTACACACTAATTTTGCATGATTGTTTGTAATTATAAAGTTAGAGTTTCCCTCTAACTTTCTGCAGAATATTGCACCAAGTAGTACTAGTAGAAATGATGTTGTACAAGTTGAGGAACATGATCAACCAAATGAGGATCTCATGGAAGAAGATGATGGGACAAATCAAGTTAATGATCCCATGGAAGAAGATGATGGGACAAATAAAATGATCCAAGATTTGTTTGCTCAGCCGAATGAGGATGGGGATAGTGATGGTATTTATGATGAACCTCTATTAGAAAAGTCAAATAAACGAATTTATGAAGTCTCAAGAGAAAATCTTCTCTCTGCTACATTGTTGCTAGTGAACTTAAAGGTTATGAATAATTTGTCAAACACTTGTATGACATAGATCCTAAGACATGTAATATGTTTCATCTCATATACATAAATGTTGACTTTTTTCTATTTTTTTTAGTGTTAATTAATGTGTAAAATAAGAATGCAATTTTTACAATTAATATTCTTTACATTAACTAGTTATTTGTTTTGTTGTAGATTGTTCGGTGAATTTTTGTTACCATTGTCAAATATTTTACCTTTCACATATCGAGATTTGCATGCCATTATGAAAGACATTGGAATGGATTATCAAACTATAGATGCATGTCCTGATGATAATATTATATATTATGGAAAACATGCTTCGAAAACATAATGCCCTCAATGTCGTATCAGTAGATATCGAACCAATCAAGTAACAAAAAGGGTGCCTCGAAAGGTTCTTTGTCATATTCCCATAATTCCACGTTTGTAGCAATTGTTTAGGTGTGAAAGCATAGCACAATTTATGGATTACCATGCACGTAACATAAGTGGAGGTGGTGTTCTTCGAATGCCTGCCAATGGTTATGCATTTAGGGAAATTGAGGAAAAATGGGCATATTTCAAAGATGAACCTCGTAATGTTAGGCTTTCATTGGCAGCTAACGATGTTAATCCATTCAGAGAGCTTAGGTCTATTTACTCACTGTGGCCTATTTTTGTTATCAATAATAACATTCCTCCTTGGATTTCAATAAAGAGTGAGCACACAGTGTTGACAATGATTGTTCCAGGTATTTATTTACATTAATTTGTTGAATGTAACATTTTCATTTGTTTCATTTTTTGCATAATATCTTTTGTTTATTTATTTACTTATATATACATATCATGGTTATAGTAATTATGTCTAATTTCAAACAATTAGATAAGTACCAAGTCAAATACATGAATGTATATATCGAGTCTCTTATCGACGAGCTACTAAAGTTATGGGATTGATCCAGGGGATCAAATTTTGCTCAAAAATTCAAAGTGTTCGAAATCACTTCAAATCAAACGAGAGCGCAGGCCTCGTCATTACGAACCCAACGCAACTCGTTTGGGTTCAAACGGACATCGAGAGCGAGAGATATCACATTCTGTTCAAAATGACAAACATTCAAAAAAAGGGGTGTTGACTGTATAGTTCGTATGGACGCTGACGTCGTAGGTCGTATGACATGTGGCAGACAGTTATTTGAACAGTTGGCATGTGACATGGCATGTTTGCAGCGAATAGGATGACGGCACGTGGCCTAGTCAATGGCCGCCACGTGTCATATATCTATTGGTTTAAAATTATGTCGTTGGCTGGAGTCGACCCTGCGACCTCCGGGCAGGGGGGTGAGACTTGGCAAGAGCTGCAAACCGGCGCGCCACTGGTTGTTCCTTGTAATATATATGGAAAAATATATTTAAATGTTTGCATATCTGTATAGTTTGGGGCGCGACCGGTTCGGGGCTTAGCCCCAGCCCTTGGTCGCACATTGTATTACATATGACCCAATTCTATACCATTCGGGCGCGCGCGCGGTTGTGTTTTGTTCCAACGGTTATACACACGACCCACCATTTTTCCTTTGACCATTGGGTTGTGGAACAAGAGCCTATGTTTATACTAGCACGCGGTCACATGGGTCATACAACCTTGCCCTTGACGGTTAGGGGCTAGGTGCGCCCGTAACTGTCCTACAATTTGCACGGTTCACGCGGTTGCATCCGGTGCTAAGTTTTTACGCTTAAATATGCATGTGGGCTAGGTTGAGCCAACAAGGGTGCATTTTGTAGATGCAGAGACAACAAGTTTGAAGGGGAGACTTCTAGGAAGCCTATCTTCTTCAATTTTTGGCCAAACGAGGTGTCGAAAAAGCCCAACTAGGAGTTTTTGGACGTTCTGAAGCCATTGGAGCAGTCTATTTGGCATTTTGAGCATTGTAAAGAACATTTTTGAGCACTTTGAGCAAATAATACAAATGATCCATTGGAAGCTGGACCAGGAGATGTAGCC
>ML789394.1:0-106649 GCA_009831015.1 Picea engelmannii | reverse complement strand
ATGAAGACACCATCCTTGACAGGAGAATGTGAACTTCAAAACGAGGAAATGTGGAGTATCTTCGAGTTGGTCTTAAAGGTACAAATCCAAGCAAAGCCAAGTGGATTGAGGTTGGAAAAGTGAGGGAGATATACCCTCATCTTCAGATAGACTGAAAATAGTCTTTTGGAGGTCCAAAAGCTTCGTAATGGGGAGGTGTGATCCAGGGGATCAAATTTTGCTAAAAAATTCAAAGTGTTTGAAATTGCTTCAAATTGAAGGAGAGCATAGGCCTCGTCATAATGAACCCAACACAACTCGTTTGGGTTCAAACGGATGTCGGGAGCGAGATATATCACGTTATGTTCAAAATGACAAACAAGCAAAAAAAGGGTTGCTGACTGTACAGTCCGTACGAACACTGATGTGGGAGGCAGTTATTTGAACAATTGGCATGTGACATGGCATGTTTGCAGCGAACGGGATGACGACACGTGGCCCAATCAATGGCTTCCACGTGTCATATATCTATTGGTTTAAAATTATGTCGTTGGCCGGAGTCGACCCCGCGACCTCCGGGCAGGGGGGAGAGACTTGGAAAGAGCCGCCAACCGGTGCGCCACTGGTTTTTCCTTGTAATATATATGGCAAAATATATTTAAATATTTGCATATATGTATAGTTTGGGGCGCGACCGGGCGAGGGCTTAGCCCCAGCCCTTGGTCGCAGATTGTATTACATATGACCCAATGCTATACCATTCAGGCGCACGTGTGATTTTGTTTCATTCCAATGGTTATACAAACGACCCACCATTTTTCCTTTGACCATTGGCTTGTGGAACATGAGCCTATGTTTATACTAGCGCGCGGTCGCATGGGTCATACGACCTTCCCTTGACGGTTAGGGGCTAGGTGCGCCTATAACTGTCCTACAGTTTGTACGGTTCGTGCGGCTGCGTCCGGTGCTAAGTTTTTACGCTTAAGTATGTGTGTGGGCTAGGTTGAGCCAACAAGGGTGCATTTTGTAGATGCAGGGACAACAAGTTTGAAGGGGGGACTTCCAGGAAGCCTATCTTCTTCAATTTTTGGCCAAACGAGGTGCCGAAAAAGTCCATCTAGGGGTTTTTGGACGCTCTGAAGCCATTGGAGCAGTCTATTTGGCATTTTGAGCATTGTAAATCACATTTTTGAGCACTTTGAGAAAATAATACAAATGATCCATTGGAAGTTGGACCAGGAGATGTAGCCCAAGAGAGGGGTGAACTCCTTTACCATTTGCTGTGTTATGTGTTTTCTGTTCACTGTTTTTGCTGTTGTTTATATGCATCTTGAGTGAGTAAATCCTATTAAAGTTGTGTTGCAAAGTTGATCCATTTGCATTTTAACACATAAAATTTAACTTGCAAATATTTTCAAGAATACAAGTCTTCTTCATTTTTAGATCAGGGATGGAATCACTATGTATGACATCTGTAAACCAATCAGGGAGAAGAAATTTAAACTCCGTGGAATACTTTTATGGACAATTCATTATGCCCCGGGACTAACACATTTTTGTGGTATGTAGCATTCTATTTCTCTTTAATACTATATAATTTTTTAAAGATATCATGTTGTATGTTTAATTTTTAAATAATCTCATCGTATAATTGACATTAATCCATCTGTTGCAGGTCTTCAAACAAAAGGTAAATTTGCATGTCCAGTTTGTGGTCCTAATATGAATTATCGTCATTCAAAAAGTTTAGGAAAGGTGGTGTTTGATGAGTATAGGCACCTCCTCCCTAAGAACCATAGGCATTGCACTACTGAAAAACATCTTTTCAATGGGAAATAAGAGACTAGTTTAAAACCATGAAGAATGACACCTCACCTATGGAGGTTGAAATATAATAGAAATTGTCAAGGTACACAATTTCGTTATGTATCGTATATGTAATGCTTTGAATTTTTATTTTAATCATTGAATTTATTTTACCGTATTTGATAATTAATTTTGTGATTTCTTTTATGCTTCGTGAAGGACACCATCATGAAGGTATTAATAATGGGCTTCCACGAGGAATGGAATGTTATCCCACTCAATTCATGAGGTTTACCTACTATGAGGAGCTAAAAATAGGTCATTTGTTTGATACAATTCATATCGGGAAGAGTGTGACATAAACATTATGGAAAATCATAGATGGTAGGAGGGATACAAAAACAAATTGTCAAAATTTGTACTGACATTCAGGAAGCCAATCATGCAATGCAAAGTGTGATCCGATCAAATAGAGATGGAATATATCGAAATAACCTCCCATAGTTATTAACAGAGCAACAAAGAAATGATGTAAAAGAGGTCATTGAAAGAATTAAATTTCCCACGGGTTTTGCTTCAAACATAAATAATATCTTAACGAAGAAAGGTGAATTTGGTGGGGTAAAAACACATGATTGGCGTACCTTCATTAAGGTTATAATTTTGGTATACATATTTATATATGTTGGCCTTATACATCTTTTAAGTTTTTTATATTTTTTTTGTCGAAAAAAATAACGATTCATTTTTTTTTATATAGTATGTTATATCACTATCTTTCCCAAACGACTTTGACAACAACGTTAAACAAGTTATATATGATCTTGGCAAATACATGAGGTAAGTAGTTGTGATTTATATGCAAAATGTTCTTTGAATTTGTTGGTGTACTTAATGACATGTGTTTTACTTGTAATGTAATATATTATATTATGTTATGTTGAAACATGTTATTTTGTTGTGTCATGATCTCATGTAGATGGTTGTCATTGAAAGAAATCCATGAAGATGATATAAAGTATTGAAAGAGAGAAATTCCTCGGCTAATGTGTGAAATGAAAAATTATATACCTCCAACATTTTTCAATGCACAAGAACACTACCTCATACACCAAGTTGAGGAGATTGAAATTTGTTGACCTGTATACACAAGGTCAATGTGGATGGTGGAGAGGCACTTGAAATCATTGAAGGCTTTGGTTAGACAAAGAGCACATCCTGAGGGTTCTATGGTGGAGGGATATATGGTATATCAATCTATGGTGTATATTAGTCAGTATCTTCCTAAATTAGCAACGCCAACTATGCATGCAGTGGATCGCATTTGGGATGTGAACTCCATCCAAAAAATGAAGATCAGGAGCACCAGTTGGGGAAAGGTAGAATGAAAAAAATGAGAGGTAATATATTAATAATTGTGGATATTTATATTAATACATATAAATTTTCGTTTTTTGTGTATATAATCATACTCATTAATATATTAATACATGTTATTTCATAAATTATTAATATTTACCATGGACATTATAATTAATATTTAATATTGGTGAATTTATATGATTTTTTGATTCAATTGATCAAGATTGGGATGCATTGAATTTATACATTGCAAACAATATTGATTGGATGAATGTATGGATTGAAAGATGTAAACAACATCATGGTGGTAGGTTATCATGGAAATGACTGTCTGAATTGGTTAGAGAAGCTCTTCGTAACCGAGATGCCAATGTTACGCACATGGAAATTGATTTATGGTTTGAAAGATGGATAGGAAATCAAATTCACCCATTTTATTCAGTTATTTTATATTGTATTAATGTGACTACATGTGTACTTATATATATATTTTTAGATACTTTCCAAGTTATATAAATATGTTAATTTATTAATTGACAATGCATCTTTTACATATATGGAATATTGCAGTTGAAACACCACAAGGCTATGTGGTGCAATGGTCGTAAATTTTGCATCAAACAGTTGGATGAAACCAAGAAAAATTCTGATAGTGGGATAACTGTAGTATTCCAGGTCACTAATGTTTCCTCTATGAGTGACAGACAACCCCAAGAATCTGAAAATCGATACTATGGGTATTTGAATGATATACTTGAGTGTGACTTTAATTCCTTCAAATTAGTTTTGTATGACATCAAATGGTATAGGTTACGAATGCATGAACGTGATGAGGAGAGAACTGTTATTTAACATGCCAATGGATTTCCGATGATTAAAACAAGAATGTTTGAAAGAGGACATGATCGCTATGTTTTTCTAAGCCAATGTGAACAAGTCTTTTACTTAAATGTTCCAGGTGAGAGGGATTGGTCATTTGTTGTTAGATATGATCCAAGAGGAAGGAAAATTAAGTATACTCATGTACATGAAGAATATGATATTGAAGAAGAAGATGATTCACTAGATCAGACAGAGCCGGAAGATCATGCAGGTTCGACGGACGAAGAAGTCGAAGAAGATCATGATCCAAGCGTAGGAGACAATGGAGTTCTTGATGATGATGTAGATGAAAACATGCTCAAAAATGACATTGATGAAGATGACGATATCATCAATCCTTTGAACACCGTTTCTGAGCTAGATGATGATACATATGTCGAGTTAGATGAAGAAGAAGAAACAGAATAAGGATGATTATACAGATGTTGAGTTGGATCAGGTACATGACTATATATTTTAATTTGTATGAATTATTCTCTTAAAATAATTTACTTATGTCATGGGTTAATTACATGTTTTTAAGTTTTATGCGATGTTTTTATATCATATGTTACATGTTGTTTAATTATTATGTGAAAACTGAAAATAGTCTCCAATATACTAAAGTACGTGGTAAACTAATAATATCATTTACAAACACATAATTTCATTTACCTTCAGTAATTTTTGTTTTTTTAGTTTCTATGCATGAATCTTACTAGGTTGCTTTCGATTATTTTCTATTTTATAGATTGGGTATTGGGTAATTGAGAGTGATGTGAGGGGGAGGGGAGGGGCCATATGATCTTCCACCTTCACACGGTTGGTCTTGTTCAGTAGAGGATAAATTGGTCTTGAAACCAAGAGAAGCTCATTCATTTTTGTACCATCGTGATCGTAGATAGACTATTCACATGCCTTAACTATATGGGAGGGTTTCTAGACTCAAATTTGACTCACACACCCACTTGTTTCCATCATCAATTTGACTCCCAAAGACAAATGTTATGGTCTAATTTTCCCGAAATATGCCCTAATTTTCCCAAACTATAAATGGGTTAGGACTAGAGTCAAGCTCAACATGGCCTTCTTTCCCCGCTAATTATGCCAAGCCCATTCCCTTGAATGTGGTTTCTCTAGAATATAGTATCTAGGGACAGTGGGGAATCTCGTTAATGATCCACTCATGTGCATCATTAATTAGATGATGAGGCATCTGGCTATCTTAAGAGAGTCATAGTTACTCCCGTTGTTTACCCGCGCTTGGTTGAATTTCTTCGCTTTGACATGCAGAGAAATGGGAATAAATCACATTGTGTCTTTAGAAGGGTTATGGTTTATGGGTCAATGATTTATAGGGTTAGGGGGTGTAGATGCAAGGTTTAGGTTAGGTGATTATTAACACATTAACCCCTATCTTATAATATATAATATATTAATTACTAAATCTACATATTAATTATAATACATAAATTATATATAGTTATAAAATATATTATATATAATTATAATATATATTAATTATATATAATAATCCAAACCAAAAACAAAAAAATTACATTTCAAACCTGCGCACGCGTGAGGAGAGAAAACTGCAAGGAGACCACACAAGGAGATAAGACGAGGAGAGTCGAGGAGACCATAAGAGGAGAGCCAATGAGATTTGAGGAGAGCACACCGCGAGTAGCTTCCCAAACCCCGAGATCTTCCCAAGGGAATGCTGGAGAAGGAGATCTAGGGCACGACATCGGAGGAGACAAAAGTCACAGAGGGAGGAGGAGACCGAGCTAGAGGGAACACCGCGAGCTCGGTTGAGAATGGTGAGTGGTTGTTACCATCCTTCACTTTTCATTATTGTCCAAATTCATTTGGAAAACCTTCACATTGTAAATAAATCCAATGAATTGAGTTGATGATGTTTGCTCACCTATGTTTGGGAGGGTGGTTGTTAGCATGCATAATGGCCAGGAAAAATGAGAATTCTTCCATCATGTTAATGTATTTAGGAAGGATATACTTCACCAAGAACCCATAAACCCATCATGTAAACCACAAACCCTATTTTTCTTTCAAAGTACACAAATTGGTTGACACAAGTTTTTATTTTGCATCAACCTTTCTTCATTTTTCTTTCAGGTTCTACATTGTATATACAATGTATGTGTGTCATAGTTGCGATGAAAAATCCCTCTTTTTCGTTCATTGTTTAATCAACACAATAAAAATATTCCATTGCAGTACTAGATGTGGGAACATGTGTATTTTCGAATGAATTTTAAAAGGAACAACAAAAAGACATTGTACTAGGACTAGACATGGGAAACAATGACCTGTGAATGGGGCCAACGTTGAAATTTTTCAAATTGTTTCTGTATGAACTGAAATTTGACATGGATAGACTATTTGCATGCCTTAACAATATAGGAGGGTTTTTGGACTCAAATATGACTCTCACACACACTTGTTTCCATCATAAATTCATCAATATTGAAACCATAACCCCTATTTTTCTTTCAAAGTACACAAATTGGTTGACACAAGTTTTAAGTTTGCATTAACCTTTCTTCATTTATCTATAATGGGAGAACAAGCTACGTAGCATTGAATGATATGAGGGGCAATATATACACCGTCCAATATATCCTGACATATATATCAAACTGGACATCCAACTGTATATATACCACCTACCAAATCATTTGAATGCTACTTAGCAGGCTTTATATTGCTCACCTTAACGTAACCTAAAAAAATTCAAAAACAATGAAATATTTTTATTAAAAACCCTGAAATTTCAAATAGGGGTCAAACACGTTATGTTCAGACACATTTAATTATTTGTACAAATATCCACACAATTTTGGTTATTATTAAGTTTGTAACATTACAACTAACTGTTATATATTTAGTATACTGAAAATGGAAATATAGCATTTCCATCTTATTTGTTGAAGACAAAAATCTTGTTAAACAAATTCAATTTTTTAAGTAATAGAAATCTTAAATTCTTAAGTTTAAGTGGTTCATGTCATAGTTATAGGTGTTTTTCATAACGCTTGAGCTTGTGAAGGTTCAATTAGGGCTTAATGTCATTGTTTCCCCGGCCCCTTGACCATGTTTAGGAATTAAGACCCATTTCCAATGCATAAAACCTACTAATGGTTCCCACATCCCACTCATAGGCTTGAAAACAACCCATACAATGGACTCATGTGTTGGCTCAATAACTCATTCAAGGCTCTTGAGCTCAAGAATATTCAACAATATCTTCAGGCACTTTTTTTCCTTCCTCTACCATGGTCAATATCTTATGATATATACTCAATGCACAAAACATCCTAATGGAGTCTAGATCCAATTTTTATGCTAAAAACCCCTTAGATAGGGCTTGTGTTATGGTTTGCAGTTGTTGTTCATGGTGATTTATCATAAGAATTGATGTTTAGGGAATAAGGTCCAAGTTTTTTCCTCCCCTAACCATGGCAATATTTGAGCTCAAGAAGGTTCAGTTAGGGCTTAAGACCCTTCTTTCCCCCTTAACCATGTTAAGCCCTCAAGACCCATTTATATTGTACAAAACCTACTCATGGCACCATATCCTACTTTGGATTCTAAATAAAACCAACTACAACCTTGAGAACCATTCCTAATGGGGGGTCTAACACATTTTTATTTAGTGCATACGTTTTTTTTTTAATCATGGTACTTGTACTTGGTTTGATCTAGACCCTTTCCCTTCACTCCTTTCTCTTTTTCATTAGGAGATTTGGAAACATTATTGATCATGTGAGTCCACTCACCTACATAGTTGTTTAAGTCACTAGGTCCATCCCTGTTAATCTCACCGACTTGTTGAAAAAATTCTTTGGATACCATGCAAGTATTTTGAAGTTTTAATGTAGTTTAAAAAATATTGGTTGGATAGTAATAACTTTACCATGGATGTATTAGGTTAGCATCCCTTCAGTTCCCTTAGGCATAATCATAAAAGGAATTAATGAAAGGAACAATGTTTAGTTTTTCTTCATATAAAAAGGAACAATCATCATATATCAAAGAAATGAATCAATAAGGGAATGTTCACCTTTAATGACTTCAAATGATAATTTTTATAGGATTTAGTGGAAAAAAATCAAGTTTCTCACCTTGTGCCTAATGACAAGAATATAAATGAGCTTTCTCTACAACATCCAACAAATATAACTCTTCTCTTGGATACAAGTGGCTTTGTTTTAAGCCTTTCCTTTAGGCTTGTTTGAACAAATTGTGGCAAGTTGAGCCCAAGCAAATTGTTTGAACAATTTTTCATTACCATAATCAAAATTGTTGTCGGTATCATCATTGTTGTTGTCTCCATGGTCATCATCATTGTCATCATTATCTTCATTGTCATCATCATTGTATTCATCATAGTATTCATCATAATTGTCCCAGTCATCATCATCGTCGTTGTCAACATCATTGTCAACATCATCGTCATTGCCATTGTCACGATAATCATCATCATATCGTCATTGTCATGATAATTGTCATCATCACCATGATCCTCATCTCCATTTTCAACACCATTAATTAACATTGTCAGCATCCTACTCCTCCTCCTTGTCATCATCTTCATCGCCATTGTCATCGTAGTCATTGTCATTGTCATCATCATCGTCGTCGTCGTCATTGTCATCACCATAATAAACATTGTCATTTTCGTCATCATCGTCATCATCATCATCGTCATAATCATTTTTATGTGGGTTATTAAGGTTAGGGGATATCGACTAGAAAGGTTACTAGGGTTTATTAACGTTATAGGCTAGTTGTTAACAATTATAGATTAGTAGTGATAAGAGTTAGGAATTTTATACACACACACACACACACACACACACATATATATATATATGTTATAACAAAACATAACATAAATAAACATAAATAAAAAACAAAACATAAAAAATAAAATACAAAAAACAACAAAACAAATGAGAACCCGTGCCATGTACTCATTTGATAGAGGTGAAACAAATTAGAACCTGCATGATAGAATATGTCGAGTGATTTGGAAAACTTGACAAGGACAGAGACAAAGAAACGACCGACAACTCTGGCCCATAGTGATAGAAGAGGCCCTATCCGGCGAAACAAATTAAAACCCGCCTCATATGATAGAGGAGGCCCAGTGATTTGGAAAACCCGACAATGATAGAGATAGAGAATCCAAAAAATTTGGCCCATAGTGATAGAGGAGACCCTATCCATCCACTATCCCAAAACAACTGTGTCGTGGAGTGGAGATATTTCAGCTCCAGAAATGCCGCAAAAATGGTAAATTATTTTTATCATTTTCACCCCTTTTAACCTATTAGTAGGGTTTTTAGGTAGATATATATATGGATTAAGGACAAGAAAAGTGGATACTGATCAAATGGATTTTTTTATTGTGGAACTCTAAATGGCTATAACACTCAATGGACTTCCTTTTTTAAATCGAGGGTTTGCAAACCCTAATCCCTTCATGTGAAACACACTTCTCACCATTCTTCCACATTCCACTTTCAAAATTTCTTAATAATGAAAAATTTATAGGTCTCGCACATTGGTTCAGGCTTCCACATCATGACACTCCACCTCTACATTCCCTTGAAACTTCACCTCTCGTACTCCATACAAATTACTGACTCAATGTAATCCATTCAAACTGCTGACTCAAGAGAGGCAATCTATCAAGTGATTTGGTTCCTAGAATTGGGGACCCCAATTATAAGGATATTGGGGACATAGTTCCTTCAATCAACGAGTGATCAAAAGGATGACTAATTTAATCTCTCAGTATAAGAAAAAATCAGGGGCTATCCTTCAGGTGTTAGTCAATTTTTATAGTCATTGTATGGTCATTGTGTTAGGAATTCAAAGAACTTGAATTTATTTAAAATGTATTTATGTTTTTAAGATGATATGTTAATGGAGAATTTACACTTTCAGTCTTGTTTCTATTAGTAGTTTTTAAGGTTCCTTGCAGGATATTTTTGTAGGGCCCAATCAAGGTTACCTAAGGGATCTCTGTACTTTGGTGCATGCACTTTAATTTCATCATTTTTAGTTCCTTTTGTTCATAGATTAGGTTATGCATGATTTTTGTATATGCAACATGTTTCTTGTAACAACAAGATATTTCCTGTAGCAACATCTCATGTTTCTCTTTTTTTAATTTTTTCATCCTCACTCTCATTTAGTATATTTCACTTACATTATGTGTTGAGTATAATTTTATGCACTTTGTAACAATACTTCATTTTCTACAATTCTGTTTGTTTTCCTATAGAGGCATTATAGTTTATGTAAAAATACTTTGTTCTTGGAGCATCACTTCCAAAATTGTTTTGGGTAGTATATAGTCTTTTTCTATCATCAAAATAGATGTGCTAAGCCATGAATTACTTTATCCTTACCTCAAGAGGGATTAGTTTTCTTTATCTTGTTTCATTTCAATTTTCACAATGTAAAAATTTACTATGGAGTTTGATTTATTGTTCCTTAGATCAACCTCGGATCAGGAAAGGTGTTAAAGGACCCTCCTCTTACTACCAAACCCATCGAAGACTTAGATTCTGAGAAAGTGGATACCTCACCACAAGAACCACTTATTCCTCAATAAGCCCCACCATATATTGAAAGGATAGACACCAATAAGACCTACACATATGCAGAAAATGACCTCTTAGGAGAACTTGAGAACATATGTGTCAAAATACGTCATAATGTGTCAAAATCATGTCTCTTCTTTACCTTATCCTTAAGATGCCTAGGGAAAGGTTTTCCTCTCTTCTTTGTCTTATCTTTTCTCTTATTTACCACCTATTTCATTGATCCGTTCATCTTTGATTAACAATAGTATCCTATTTGGATGAAATGATTTGGATGATTGAGTGGGTGTTGTATCCTATTTTAGATGTGATTTTGATGATTTCATGCACGCCTAAGGCTCCTCTAACATATGGTTCAAGAAGGTTGAAGTTCAAGGGATGCCCTTCACCAACATTGCATGAGAGAAAATGGGGATTGTGTCCCCATCATCAACCTCCAAGGATTTACAATCCTAAAATCACCCAAGGCACCTAATCCATCATCATATCCATTTAAATCACTAAATGGGAGAGGATAACCTAGAAAAAAATAGGTCCCTAGAACATGCAACTATGCAACTTGAGCAACTTTATATTGAGCTTACTTATGCAACTTATGCAACTATGCAACTCTTGCAACTATGCAACTTATGAAACTATGCAATTTTATGCAACTTTATGCAACTTATGCATCTATGCAATTTTATGCAACTATGCAACTTATGCAACAAGACTTTGATGATATTATAACTTGATATTAAGCTTACTAAGTAACACAATGCCATTTCATCTAATATCTCATAAATGAATGGAATATGTAACTTCTCCTTGATGGTAATTCTATGAAGTTATGTGTGCAACTATGCAACAAACAACTTGATGTTGAGCTTACTTATGCAACTTATGCAACAAGAATTTGATGATATTCTAACTTTATATTGAGCTTACAAAGGAACACAACGCCATTTCTTCTAATGTCTCATCAATGAATGGAATAGGGAACTTCTCCTTGATGGTCAAATAAATTCAGTATAGAGTCCAATCTATTGGCTATACTCTTCATTATATATCTTTTCATTTTCCATGTGGTTGATTTACTTATCTAAAAATGGGAGTGAAAAATGACACTCATTAGAGTAAATTATAATCACTTCAAAAATCATAGAATCTGATTTAGTTTTACCTTTTAACATATTCCATGGCATGGGATATAGATGGTGTTGGTAGGTGCTAAAAAATGTGCCTATGCCAATTAGTTCTATAAATATCATTATTTCTTTCTCTTTTGTCTATTATTCCACTAATTAGTAGTTTCCTAACATAAGCATGGAGTTGAAAGAGAAAATATATGATTTACAAGAGAAGCACTTGGAGAAGCTTGAATCTTTCACCCCTTTGTAATTCAAGTTGACCAAGCAACAACAACATCATGCATACAAAAATGATTAAGAAACAAATACGAAGGAACTAGACTTCCACCAAAGAACTCATCCTAACAATTTTGTGGTATCTTTCTTAGCGTATCAACATTTCCCCTTGCATATTTGCTCAAAAACACATATATAAGGATATATTTGAAACACCAAAAATAACATCACCACTATAACCAACTCTTTTGTCACAAGGTAAATCTGTTGCATTTCCCCCAACATCCATTTTGTGACTAAAATTTTTCTATCTACAAGAAGAGGGATTTGAATATTCGTGAAAACATGCATTCCCACTAACAAAGAAAGAAAAAAAACATAAACTATTGAAGCCTATATTGCATCCATAAATCTCAAGATTGATCTGGTGTAAGGACTAATATCTGATAGCCAATTATATGGAATATTATCCCCATTGAAATACTTCAAAAACGCAATGACAATCATTTTCACATTTGAAATCAAATCTTTATCTAAGTCCTATTACCACACAAACCAACACCTTTACTCAAAGTCCAAAAGATGGATGTTAGCCTTGTGGAACATAGATTTCTTGGGTACTAAGATCACCATGTTTATGTTGATACTAAGAGGGGGGTGAATCAATATCAAGTACAATTTAAAAAGTTTTTCAACTTATACTTCAACCAGATTATATATTCAATTATATCCAATGAGCAATGAACAATAGTAGAAGAGTTACACCAATACACCACAATACACCATGCACAATATATGAGAAATAATCAATAGTTATTGTTCAAGGGAAGTAATGAACTCCAAGGGAAGCTACAGCTTCCAAATATAAAGGGAGGGATAAACCTCCAAAAGGAAGATACAATCCTCCAATATCAAGAGAGGGTTGACCTCTCCATCCTTTCCCCTTCCTTCCACACAAGAATATATGAGAGATAATAAAACTTTACATTAAATTATCACCATCAACCAACCATCACATAAAACCTGATAATGCTTCCTAAGACTTCTTCAAATTATGAAATTCTCCACTTCTTGGAATACTCTGATCCTGCAGATAATATTATTCAATATGTTCTCTAAAACTCCTCCAAGTTTCACTCCTTGAATCCTCATAGAAAAGGAGTTATAGAGAAAATGGGAGAGCTTATTCAATTATGGTTTATTCAAGAGAGCAAACTTGTACATAATACCCCACACTCAATATTTAACATAAGATTTTGAAATTTGTACACAAGAAACTACAGCCTGTACTCTTTCTAATTCAATTGGTCACACTTCATTTATATTCTCGATGAAGATGTTATGATTGTTTTACCCAGAACACCTGTTTAGGACTAGCTTCTGGACTAGTCAAAAACCCTATCTTCCACAGAGTGTATCTCCACAATTATAGCGAAAAAAAGATGACATTTTTACCACATGTACCTAGATATGTATTCTCAATTGACGCAGACCCCAAGACCCTCGGGTCGAGATCCTCTCAGGATTGTTCTAAATCTTCCCTCCTGAATCTGATTGACTCTTTGATTTTCCCCACAGGGAATCCCTTACACACACGACGGTGTATCCATAGGTCCTTATGAGTATGCCCCGTGTGATAAAAAAAAAAAAATCACTTCAATCTCCTGACCTCAATAATATGATCAAGCCCTTTTCCAAATCAGGACTTCGGATTTCACGATTTCGCAATTTCTGTTGTTGAGTTTTCGACTCTTCAACCCACTGAAACCCGAAATGCCAAAACGCCAAAATCTTCGGTCGCGTCCTCCTCCATAGTTGTATTGCGTTTTGTGACTTCGGGAATTCCGGAACAAAGAATCTCGACCTCTTGTCTTCGAAATACCAAAATCCTAAACCCCGATGCGTTCAGCAAAAGGTTGGCTTCCAATGGAACTTTTTGTCGATTCGGAGTTTCGGACTTCGTGACTTCGCGAATCCTAATGCAAGGCTCCCGTCTCTTCAACCTCCAAAACCCCGAAACGATCAACGAGTACGTACCACCTGTTTTCTCAACTATCCTCGATCTCTGACGTGGATTCCTGCCACCTATTACTCTTCCTGGCTTTCGAAACTTGAAGAAGCCTTCGACTGTCGTTCCCCTACCACTTCGAAACCCCAAATTACGAAATGGTGCATTCCATGGAATCAACGACTAATAGACTCCCTTTAGATCTAATGGACCACGTTACTTCGTGAGTTCTCCTAAGAGAATTCTGACCGCTCGTTCCCTCCTTGACAACTTCTGCGAAATGAACCAGTGTTCATCCATTGGAACTTAACTTCCGCGAGACGTTTTCAATCTCCATCTCCCTTTGAGTACTTTCAAAGGTGCTGACCCTCCTGAGCTTTCACTTGCGACTTGAGTCTCAAAAGGACTCCTACACGCACTCCTCGACTAGCCTGTGCACACCTTGCACGACTTCTGTGCTTCACCTGCACTTCTACTGGAATGAGATCAACGGTATCTCTCCTGAGTTTTCTGAGATAAAACTCAGAACCCTTGTCAACTCACACCTTGTGGACGTTTCGCTGCACTCCTTGCCAGAACTTCTCTCACTCAGGAAGAGAAACAATTGAAACTCATTCTCTCTCTCTCTCTCTCTCTCTCTCTCTCTCTCTCAGACTTCAAACATTCAACATGAAATCATACATACACAACATAGCCTCATAACAAATGCATAACAGAGAGAATAAAACAACCATAAGCATACCATTCACCGTGTATAAACGGAAAACATCATAACACCATAAAATCTGATTCAAAGATTCATATATTAATTCAAAGCTCCTGTACATGGATTCTTCTTTTCAACTCTCTGCTATAGCTCTCTTATTCTATCTTGTGCTAATGTGTTAATTATCTAAAGATACAAAGACGAGGGTGTCTATATCTGTTTTCCCTCCTGCTCTTCTAAACTGTCTAATCTATAATTCAAATCTACCTACTTTCATTAACTAGGCTTAAATGCCTTTTATATTGACAGATGAGAGCAAATCGCTCACGATCTGTTTACAACAGCCAGATATAAATGCAAGTACACTTCTAGCTACTACATTAATATCTGCTTCTTAATTCTTCAAAATATTTCAAATGTGTAAAATGTAGCTGCGCTTTTTCCAGCTGTCTTCCGCCTTCATGCTCGCTTGGCTGGCTACTTACGATGCTTCTGCATCATCAATAGCCTCCAAATTTCCCTATCTGAATCGTTCTAGAAATAAATTTATAGAGAAAATCGTAAGATGACCTGTAAATAACATACCTTAGAACACATCACCAAAAGACTTCATCCTCCCTTGAAATTCAACCTTCTTTACTTCAAATTTCCTATGAAATTAGACTTATATCTCCTTTTTTATTAACAAAATTGTGTTTTTTAAAATGAATATATAATGATATGTATTTATACCCTTTATGTCACTTCCTTTTAACATTAGGGCCGACATGTAGTTTCTGCTTCAATTCACATTGTCATCTTCAAAAATTCATTTCTCCTCAATCGTGAGGATCCACGTGGCGTGCCACATACCACCGGAAGAGGCATGACTTATAATATCCATCCATGGATGTTGTATCTTCATGTGTAATTTCCTTCATTTCTATCTACTTCGATCAACTGTGGGGTCCAAAAGCCAATGGCTAGGGTTGACATCAATGACAACAACCAATCTTCCAACAATATCCCCCTTTATCATTGATGGAAACACTCATTCTACCCCTGTCCTCATGCTCCTGGTTTCTCTCCCCCCTTTGACATCAATGGAAAAGGGTGGGGCTTCTCCTCCTGAGTTTAATGACAAAAGATAACTCTCTTCTTTGGGGTTGCTCCCCTTGAACATATAGCATTTAATAACACTTCATTTTTATGGTCTCTTCTTCCTTGGATATTTTTCATGGATCTAGGACATATATGTTACTTGGTATTCTTGTTGCAGTTACAACCAATATTCCTGAACCTTCTTCTTTGATTTTTCATATTTTTGAGTCAAACATGAGAGTATATCCTTGATCACACATTTTACTAACATTGAGTAGATTATATTTCAAGTCTTCAACCAATAGGACATTCTTTGCTTTTACATTTTTCTTCCAATCTCTACTACACCTTTTCCAAGTATTTTTGTAGATGATTCATCTCCAAATGCAACATTTCCACCCTTTCTCTTCAAGCTTATGAATTTGTCTTGATCCCCGGTCATGTGTGAAGAACATCCGTTGTCTATGTACTATTCATCTTCTTCTTTACATTCTTCAGTGATCAATGCTATTCAAAAATATTCATTGTTTGGAATCTTTTTCCTTTTCCATATTGTGGTTGGAATAGGGACATTTGTCATAGGAGCATATTCATTCATATATCTTCAATCTCATTCTTTGTGACCAAGATAATTACATTTGTAGCATACAATATTTTTGTCGATCAATGGGGAAAATGAATTATAACCTCTGTTGACAAATCCACGATTGTTTCCATATCTTCTATTTACACCATTCATGTTTCTTGAATATTTTTTCCTTTAATTGATTATGCAATTAATTTCCTTATGCTAAATTTTTTTTGCAAGTATAACAATGACTAAGAAATAAATTTTGATACTTGGGAGTAAGTGACCTTCTTTGTGATGTAGTCCATTTGGGTTCATGATCTACTCTTCTGTAGTTTCCTTCATACTGATTGAAGCTTCTTTGATTCTTGAAGGTAGGAGGTCTTCTTGGATATTCATCTCTTTTGTAATCATTCCTTCTTTCTGGTATCCTGGTCCACTTCTCATCAACTATTTGTGTAGAGATTTCTTCAACCTTCTTGTTGGTATTTTCATCTTCTTTGTATGAAGTTTCACCCATGTATCCAATATGTGTTGAGTCTTTTGGCACTTGATAGTTTCTTAAGCTCTTCCTCATTGAGACAACTTGTTCAAGTTTCTCACAGTCTTCTTCTTTCTTCATCATTTGGACATTCCTTACTTCTCATATTCTTCTTGCTTCTTCAAGTAGATTTTTCAAGGAAATGGTTTCTTCTCTTAGTTTCTCAAAGTCTTGTAATTTTTTCTTCAAGCTTTCAATTGTATTTTCACAACTACCCAATTCACTTCTTAGTTTTCTATGCATTTTTTTGAGCTTTCTATTTTCAATCTCAGCATGTTTCAATTTTTTAAGATTCTCATCTTCTTGTTGAATCATTTTTTATTCATGATTTTCTTCTTCTTCATTGGACTTTTATTCTTCAGTGTAATCTCTTTCAATCCTTGGATAAGGACATTCAAATTCAACATGTCCTACTCCTTCATAATTAAATCAAAAGAACTCACCTCTATTTGCTTCTTTGAAATATGAGATGTTGTAATTTTCTTTAACTTCTTCTTCTGCTTCTTCCCTCGCATAAAGGTCTGGTAGCTTGTCCCAAAGCTCTTTTGCTGATGCACATGATCCCACCATGGATTTCATTGAATCTGTCAATCCATCCAGGATGGTATCTATTGCCAATTTGTTGTTTCTTCTTTCTTCCTTATGAGTTGCAGTCTTTGGTTCTTCAAAGCATTGTATCATGAAGCAACTGAGAACCAAACATCTGCCCCAAGATATTTCAAGTAAGTTTCCATTCTATTTATCCAGTATTCAAAATGTCTTCCATCAAATGGTAGAATACCATTTGGAATGTTGTCTTTCATTTATTCTTAGGATCTTCCTTCCAATGCTTAAACTGTATTGAAGGTAACCCACTCCGATACCAATTTTTGGTACTGAGAGGGGGGTGAATCAATATCAAGTACAATTTTTTTTTTTTCAACTTATACTTCAACCAGATTATATATTCAATTATATCCAATGAGCAATGAACAATAGTATAAGAGTCACACCAATACACCACAATACACCATGCACAATATATGATAAATAATCAATAGTTATTGTTCAAGGGAAGTAATGAATTCCAAGGGAAGATACAACTTCCAAATATAAAGGGAGGGATAAACCTCCAAAAGGAAGATACAATCCTCCAATATCAAGAGAGGGTTTACCTCTCCATCCTTGCCCCTTCCTTCCACCAAGGAATATATGAGAGACAATAAAACTTTACATTAAATTATCACCATCAACCAACCATCACATAAAACTTGATAATTCTTCCTAAGACTTCTTTAACTTCTGCAATTCTTCACTTATTGGAATACTATGATCCTGTAGATAATATTACTCAATGTATTCTTTGAATCTCCTCCAAGTTTCACTCCTTCAATCCTCCCAGAAAAGGAGTTATAGAGAAATGGTAGAGCTTATTCAATTCTGGTTTATTCAGGAGAGAAAACTTGTACAGAATGCCCTGCGCTCAATATTTAACATAAGATTATGAAATTCGTACACAAGAAACTAAAGCTCGTACTATTTCCAATGCATTTGGTCTCACTTCTTTGGATTCTCTATGAAGACGTCATGATTGTTTTACCCGGAACACCTGTTTATGACTAGCTTCTGGACTAGTCAAAAACATATCTTCCACAGAGTGTATCTCCACAATTATAGCGGATAAAGAGCTCAAATTTTTACCACATGTTCATATATATGTCTTCTCAATAGCCTATGAATTTCCCCATCTGAATCGTTCTATAAATAAAGTTATAGAGAAAATGGTAAGATGACCTGTAAATAACATACCTTAGAACACATCACCAAAATACTTCATCCTCCCTTGAAAGTCGTCCTTCTTTACTTCATATGTCCTCTTAACTTAGACTTATATCCGATTTTTCATTAACAAACTTGTGTGTTTTAAAATGAATGTATAATGAAATGTATTTATACCCTTTATGTCACTTCCTTTTAACATTAGGGCCGACATGTAGTTTCTGCTTCAATTCACATTGTCATCTTCAAAAATTCATTTCTCCTCAATCGTGAGGATCCACGTGATGTGCCACATACCACCGGAAGAGGCATGAATTATACTATCCATCCATGGGTGTTGTATCTGCATGTGCAATTTCCTTCATGTTTATCTACTTCAATCAACTGTGGGTTCCAAAAGCCAATGGCTAGGGTTGACATCAATGATAACAACCAATCTTCCAACAATTTACACCTCTTATGTAATGGAAAGGTTAAGAATTTCGAGAGAACATAAAAATTTGAAATCCTTATGTGACATTCCTCTTATGAAACAAGGATTTGTGTCATTTTTTTAATATAACATTGTTGTTTTTGGTGTTTGACGCGAACACATTTATTCACAACATGTGGGTTCATAATTTTAAAACCCCCTTTATGAAGCCCTGATGATCCTTATGAGTATTTAAGATGTGTATGGTGGTCTCTATAATCATAATAGTTTACTATGTTAGAAATGATGACATTTGATTCAATTTGTATAGGTGTACTAAGTGAACTATGACATTTGCATGGTATTTTTAAAATTTGGGTCATTTTGCTTCCATTTATCTAGATAATTAGCTCATACTTTTTGTCATTAGCAGTGCACACATAGTAATTTATCAAGAAATTATTTATTTGCTTAAAACCTCTTGCTCCTTCCCATAGCTAGTTTTCATTGAAGTTGAAATTCTTGCATTTCATTTTCCTCTTGCATGGTTTAAAGAGTGGAGTCAAAACGCCATCAGTTTCACGACCACTTCTTTGAGTAACAACATCCTAGAATCAAGTGCTAATTAAAATTTATCTAGAATTTTTTTTAGGGCTCTTCAAACCCATCTTAGCTTAGGTGTAGATATTTGGAATAAGATTGTGAGAATAACTTTCCAAAGTTTCTAAACAAACATAAAGCTTTGATTTAGGGAGTGAAATCCAGTTGCTATATCACTAACTTTGGGAATCCCTTATAACACAAAGGTCAATCATGAGGTTGCATTGGGACTGTTGTTCCTGAGTCTACACTTAAGGCTATAAAGTGTAGAGTCTAAGCATCTAAAAAGAGTGAAAGAAAAGGAAGGGGAAGAGACAACTTGGGGGGGAAGAAGAATCTATGGCTGATCTCTAAGTTGTCTTTGTCTAGCTTCCAAATATTCTTGCATGTTGATATCCCACTCGATAGCGGCCCATGAATGTTCGAGCTCTGTCCGAGTGGTGGCGGTCTTGAGTATGGTATGGAAAATATTTAAAGCAATGCTGGTTTGATTCGCTAGACCAGGTTCGATATTGGGTTGTCTTATGATGGGTACAGTCATGGGGAGAACAAAACTTTGAAGGAGGTGGATGCTTTAAAGTGCTTGTCTCAATCTTTAGATTGTACAGGGAAAATTCAATGAAGCAAGTCGAAGGGTTTAACGAAAACGAAGGTTGTTTTCTGTAACTGAGTTTAAAATCTTGAAACCGAGTGTGAAACATAGAGCTATCAACAAATGTGGGGAATCAATTTCAGAGGAATCCCACACTATGGCAGAAGAAGAAAATACAAGAGTACCTTGATGAAAGCATATAAAGTAGAGATCTCAATCATTCACAGGTCTTGTACTCGTAAGTAGCCGATAAAGAGGAAAAATTGTAAATAACTAGATACCTAGAACCTGATCACCGCAGTAGAAGTTATACTAAATTGCAGCTAGAACATTCATCAAAGACATATATGTAAAATGACATGAAGCATGAATATATAGAGGAAGAAAAACACATAACTCAATCTTGACGAAATATGGAGTCTTCAATCAGCTTTGTATTAATCTTGGCTTAAGAGATATTTCTCTATTACAACCTATTCGTGGCCCAAAAAAAACCCTTTCTATTACAATCTTTCTTCTATTTAAACAAACTTTCGAACCTATAGAATTTCGATCGTTCTAGAAAATTGTCAGTTACAAATGGAAAATTGGAGCATTTCATCTCCTCTTATTTACCTTCCCTAGTAAGGGCGAAGCACCTTCCTTTCCTTATCCTTCAGGTTCTAGAAATAGAACAGGTGGACATCTGTCATTATCTGGCACCAGAAACCTGCCCCTTCGCCTGCTCAGTGCAAATGACACACCTCTCCACCAACTGGGCTATCAACCTGGAAGGATCTGCTTGGTTGCTTGCTTCAAAAGTGTAATAACTCTTCGCCAGCTGTGGCAAACTTTTTCCCACTTGTTGGTCCTCTGTGATGATGGAGCATAATTGTAGACTTGGTTGTACTAGCCATTTTTCCACTTGGGCCATATCGACTTGGCTAATCTGGGATATCTCCACTTGTTGATTTTCCATGTTTTCTTTGATGTCCAACAAATGTTTAGCTATATTGATTTTTCCCAGTGTCCCAGCACTACTTTCCTTATAAAGGTCTAGCAAACTTTTACTTATCAAAGAGAACGTTTCCTCACAAGAATTATTCACTTCATTAGCTCTCCCCTTGCTTTCTGATATATTCTGCTCCCAGACCTTCAACAACATATTACCTCTGGTTTGTTCTACAATGGATAATTTTGAGCCGTCGACTGTCTCTATCTTCACCGTAGCTATAAAAACATCTTGGAAAGCGACCCGTGATGCCCCGACTTCTCTTTCTCTTGAAGAAATATTTTATGATATTTGATCTATCATCTGAAAATGGTTTTGAATGGTTCCTACCTTTACCAACAGGTTTTGTTGAGCTGTAAATACCTTATGTCATATTTTGGTGGCCTGTGATCTGAACACCTTTATGTCTACAACCTGGTTCTCGGCCACCTCTAATTTCGAATGCAACTCTATAATCTGTTGCCCCTGCTGGCTTACCTGTATTTGGCTAGTTTGCACCGACTGGCGCACCTGCTCGAGGTCAGACCTGAGCTTCTCGATTTCATGCAGGTTGGTTGTTCAGGCTTCCTTAAAAAAAATTACATACCCCCTGGCCTCCCCCTTTAGACTATATACTCATTCCCCTTTCGTACTGGAAACCCCCTTTCCAGCCCTCAAATCACTTTCCTTTTAGCTTGCCAGACTTTCCAACAACATTAATATCAAAGGCTCTAGTCGCCTTTCCTGCCTTTCATTTTCCCTTTCACTTTAGGGTTAATTACAACCTTTTCCTTTTCCCATGCCATCAACACTCATCATAAAGTCAGGAACCTCTTATTCCCCAAAAAGGTTATTTAAACAATCACTTATAAAGGACATGGGGCCCCCTCCCCCTCCCTCTACTCATGGGGGAGGGGCCCCTCTACTTTCACTTAATGTTATTTAGACCATCAAGCTTTCAGCACCATCAAGCCTTCAAGCCTTAATCTATCAATTTTTTCTCTTCAAACAACTGAAGCTATCTACCCTACTCGGATTCAACAACTGTCAATCAACAGTCAATC
The DNA here is from genome assembly GCA_009831015.1 of Picea engelmannii. Classification (NCBI taxonomy): domain Eukaryota; kingdom Viridiplantae; phylum Streptophyta; class Pinopsida; order Pinales; family Pinaceae; genus Picea; species Picea engelmannii. Next base: position 84,358 of record ML789394.1, on the reverse strand, counting down.
AGCACCCTTTCAGGAATTATTCAATCTGTCCCTCCCCATCAGTCAGTTGTCTCCAATTAATGTTTCCGTGGAGGAGGAATGGATTGAATAATTCCTGAAAGGGCGTTGATTGACTGTTGATTGACAGTTGTTGAATCCGAGCAGGGTAGATAGCTTCAATTGTCTGAAGAGAAAAAATTGATAGATTAAGGCTTGAAGGCTTGATGGTGTTGAAAGGTTGATGGTCTAAATAGCGTTAAGTGAAGGCAGAGGGCCCCCTCCCCCATGAGTAGAGGGAGGGGGAGGGGGGCCCATGTCCTTTATAAGTGATTGTTTATATAGCCTTTTTGGGGAATAAGAGGTTCCTGACTTCATGACGAGTGTTGATGGCATGGGAAAAGGGAAAGGTTGTAATTAACCCTAAAGTGAAAGGGAAAATGAAAGGCAGGAAAGGCGACTTGAGCCTTCGATATTAATGTTGTTGGAAAGGATGGCAAGCTAAAAGGAAAGGCAACTAGAGCCTTCGATATTAATGTTGTTGGAAAGGCTGGCAAGCTAAAAGGAAATAGATTTGAGGGCTGGAAAGGGGGTTTCCAGTAGGAAAGGGGAATGGGTATATAGTCTAAAGGGGGAGGCCATGCTGCCCGCTACACCCTAACCATTGGATTCCTCTTGCTCTTTCCTTTTAGTATTACCTGCCTGCAGAGGAATCTAAGCTAGTGTCATCTTTAGCCATTGATGCAACAGTAGTTGATCTAGTAGACTCAGTAGCAGATTTTTCGTAGGATTTTGTCAATTATGCAGTTGATAGAACAGTTGATTATGTAGTTTATCTCTCTTCAGCCGAAAACTTATGATATGGTAATTTCCATGTTGTTTATGGCCACTTTACCTACCCATTGGTACCAAACCCCATAGCCCCTCAGAATGGATTTTTCTTGCTTTTTACAGCGTATTTTACCACCCTCGCAATTGTTTTCCCATCCCCTTCTATTGTGCACTCTCTTCAAATGATTTTGACAGGGAAGGACTGAATTACCTTATTCTTCTTCATTCACTGCACGTATGTCTAGGGTTTCCCATATTTTATAGTATAACAAGATCACGGGGATTGCATTCTTATTTGTAGAATACAGGTTCATGTTTGGAAAATAAAGTTTATTAGGCTTCTGCTCACCTCGTCCTTGACATTCGCTTCAGCGGTAGCCACCTTAGCTTCTAATTTATTGATCAGGAGATTCTTTCGTTTCAACTAGGCCGTCAAATTCCCAACTGAGTACTGATTGGATGTAGCATAAGCCCCTAGTGTCCCAGCTATCTCCTCTGCAAATTATTCCTCTTTCGCGACCTTCCCATCTATCATGCTTTTAAATTTTTTAGCCATTACACCCTCTTTTTGATATAATCCTTGCCTCACTGCGGCCTTTCTATTTTTGTCAAAGAAAAATTCGTTAGGAGGCAGTTCCTCTACAGAAATAGGTGTCAATTCTTCATTGAAAATCCATCCCACGTCAGGATTCCCCTTTGTGAACTGCAAGGGTGTGATAATAGCAATTGAATTGTCGATTTCCTTGGATGTTTGTTTCGGGGTGACCTCTGTAACCGACTTGTTTGTCATGAGTGAAAGTGAGTCGCCCGATCCCTGTGAAGGTATCTCTGCTTGGCCTTGGGCCTGCTTGCCTGGAGTTCCCTTTTTGCAGTTTCCTTGCTGCTTCTGGGGGACTTCGACTCCTTTCTCTAAGAATACAGCCTCCTTAGTTTTCCCTTGGTCCCTCTCCCCGCTAGGACTCGAGTCCTTTGCACCTTTGGCTCCTGTCACCTTTGTAATTGGAAGATCTAGGGCTTCACCCTGTAAAATCTGGGGGAGACAACTCCGTCGGTGCTCCTGGAATTTAAAAAAATCGGCCATATCTCCAGGTGGCAGGGCTTGAATCCGACTTAGGACTTCAGCGAAGGACCTCACGCCCCGGAATATTTCATCATGAGGGGAATCCTCATGCTCATACCTCTTCAGGCCGCAACTCACCAGGTGATTTCTCACAACCTTACTAGGGTCATGCTTCTTGAACTCAATGTCCCCTAGCTTCATTTCTTCTAAAGTCATAGCCTCAGCTTTGGCGTGGCCAAAATCTAACAAGGAATACGCACCAATGCGAATAGGGAAGGGTGGCCATACTTTTTTTTATACTCCTTTGAGCTATTTGCTTATTCCTCCGAGCACAGTCTGTCTGGCGATCTCACGACACAATAGCTTATCTGGCAGGAATAGCGGGAGGGCATATGGAGGGACAGAGGTGCCGAAAACCCTGATATACGAAAAATTCTACCTCTAGATACCAATCTTCCACGCTGCTTAGGCTGGTCGCGACGCTATCTGACATCCTAGGAGGCAACTGGCCAAAAATGGAAACATGCAATGGCACCATTACCCAATTGAAGATCTCGTAGATGAATTATTTGGCCTTATCCTCCCAAAGCTTTGAGTGGTAGACATGGATAGGCTCTGTATTAGATGGATCCCAACTCCAGTTCATCAGTGAGAAGGGTGTCATGAAGCAGATGGAATCCATGATATAAGAAGACATAAAGAACGAAGTTGCTTTGTTAGTCGCCCTCTTTGCTTGATATTGAGTAATTCGACTGTTCAGATTGTCAGGCAACAGTTTGGCCAGTCGAAGGAGAAACCCTCGATGACTGTATGAATAAGTGGCACCCATGGGAGGAGGAAATGGGTAGTGTCTTCCTTCCCATACAACCTGCAGGTCATCGTCGCTATGTACTTGAACTGTGGCTCCAAGGAAGAGATTGAATAGATCCCATTGGAGTCAGCCCTGAATTTCGCAGGGTGTGAGACCCAATCTTTGATCAAATCAGACAAAATTTTGCATACTGCTCGCACTCCTTCTTCTTGAAGCGTTCTAGGAATTCTGCGTTGTGAGTAAGGTTCGGCGTGGGTGACAGCTTATACATTACCCACAAATTTTCTGGTCAGAAAGTACCAATCGTCACCTTTTGTTCGTTGATAATCGTCATGGTCAGGATCTCCACATGGTCCAGCGCCCACCTGATCATATCACAATAGGGAAGAAGCTGGGGCCTAACCGCTATTTTTTGCATCTCTTCTTGAGTGAAGATTTTGTATTTGGTTGATAAATCATCCTTCTCGTTGTCGCTAGAATCATCCGAACAATTTATCGACTCAGATTGCAGAATGTTGCAAACGTATGGCCATGTCTTGATAGAATTAATACTTCGGGGAAAGGTATCGGAAACAACGTCTGAACCCTGACCTGAACTCTCGGCAGCTGACTTGGGCATTTTTCATGGAGCCATGAGAATGAAACCTTGAACTAGACCACCTGTTGAACAGATTTGAAAATCAGAAACAACGGTTAACCTGGTAAAATGGCTCTGTGCATAAATAGAAATGATAACTGAAAAAAAATGAAGGAAAAACTATTTATCTTAGTCATTTAAAACCCTGGTGTCCTTGCGAACAGAATGGTCAAATCGCTTAAAATAAAGACTTAGAAGTAAAATCGAGATCCTACTATCTGTCACCTCGTCGTAGTTCAAATAAATTCCATAATTGTTTGACAAGTCGTAACACGAATCAACGCAAAAAAACATTTAAACTTACTCCATAGACGGTGCGTGTCAAAGGTTGCTTAATGCATCAATTAATCCAGCTTAGCTCCTTTAATTAAGTGTGTTTTAGTCTTTAATCCCCCTTTTTCGACGTTCGTCGTATCAAAAGATTTCACTCCTAGCCTTTGAGCCCCGAAAACCCAAAATCACGATGATGCGATTTAGTTAAAAATTCGTTATTAATTAAGTTATTAATTAATCCATGCTTAATTAATGAATATCGCGACTTTGCGACTCAGATCTACGAAGGTATGGTTTTTTGGGAGAGCGATCATTGAGTCGCGAAACCTCGACAGTGCTTAACTAGGGTTTAAAGTGACTTACTCTGGACACTTAACCTGGGTAAACTTTTAAAACCGTTATCGCCACTTCGCGCGTCGGGACACTAAGGACAGTGGGAAATGTCACAAAAGAAGCGAAACTCTCGAAATTGACTTTCTGGTATTAAAAATAATATCTCACTTATTTAGAAGAAGGTGTCTTCAACATTGGCTCCAACTAGGGATCTCGTCTCCTCGTGGGACGAGAAGAACAGTAAACCGAGTGCCTGTATGGGTAAATGGAGTCATCAGTTTGCTTCTGAGAAACTGGTTGAGAAAGAGGATAAAGAGAGAACCTTGAGGTTCCAAATTGAAATCTAGGAAGCTTTCAAACCCGAAATGATTTCTAAACTCAGCTGCAATCCACGGTAACTCTCCCTTCCTTGACACTGAAAGCGGGTCTGCCCAAAGTGGTCCAAAACAAATCTTAGGAAAATCAACAGGTCCTGTGGGTTTTGGCTTGCATCAAAACGAAAGTATAATTCATGCTTTTGATTAGGGAGACCTGCAATGAACTCGAGGTGTAGATCCAGTTTCGAGAAAGCTAATACCAGAGCATAGTATGCTTTATGTATGATAGCCTTACAAATATCTTGAGACATTGCTTCACTACCAGCGAGCCTATTCAGTACCCCGGTGAAGTTGCCTCGTCCCCTTTATTGAATTTCCTTTCACCACTTCAGAGGGTAATTGTGCATTTAAATGTTGAGATGTATATATATATATATATTGGAAAGTGAAGTGGGGTCAATCAAATTGTATAAGTAATACTAGGGGTGGTATCTGCGTACAATTTTCAACAGAGGCATGTTAACTTGTTTTGAGTGCTCTGGACCAACTTTCTCTTATCCTTCACAATGCCCTAGCTCGCAGGAAAACAAAGGGGGGACCTCATTTCCAGGGGCCTTCTTTTGAGCAAGACTTAACCATTTGAAAATTGTTGAAAGACTTAAGAGAGTTAAGGTCCGCCCACACATGGCCTTGTTCAGTAGGGGATCGAGAAACTGTGAAGACCAAATTACTTTTGGAGACGCTTTCTAGTTTCCCAAATGGAAGCGGAAACTCTTTTCCTCTGTGGATGGTATGGGTAGGTGACAGATCTTAAGGAGAAAGGGCCAAGGGTGAAAAAGGGAAAGTGAGTAGGCCATGGGCCCCCCAAAAAAAATGGATGTTATTGTGCAATCCCGACTCAGGTGAACCCATCATACTTGCGAGACTACTACTACGTTTAAATGATATTCATTTGGAAACCCAGACACTCCAGAATTTCATCTCTTTTCCTTACCACTTCATCTTCTTCTTGAAAAAGCATTCTTTATCACCTGTTTTGGGACGATCGATTTTCGAATACCTGACCGTCCCTTTCTCCTTTCGCAATTTGGGCTGTAATTCGGAGGCCTGCATGAAACAACATGAAGAGTATCATGTCTTCAGGATTTATGGGATCCTGGGTGTCAAAAATTATGCCTCTACTTCTAGGAAATCAACAACCTGTTTTATTCAAGATGAAAGTGAACTTACCGAAAAAATTTATGAAAAGAAAAGAGAAAACAAACCGGTATGTACAATGGAAGTCCGGAACAGATTTATTGCATATAGTGAGTTAAATAACGCCCGTTGACAGGGGCGCTGAGAGTCACACCATCCAATTTCTCTAATATAAATGAATTCTTCCCTTCAGAAGCTGAGACTTTGAAAGGTCCGTACCAGATATGATCAAATTTACCATGTTTTGTCAAATCTTCCCTCCTGGCATCCCATTTCAAAACGAAATCGTTGGGGAGGAAATCCATGTTTTTGGATTTACGATCGAACAACGCTTTCATGTCGTCCTGGTATTTATGCATCCTTGCGTCTACCTCGGTCCTGTGTTGTTGGACCTAGATCAACTGATTTATTCTTCTAGTGACGTGGTTTGGCTCTTCTCTCTCATCTTACCAGAGCTTCATTACAGGGAGCGCCAAATTTATAGGTAAAACCACATCAGTCCCGTACACCATTTGGAAATGAGAAGTACCAATGGATTTCTTCGTACCTATACGGTTTTCCCATAAGGCGTATTTTAAGTGTACATGCCAAGATATTTTGTTTTCGCTCAGTACCTTCTTAATTATGGTAATCAAACTCTTATTTGATGATTCAGCTAACCCATTACCTTGAGGGTAATACGTTGTGGAGTGGCCCAATACAATGTTATATTTTTGGCAGAAGCTAACCATAGCCATAGACTTGAATGCCTGGGCATTATCCGTCACTATTTTTCGGGGACAACCAAATATTGATAGTATGCTCTCTTCTAGGAAATCTATCACCACCGAATTGGTCTCCTTCTTAGTGGGAATAGCCTCCACCCATTTGGTGAAATAATCTATGGCGGTGAGCATCCATTTGTGTTGAGTGCTGGAATGTGGGTTGATTTCACCTATAAAATCTAACCCCCATTGTTGAAAACGAGCTTCGGTTTTGACAAGAACCAAAGGTAGCGCTGGGAGCTTTTATTTTCCTGTAAACAACTGGCAAGGGTGGCAGGCCCTGACTTTCATGTTGACCTATGAGAAAAGTTTAGGCCAATAATACCCTGTCCTCGGGATTTTATAAGTTGTTGCCCTCCAGGCGTGATGCCCTCTGCACACACCTTCATGGAATTCGCTTATGACCCCCTCTGTTTCTGATTCTACCAAACAAACTAGTAGAAAACCTAAGGGGTCCTTCCAATACAATTGACTTTTGGATATGAAGTACTTTACCGCATGCAACTTCAGTGTCCTGGCCTTAGATGGAGACAGATTTTTAGGGCATTTCAGGGTCAGTAGGTAGGCCACTATATCTTTATACCAATCTAATAAGACAAACTTCTCTTCGATTCTGGAGATCGCTATTTGGTCGTCGGGATCGTTTACATCCCCTTGTCCCTCATATCCTTGCAGGTTATTTATTCCGAGCACTCTGAAATTTGATTCCGCCAAGAGCTTAGCCAGACCTTGTCCCTTTACTAGTTTCGTCGATTTTACCTCTAGTTCGAACTCTTGGATTTTAGTGAGCCACCGACCCCTCTTACCATCACTGTCAGGCTAGAACAATATATCCTTCACAGAACTGGTGGGAACGTATGCGATTACCTTGGAGTGTAGCACATAAGTTCTAAAAGCCTTCAAAGCCTTAACCATAGCATATGCTTGTTTCTCCATTATATCATATCTCAGTTCAGTATCCCTAAGAATTTTACTAAAGAAGGCTATTGGTTGCTCGAAACCCTCTTAATTATTTTGGAGGAGTACTGTCGCCACTGTGTGTTCGGAGGCGAACGAGAAAATCAGGAAATCCTTTAGGTAATCAGGGCTTGCTAATACGGGTGCTTCGCTGATAAATTTCTTGATGCATGCAAATGACGCTTTAGCCTCCGCCGTCCATTTCACTTCATTGTTTTTCTTGAGCATATCTGTGATCAATTTCACGATTTCAGCAAAGTTTGGGATAAATCTTCTCAAAAAATTTATTTTTCCTAAAAATGATTGAATTTATTTTATATTCCTAGGAATATTTATGGTATCTATAGCCTCCACCCTTTTAGGGTTGATTTTGATTCCGTCCCAGGATACAATTTGGCATAAGAGTTTACCTTCCTGCATAGCGAAGTGATACTTATTAGGGTTCAAAGACAAACCAAACTTTCGGCATTTTTCAAATGTTTGCTTCAAGTGTAGCAGATGGTCTTCGTCAGATTTGGAGAAGACAGTCAGGTCGTCGAGGTAGATAACCACGAATTTATCCTTTTCACCGATAAAAGAAATGTCCATAGCGCGCTAGAAGGTAGCACCTACGTTCATCAGACCAAAAGACATTTTTTCATACATAAATGTGCCCCAAGGGGTGGTGAAAGTTGTTTTTTCTTTATCATGTTCATTGACAGCAATTTGATTATAACCGGAAAACCCATCGATCATCGACATCCTATTTGCCCCGACTACTTTTTCCAAAACGTGATCCATTTTGGGTAGAGGATAGTTATCTTTGAGGGAGGACTTGTTTAGATTTCTAAAGTCTACGCATAGCCTGATCTCCTCGCTTTCCTTCCTAACCAGGACTAAATTCACCACCCAGTCAGAGTACCTGAGAGGTACAATAATTTTTGCGTCTAACAAATTTTTCACTTCTCTTTCGACCACAAGCAACAAAATGGTATTGATTTGTTTGAGCTTATGTTTGAAGGGCTTAACACCAGGTTTCAAAGGTATCTTGTGTTCGATTACCGAGGTATCATAGGTTCTGAGCTCCTCGTAAGACCATGCAAAGCCATCTTTATACCGCCCAAGTAAGTCCTTATACTTTCTTTTTATCTCAGGAGGAAGGTACTTTGATAGCTTCACTATTCTAGGATCTTTGGTGGTGCCCACGTCGCAGTATTCGACCTCCTCCAATTGGTGCTACAAGGTGGACTTCAGAGGTGTATCGTTTTTATCAAACAAACTTTCCAGAGGTATCAGGCCCTTAGGGATCTGATTACTTTTTAACACTAGTGGGCAATTATTTGCAATTTTTTCTTGGAACTCTTGGGGCTCCTCCCCTTCTTGCATAATCCAGGAATTATTGTTTTGGTTCTCCTAGTCAATGTGGGTTTCGGAGAAATCACCCACCATTTCCAAGAACTTTCTGATCTGTTCATCATCCTTGAAGACCTACCAGTGTTGTATGTTGTTTGGTATGGATGGTCTGTACCTTACTTCTATGTGGTACTTTAATTTGAGAGCGGTAGGGGGTACAAAAGTTGAAGTTGCTTTGGCTAGTGAATTGGCTTGCTGGTTTTCGGCTCGTGGGATGAAGTGAACCTTTACCAATGAAAATAAATTTTCCATTAGATCCCAGGTGCAATTTCTATAAGACCTCAGTCTGGGGTGCTTGGCATGATATTGTCGATTTACCTACTTCACAATTAGTTCAACATCTCCATCGACCTCTAAGTTCCTTATGTTCAGCTTCTTGGCAGCTTCCAGACCCAGGACTAGAGCTTCATATTCACAAACGTTGTTTGTGTAGTCTATGTCCCATTGTATCCTGTAGGAGAAAGGGACGACGAATTCATTTTTAGGTGCTACAAAAAGCACTCTCGCACCTGCTCCTTCACACAACGAAGCTCCATCAAAGAACATTTTCCAAGTTCCAATGTTGTGCATATTTTTAGCTGTCTTTTGGGTTCCGATTTCATCGGTGTCACCTTCTTTTGCACAACTTTTTTCAGTATTGTCAAAGGACATAATATAATTTCCCAGGTCTTGATCGGCGATGTAAACCGGGTAATTGTTAGGATTTTGTGGATCGCCTACCGTATATGCCAATCGTGTTTCTCTGTATAACCGTGTGAACTATCCACCAAAAACAGGGATTGTGGCGTAGGTCTTATCTAGCTGAAGGGATCCCCCGAGCTTGGCTCCCCAAGATCTAGATAATAGTAAACCATACTTCAAGGGTATATCGGCGACAACTACGTCCATTAGGACATTTTTCGCTGGAATCTGGGCGAGGGTGACTACTAGATCTTTGATCATGCCCATGCACTTAACTCTCCTTGAATAGAATGAGTAAAGATCTCCATAGGGTCCGGTTATTTCAAGGCCTAGTCTATCCATAATATATTTTGGCATTACATTATGAGAGGCCCCGGAGTCCAGCATGCAATTATGCAATAGCCGATCGTGCACCTTCAGGGTAATATAGAAAGGGGTGACAGTATCTCCGATGCCTTCAAAATGTGGACCAAAAGTGATATTAGGCTTGTCATCTTCTAGATTTATCACATCGGAGTGACTCTCCAGATCTGAAAAATTTATCATCTTGGTTATTTGTTTTCGGTACAAAGGATTTTTCGCCAACTTAACCAAAGGTATGGGTATCTTTATCTTTTTTATCTCAATTTCTAGGAAGAAAACTCCCGCAGTTTTATCTGTTTCCTTGGTCGAAACCTCGGGCTCCTTCCAATCCATTTTATTTAGTAGCACTGTTTTAATTTCAGTGTTTCTGGTTTCGGGTGTCTGCGTTTCAGCAGCCTTATTTTTTCTCGCTTGGGCTTCGTCCCCTTTTACGTCAGTATTCTGCGAATCTACCCCTATGTTATTTCGCTTCATGATCTCTTTCTCGACGGGCTCGTATATTTCGCCCCTAGGCAAAATTTTCTTGGGTTGCACAGTTGACACAAGTTTGATTATGGGTCTTAGACTATACTTGTGCTGGAGTTCAGTCGTTCCTTGGTAAGCGAAGTCATCAGTACCATTTTCATCTTTGACCAATGATTGTTCCATGTTCAGGGACTTCTCATAATCTTCTTTGGTCAAGTGAGGTTGTACACAGTCGTCGCCTAAGTTGTTTACATCTTCTTCCAAGACTTTGAACTCTTGCATATCATTTCCCCCTATAAAATTTTCATTTTTCAGAGGTGCTTGGATCTTTTGGTCTTCTTTTTTAACTTGTCTTGGTTGGAACTGAGGATTGGGATTTCTCCTAAAATCTCTCTTAATGAATTGATACGCTTTGGATTGATCTAGCTCCATTCTCGAGATTTTGTTTGATAGTTCTTTTATTATCCTTACCATGTCATCCATTTTTTCATCTGAGGATATTCCAGATCCAGAGGGACCTAGTTGTTCTCTGAGACGTCTAGTTTCCCTGTTTCCCGTCTCAATTTTCGTTTTTAATTTACCCGAAGCCATCATGTTTGACTCAATTTCCACAGCATTGTCCTGCATTCGGGTTAGGTCAACCCCTCTCCTTTCTCTTAATAGTAGAGCGAAATCAGGTTCAAAAGCTCCTGCGAAAGTTACTTTGGCAGCGGGTTGAGACGGTTTAACTTCAGCAGGGATCTTATTATACAACTTGTTAAACCTTTGGATGAATTCCATAACAGTTTCAGATCCCTTTTTATTTAAAGACCCAAACTCGGTCAAATAGTATAAATGATCCTTTATTTCGCCCCATTGTTTGAGAAAGAGGTCTTCTAGCGCATCGTAGGATATGATTGAACTTGGGGGCAGGCCCCGAAACCAAGTTCTTACCTGTCCTTTGAAGGTTTGGACAAACAATCGGGAGTACACTTCCTCATGCTCGAGACCTAGAATGTCAGTGAATTTATCAAAATAATTGATATGCTCAGTTGCAGTTAGATCCCCTTCTCCTGTGAACTTGGGTAAGTTTTTCATATAGTTTTCAGGTAAATCATGAAGAGTTATGGAAAGGACCAAGGGGGCGTATCTCGTAGCTACTTTGGTGAAAACTCTGGGAGGCAGTTGTTGGCCTTGACCTCCTATTCCCCCTGCTCCTCCTCTGGTGGCAGTCATGGATAACCTAGGAGAGTAAATCAGTGTGTTATAAAGAGGGTTGGCAAAGATGTAAACCGACTCTCTGGCTTCCTCAGGGTGGAAAAGGGATAAATCGGGAAACTTTTTACCAGGGGAGGTGAAGAACGAAAAAGGAGAAGAAGGTATATGTGGGTTCGGCTCCTCCGACTTGCAGGATATGTAAATGGGAGAACCCATCGGTGTCGAATCCATGTTCGTGAAAACCTCTTCCAGGCTTTGAGTGACAAAGGGGTTCATATTGAGAGTCGATGGGATATTGATAGGGATGGGCTTTGAGGCAAGCATGTCGCCCATCATAACGTAAGAGGTAGTCGAAGAGATATCGGTTTTGATGGCATTGTCCGATAGTTTCCTGAGAGGAATCTCTCTCGAGGATGAAGGTTCAAAAGAGGTCTTATCTCGATACTGATTAGACTTGGGTTGATATGAAACCACTTTTTGTTTAAATAAACCCTTTGGTCTTAATATTTTTTTTGGGTCGGAAACTGGCGCTATCTGTTTGGCATCTAGGTTTTGTCTGGTGTTCTTCCGAAAGGATGCTATCTTACTTTAAGAGTGGATTCACCAAGTGAATGATGAAGTTTTAGCCTTAACAAGGTGTTCTCTCTTTGTTCACTATCAAAAAACGAAACTTGAAAATGTTGTTTTCTCAGGGGAAAGTGACTACGATTCTCCGTCCCCGACAACGATGCCAGAAAGATGTTGTTCCCGAGTCTACACTTAAGGCTATAAAGTGTAGAGTCTAAGCATCTAAAAAGAGTGAAAGAAAAGGAAGGGGNNNNCGGGGGGGGGGGAAGAAGCTATGGCCGATCTTTGAGTTGTCTTTGTCTAGCTTCCAAATATTCTTGCATCCTGATATCCCGCTCGATAGCGGCCCATGAATGTTCGAGCTCTGTCCGAGTGGTGGCGGTCTTGAGTAGGTATGGAAAATATTTAAAGCAATGTTGGTTTGATTCGCTAGACCGGGTTCGATATTGGGTTGTCTTATGACGGGTATAGTCATGGGGAGAACAAAACTTTGAAGGAGGTGGATGCTTTAAAGTGCTTGTCTCAATCTTTAGATTCTACAGGGAAAATTCAATGAAGCCAGTCGAAGGGTTTAACGAAAACGAAGGCCGTTTTCCATCACTGAGTTTAAGATATTGAAACTGAGTGTGAAAACATAGAGTTGTCAACAAATGTGGGGCATCAATTTCAGAGGAATCCAACGTTGTGGAAGAAGAAGAAAAGACAGGAGTACCTTGATGAAAGCATATAAAGTAGAGATCTCAATCATTCACAGGTCTTGTACCCGCAAGTAGCCGATACAGAGGAAAAACTATAAATAACTAGATACTTAGAACCTGATCACCGCAATAGAAGTTATACTAAATTTCAGCTAGAACATTCATCAAAGACATATATGTAAAATGACATGAAGCATGAATATATAGAGGAAGAAAAACACATAACTCAATCTTGACGAAATATGGAGTCTTCAATCCGCTTTGTCTTAATCTTGGCTTAAGAGAACTTTCTCTATTACAACCTATTCATGCCCCCCAAAAAAGCCCTTTCTATTACAATCTTTCTTCTATTTAAACAAACTTCTGAACCTCTGGAATTTCGATCGTTCTGGAAAATTGTCAGTTACAAATGGAAAATTGGAGCGTTTCATCTCCTCTTATTTTCCTTCCCTAGTAAGGGCGAGGCACCTTCCTTTCCCTTCCCTTCGGGTTCTAGAAATAGAACAGGTAGACATCTATCATTATTTGGCACTAGAAACCTGCCCCTTCGCCTGCTCGGTGCAAATTACGCACCTCTCCACCAACTGGGCTATCAACCTAGAAGGATCTACTTGGTTGCTTGCTTCAAAAGTGTAACAACTCTTCGCCAGCTATGGCAAACGTTTTCCCACTTGTGGGTCCTTTGTGATGATGGAGCATAATTGTAGACTTGGTTGTACTAGTCATTTGTCCACTTGGGCCATATCGACTTGGCTAATCTGGTATATCTCCACTTGTTTCTTTTCCATGTTTTCTTTGATGACCAACAGATGTTTAGCTATATTGATTTTTCCCAGTGTCCCAACATTGCTTTCCTTATCAAGGTCTAGCAAACTTTTACTTATCAAAGAGAACGTTTCCTCACAAGAATTCTTCACTTCATTAGTTCTCCCCTTGCTTTATGATATATTATGCTCCTAGACCTTCAACAGAATATTACCTTTGGTTTGTTATGCGATGGATAATTTTGAGCTTTCGACCATATCTCTCTTCACCATAGCTATAACAACATATTGGAAAGCAACCCGTGCTTCCCTGGCTTCTCTTTCTCTTGAAGAAATATTTTCTGATATTTGATCTATCATCCGAAAATGGTTTTGAATGGTTCCTACCTTTACCAGCAGGTTTTGTTGATCCGTAAATACCTTATGTCGGATTTCGGCAGCCTGTGATCTGAACACCATTATGTCTACAACCTGGTTCTCAGCCACCTCCAATTTCGACTGCAACTCTATAATCTGTTTGCCCTACTGGCTTACCTGTGTTTGGCTAGTTTGCGCCGACTAGCGCACCTGCTCAAGGTTGGGCCTGAGATTATCGATTTCACGCAGGTCGTATTTTCGAGCTTCCTCAAGGCTCCTTCTCACCTCGTCCCTGACATTCGCTTCAACAGTAGCTACCTTAGCTTGTAATTTACTGATCAGGAGTTTCTTTCATTTCAACTGGGTTGTTAAAGTCCCAACTGAGTATTGATTGGTTGTAGCATAGGCCCTTAGTGTCCCGGTTATCTCCTCTGCAAATTATTCCTCTTTCCCGACCTTCCCATCTGTCATGATTTTAAATTTTTTAGCCATTATGCCCTCTTTTTGATATAATCCTTGCCTCACCACGGCCTTTCTTTTTTTGTCAAAGAAAAATCCGTTAGGATGCAGTTCCTCTACAGAAATAGGTGTCAATTCTTCATTGAAAATCCATCCCGCATCAGGATTCCCCTTTGTGAATTGCAAGGGTGTGATAATAGCAATCGGCCTGTCAATTTCCTTAGATGTTTGTTTCGGGGTGACCTCTGTAATCGACTTGTTTGTCATGAGCGAAAGTGAGTCACCCGATCCCTGTGAAGGTATCATTGCTTGGCCTTGGGCCTACTTTCCTGGCGTGCCCTTTTCGAGGTTTCCTTCCTGCTTCTGGGGGACTTCGGCTCCTTGCTCTGAGGTTCCATCCTCCCTTGTTTTTCCTTGGTCCCTCTCCCCGCTAGGACTCGAGTCCTTTGCACCTTTGGCTCTCATTATCTTTGTAACTGGAAGCTCTAGGGATTCACCCTATACAATCTGGGGGAGACAACTTTGTCGGTGCTCCTGGAATTTCAAACATTTGGCCATATCTCCGGGTGGCAGGGCTTGAATCCGACTTAGGAATTCAACGAAGGACCTCGCGCCCCGGAATATTTAATCATGAGGGGAATCCTCGTGTTCATACCTCTTCAGGATGCAACTCACCAGGTGATTGCTCACAACCTTACTAGGGTCATGCTTCTTGAACTCAATGTCCACCAGTTCATTTCTTTTAAATCCATACACTTGGCTTTGGCATGGCCAAAATATAACAAGGAATACGCACCAATGCAAATAGGGAAGGGTGGCCATACCTTTTTTGATGCTCCTTTCATCTCTTTGCTTATTCCATCGAGCACAGTCTGTCTAGTGATCTCACGACACAATAGCTTATCTGGCAGGAATAGCGAGAGGGCGTATGGAGGGACAGAGGTGCCAAAAACCTTGATATACAAAAATTCTGTCTCTAGATACCAATCTGCCACACTGCTTAGGCTGGTCGCCACGCTATCTGACGTCCTGGGAGGCGACTAGCCAAAAATGGCGACATGCAATGGCACCATTACCAAGTTGAAGATCTCGTAGATGAAGTCTTTGGCCTTATCCTCCCAAAGCTTTGAGTGGTAGACATGGATAGGCTTTGTATTAGATGGATCCCAGCTCCATTTCATCAGTGGGAAGGGTGTCATGAAGCAGATGGCATCCATGATATAAGCAGACATAAAGAACGAAGATGCTTTCTTACTCGCCCTATGTGCTCGATATTTAGTAATTCGACTGGTCATACTATCAGACAACAGTTTGGCCCAGTCGAAGGAGAAACCCTCAGCGACTGTATGAATAAGTGGCACCCATGGGAGGAAGAAATGGGTAGTGTCTTCCTTCCCATACAACTTGCAGGTCATCATCGTTGTGTACTTGAACTATGGGTCCAAGGAAGAGATTGAATAGATCCCATTGGAGTCAGCCCTGAATTTCGCGGGGTGTGAGACCCAATCTTTGATCAAATCGGACAAACTTTTTGCATATTTCTCTCACTCCTTCTTCTTGAATCCTTCTAGGAATTTGGCTTTATGAGTAAGGTTTGGTGTGGGTGACATTTTATACATTACCCGCAAATGTTCTGGTCGGAAAGTACCAATCGTCACCTTTTGTTCGCTTATAATCGTCCTGGTCGGGATGTCCACATGGTCCAGCGCCCACCTGATCATATCACAATAGTGAAGAAGTTGGGGCCTCACCGCTATTTTGTGCATCTCTGCTTGAGCGACGATTTTGTATTTGGTTGATAAATCGTCCTTCTCATTGTCGCTAGAATCATCCGAACAATTTATCGACTTGGATTGCAGGATGTTTGAAACGTATGACCATGTCTTGATAGAATTAGTACTTCGGGGCAAGGTATTGGAAACAATGTCTGAACCCTGACCTGAACTCTCGACAACTGACTTGGGAATTTTTCGTGGAGCCATGAGAATGAAACTTGCAACTGGACCACCTATCGAACAGATTTGAAAATCACAAACAACGGTTAACCTGGTAAAATGGCTTTGCGCGTAAATAGAAATGAGAACTGAAAAAATGAAGGAAAAACTCTTTATCTTAGTTATTTAAACCCCTGGTGTCCTTGCGAACAGAATGGTCAAATCACTTAAAAGAAAGATTTAGCAGTAAAAGCGAGATCCTACTATCTTTCACCTCGTCGTAGTTCAAATAAATGCCATAATTGTTTGACAAGTCGTAACACGAATCAACGCAAAAAAACATTTAAACTTACTCCGTAGATGGTGCGTGTCAAAGGTTGCTTAATGCATCAATTAATCCATCTTAGATCCTTTAATTAAGTGTGTTTTAGTTTTTAATCCCCCTTTTTCGGCGTTCGTCGTATCGGTAGATTTCACTCCTAGCCTTTGAGCCCCCAAAACCCGAAATCACAATGATGCGATTTTAAAATTCGTGATCTGACTTAAGTTCTTAATTAATCCATTCTTAATTAATGAATATCATGACTTCGCGACTCGGATCTACGAAGGTATGGTTTTTTTGGAGAGCGATCGTTGAGTCGCGAAACACCGACAGTGCTTAACTAGGGTTTAAAGTGACTTACTCTGGACACTTAACCTGGGTAAACTTTTAAAATCGTTATCGCCAATTCACGCATCGGGACACTAAGGATAGCGGGAAATGTCGCAAAACAAGAGAAACTCCCGAAACTGGCTTTCTGGGCTTAAAAATAATATCTCACTTATTTAGAAGAAGGTGGCTTCAACAAGGACCAATAGAGTAATCAACCTTGCTTTGTTAGTCTTGGTGTCAACTGTCCCCCCTCTACTTTGGTATAGTATGTGGTACCATAGAGGCCATAATATTTTATACTTCCTACCTAAGGTGACAACACAGGGAAGGTGGTTTTGTACCTGGGATCAACCTTGGCTAGACTCACTCGAACTCCTTGGAGGGTTTCCCACTGCTCGGTGAGGTAACTTGCACTAGGGAATTAGTTCGTTAAGCAGGTTGTCAACGTAACTTTCCCACCTGCTAAAACTCAACCCCTTCTCACATCGATCCTGCGATGTTGTATTCCATCACCAACTAGCGCTTCTTTGCGAGAAGGTTTTTTTGCATGCTTGACTCCTAGATTAATTAGCGTGTGCTATTTTTTCTCCTTATTTGATCAATACAAAATGTGGATACCATTAAAATAAAATGGAATAAACTTTGTTGACTCCTCTTTCAAACATTGAAATTACATCAATTGGGCCATATTTAAAATCCTGTGAATGTTGACTTTTGAAATGTTTATTATTTTGCCTATCCATTTCTCCTTTTCACTTTTCCACAAATTTATTTTACCCCAAGTTTTATATCTCTTCCTTTATGCAACCCATCCTAGTTCATCTATCTATAAGTTTTTAATGACCTCCATTCTAGTTTTGGGCTCAATTTTCTATGACAAACGACGCTATTGTTTTGCCTCTTTCTCTCATAATTGCAATTCCCATCTCTTCATTATCACTACCACTTTTATTGGTTCTTACTATATTAATGAAATTATCTCTATCTCGGTCATTTGGGGCTTCTTGGCGACATAATGATTTTTTGGAAACTTTTGTGAATTTATTCTTAACTGGATGTGTTTTATTGATTTTTGCTTCATTTATTGCTTGAATGACTACTTTATTTAATATTTATACTTCATTTAATGCCTTATCCTTGTCGCATATCTTCTTACCTTTCATCGACTCACATCCCATTAATTTTCCACTGGTCAAACTAACTTTCATTGGTTTAGGTGACACTAACTCACTTGCCATTGCCCTTCCACTAGTCAAACTAATTTTTGTCAACTCTTCTTATGTTGACATTTTTCTCGTTTATCCCACCTTTGTTGGTCCTACTTTCATTGATCTTAATTCCATTAATTCTCTTATGTCAAAATAGTAAACTTTGAACTATAACATTTTCCAATATGGTTAAAGGTTTCAATATTTGACCAACAACCTTTTCACTACAAAGTGGTAACCACCATTATCCTAACTAACCTATAGATTTTTTCTTTATCTCTTTAAAAGAAATATTGGGGTCTTCAAGCGTTGTATCTATTTAATTTTTCCCTACTTAAAACTATCTTCAATATAAATTCCTAAACTATCTTTAATTGGACCAAGCAATTAGCTATGATGTCTTTAACAATGCAAGTTCCAGGACCAACGATTTCCAATTTTATTGTCATATATTAATACGAGGTCATTGATCTTGAATTGATTCTTTTGTATATTTTGATCATGGTGGGATTCCACTACTTCGTTTGTATCTATTGACAATATGATGCATGTTGTTAAGTCATAATATCTATTGGTTTATATTCCATATATGCCATCATGTTAGGTTTAAGAACACTTGTATTTTTTGTTGTTGAAGGCATCAAGTTCATTCAAGCCACTGCTTTCTCATCCTGGCACAATTTTAAAGGGGGTATGGCCTATCTATTTTTTATGGGTTTTCCTATATGCTCATAATAATTTCAAGTCTTTGTCATCCTATTCATCAGTTTTGATGTTGTGAATTTAAAATTGCATAGAGAGACTCTACTACTTCGTTGGGATAAGGGCGACAAAGAGATCTCTTTCTATGTTGAATCATGAATTCATACATTAAAAACTAAATAGTATGATTTAAAAGTGGGCCCCTTGATCACCTATTATTGACAAGGGGCATCAAAACCTTATAATTATATTCTCATAAATAAACCTCATTGTTTTCTATATAATATAGTCCCAGACTAGTTCTACTTATGCCCACTTTGTTAATAATGCAGTTTTAGTTTTATATATTTAGCTTTGATTATCCTTCCTCTCGTGAAAAATGGACTAAAAAAACCTATTTCCCACATCTCAAATGGAGATTATGGAAGAAAGGGTTCTTCTGGGATCTCATATTTCTATAGAGATCTACCCATTCCTAAAATTTGTCTCAAGTATCTATACAAGTTCTATAGTCACTGTAACCAAGGGGTTATCTAAACATGGTAATATTCCTCATTGAGGGAATCCACAAAATCCCCCCTATGTGTCTTCAAGCTCCAGGTGGAATTGTATTCTTCCTCTCACCGTTCTCTAGGTGAAACCCACCTAGAGATTCATAATCTTCACTAAGTTGGGAATCTATATGCATGAGTGCCCCTACTAATTTAGGTAATTGCAACCTCTAATTGTGCATCCAAAACTAAATATACACAAACTTTATTTAGAACTTTGAATATAGAAAAAAAAGTTCAAAAATTGGAACTAGGATGAGGATGGAATACTCATTAAAACACGTGCACATGCGACTGAAGGTACAACCAAACAGGTACATGTCAGATATTTCTTCCTCGAGTGAGGAAAGCTTAGGAAAAATAGAGGGAAATGTGACTGCATCTAGTAGATATGATACACAAACAAGGACCAGAGGTGAAAAAGTCAGAAGAAAATTCCATAGACGCATGGAATTTTTTCTTGCCAAAGGAGGATCATGCTCTTATGATGATGAGAACATAGGAGACATAGAGGTGTCACTCAGGTATATGCATCTGGTGAAACAATGGGTACCTAAGGAACTAACTCCGTTAGACACTGACTTCATTGTCAACAATATGACATATCACATTGCACCATCCTTCCTTCATGTCCTGGATCTATTTTCCATGGATGGAATAACTGTAAAATACAATACAGTAATTGAATTGATGGACTATGTCAGACCGTGTTACAATTATAACAATTGGATGTGGTTGGTATGGTACATGTGAAGTATGCAGAGATATGCACTCGCCTCAAATTATATACATCTAATAAACAACGATAAAAATAAGGGAGGGACTATATATATTGATGGAAGGCCTAAAGATTCTGGAAATATCGTAGGGTTTATAAACAACACATGACCCGAGACAACAAACAAGCAATCAAATTGCATATATGAGGGACGCGAAGAGAATCGGGTAGTCTTGTGCGCAGTAAAAAAGATAGCTCCCGGGGAAGAGTTATTAGTGGATTACCATTTGAATCGAATAGAAACATCGACTAATAGTGTGTGGGTACTTATGCAACACCTCTTTAAGCAACCTCTACTTATTACATTATTATTATTATTTTTTCTTTAACAATGTTTTAAATATTTCACAGTCCCAATTTTATAATAATGTGGGAGGTTGATCGTTGAGGTTGATTTTATTTGGGTGGCAATCAATTTTTTTTGTTATCGTTAACAATTTTTTAAATATTTGGGGGTTCTAATTATATTATAATGTAGCAGGATGATCGTGGAAAAGGGTCAGCCGCAGAACATGTAAATGATTATCAAATTCGACTTTCATTTTACGTGAATTTTATTGTTTGTTTATATAATTTTATTTGTGTGGAAATCAGTTATTTCATTTATTTATATAACTGAAGTAACATTAATTTTGTTGAAATTATATGTAGTTGGCAGGCCATGTTGATCATGATTCCGCCGATGAGTAGAGGTTGTATTCATCCCTTGATCCGATAGTATTAATAAAAAGAAAGATCACTAAAGAGAACAAGGAACTTGATAGTTTGTTAGACCATCTAGATCAAACTCCTGACATCCTAGAAAGAATCAATCTCTTTATCTCACAACTTAACACATATAAGGTAATAACCATAATTTAAAGTGTTTTTTTTAAATGTACTCATATAATTAATTATGAAACTCTGTTTTTTAAATTTTACATTATCTCACGAAAAAAAACATTTTCTTTTTTATAAAGAGATATTTGGAGCATGTTCAGCCCGATGTTGGTAGCAGTGGCACTGCAAAGACACCACAGAGTCCTGACGCAGGTTGTCAAACAACTGTTAGAGTATTTTTTACCTCTCCATATTCCACACCTGATTTAGATAGGATCCATGACACGCATCGACAAGCATCCACATAGTGGTCAGGCTCTAGAGGTGGTGACAGAGATGAGGTTGATGATGTGGTTGACATGGTTTCATTTCCCGAAGCTAGATGTATGACCAACACGAGGACCCTTCAGTGCACATTTTTGGTCGACAATAACGAACTTCCATTAAAACAAATAAGACTCCCGTCATTTTTTCATATTTTAATTGTTTCATGTTGTCCATCTCATACACAAATCATCTAGATTATTATTTTTAAATTAATGATCATATCTTTTTGTGTGTAGGAAACGGTCATTTTTATAGGCACCTAGAGAGAAAGGCCTTGTTGATTTTTGGGGAAACCTTACGCATGAGGCGGAATTGCCATAATTCCAACCTCAAAAAAGAACTTATGGATTATCTCAAAGGCCTCTTTGGAGTATACACGTTCAATTAAAAAGCGGTCACCTCTGTAGCAAGAGAATATTTAAAATATGTGTGGGATATTTATAGATGAAGCTTGGAAATAAACCCTAGGTATGAGTGTCCTCCCTCGATTCCAGAGAGGGAGTGGAAGGCGATCATTGATGATGCAAAAGAAAAGATATTGAAAAAACCAGGAGAAAAAATAACTGGTACCCCGAGGTAAATTACAATATTTTGATTTCAACACCTTTAATTTTCCTTAGATCTAAATAAAAGTGTGGTATATAACATACTTGAAAATTTTGATGATAGGTTGTCTGACACTTTGAAGGCAACCAAAGCAAGGATTTCCAAACATGGCCAACATACGCTAGGCCAGGGCAGCTACTCGAGGTTACAATCACGAATCGTAAGTACCCAAACATCTTAAGAATATTATTTGTATCGCCTTACAATTTTCAGTTTATTGTAGCCAAAAACATTAAAGAAACATGCTCTTATGCAATGCAGGGCGACGAATTCAGAATTGAAACCACAGAGGAAGACCTCCAACTTGGTTACAAGTACGACTATAAAGCCATAGTTGATCGTAGGAAAAGCATTGGGCAGACCCCAAGATCCAGTTTGCGAGATAAGGTAAATAAAAATCAGTCAAAATTAACCTTTCATTACTTATAAAATACGTAAATGTTTGATATCATCCATAACTTTAATGTCTTTCTTTGTTTTAATCAGGGGAGTAACACTATCAATGAAACCATTAGTACTGGACAACAAAGAGTTGATAGTGAAGCGCGGCTAGAAGATCATGGTGCCCCCCAACAACCCCATCCTAGTGGAGTGCATCCCCAAGATGTTTCTGTGACTGAGTCCCACGATAGTAAAATGGTTGTATATTAATATATACTTAATAAGTTCATACTTATAAATTTTGTACTTCTAATTTTTATTACTTATACATTTACGGTTTTGTCCTTATAAATTTTGTCGTTTCAATGGTAGAGAATGTTGTAGTTGAGCCTCCTCGACTTGAAGATTATTAGGAGAACATGGAATCCATTCCAATGGTGCCGACTAGTGGACCAACAGGTAAATAATTACATTGTAGAGGTTTGTTTTAATATTAATGAACTACTTCAATGATATTTAAAAATTGGCCATATAAATTTAATATTTTTTGTTTTTGTAGGTGATGGCCCCTCAGAGAAGCCTCCACGCTGTGGGTACGAGACCAAGCGTGCTCGACGTGAAAGGAATTAACCAACATCAATTTTTGAATAGCACCCAGTAAATGAAGACATGGACATGGATGAATTACTTAAGAACTGAAAAACACAAAAGAATACTAAAAGAAATTGATGATGTATAATAATTTTTATAAGACATATAGATGTACATTATATAGCTAGTAGATTTGTAACATATTTTTAATGATAAATCTCATTTATAAAAATTATTTTTTATGACATATGCCTTTGAATGATAAACCTCATTTATATCTTTACAATCACTTTTTATCAATTTTGAATATTTTTAATGCATATTGTTTTGTAGAATATAGATTGGGTATTGGGGAATTGAGAGTGATGTGAGGAGAGGGGGAGGGACAGGGGCCATAAGAGCTTCCACCTTCACGTGGTTGGGCTTGTTCAATAGAGAATAATTTATTGGAGCCATTTATTCTTGGAGAAAACCTCTCTCGATCCAACAGAGTAACAACATAATCAATGTTAGATTCATTGTTGCTCCTTCAGATTGAGGGAGGTTTGCTCCAAGATCATACGGCTCCAATAAATTATTCTCGAAACCAAGAGGATATTATTCAGGCCATCACATATGAGATGTGTGTGTGTGTGTGTGTGTGTGTGTGTGTGTGTGTGTGTGTGACTATTTAATCTACTCTCATATGTATTTTACAAAAAATAATATCAATGGTGTTTACTATTTTCAATCTTGTCGGTTTTAATTTCTATTAGGATTTATTGACATGTCTTAAAAGTATTTTTTGGTTTTTACTAAAAACTAAATATAATTATGTTTTTATTTACTATAGTATGCAGTTTGCGCATTTACAGATGCTTTAGATGTTGTATCAATGCAATGCTACACATTAGAATATCAAAGATCGGGTATGTCTTGTCTTTTTTCTTCTTTTTATGACTTCTTAAGGTTCTTTTTATTTATTTATTTTTACATTACCATCATTTGTGCGCCACTATGGGGTCAGTCATTCTATCTAATGAAACACACCCAAGTATGTAGCATATACGATTCCCTTTAGTTCATCATATCATATGATTCACACAACTAATCTAATACTTGAACTTGGTTTTTTGTGGTTGTGTATAAGTAATCCCCTGGATATCATAGTATAATCATAACCATAATTATGCAATAGAGTATTTGAAATGAATAAGATATAGATACCACTTCTAAGTAGAAATTACAAATCATAGACACCAATGAACCTTATAAATACTCATCCCGAGTTCCAAGAAGATGAAAGTCAAACATCCCACCAGCCTAAAAGTGGATAGGGGGTTGGGTGTGTTACACCAATGACCTTTTTATTACACTCCTATGGTATTTATTACTCTCCTAGGATATTTATTGTAATATTTATTATTTTGTTGTAAAGTACTTCTTTAGCACCAAAGGAAATTATTCCACCCTTACCTCTAGAGAAAGAGAAACTTGAAAATTATTTAGCTATAGACATTTCTACCAATCTATTAACAGGTGTAATTCCACCAACACTTGGAAGTTGCACTGCACTCGAATAATTGAATCTATCTAACAATTCATTAGAAGGTTCCATTCCATATTCACTTAGGTATCTACAAAATCTCATGGACATGGATTTCTCTTATAACTCCTTATCAAGGACAATACCAATTACTCTCAACAAGTTGAAAGAGCTTCACTATTTGAATTTATCTTTCCACAATCTCAACGAAGAAATATCAAAAGAAGAATTTTCTACAAATCAAAGCATTATCGTATACTTAAGTGGAAATTTAGGTCTCTGTGGTCCACAAGTATTTTTCTTACCAGCATGTCCAGCACCAAGAAGTCATTTTGATGTTTTAAGAATAGTATTATTGCCAATTTTTGGTGGTATTGGTTTTATATTATGTTTTCTACTTTTGTGATTCCTCTCAAGAGGGATTTTGCATCTACAAAACTTCGACTTCCCACGAGTTGTTTCCCATAAATTAGAGCATGAAAATCTATCATATCAAGAGCTTTCTAGAGAAACTAATGGATTTATTGAGGCCAATTTTTTGGGGAAGGATAGTTTTGGATTAGCATACAAAGGAATTTTGAATGATGGCATGATTGTTGCTATGAAGTTTTTCCATTTGCAAAATGAACAGGTTGTGAAGATTATTAAAGCAGAGTGTAATTCCTTGCAAAAGGTTTGACATCGAAATCTTATGAGAATCATAACCTCGTGTTCCAACCTCCATTTTAGAGCTTTAATGTTCAATTTTATGTGTAATGGAATCTTAGAGAATGATTTGTATCCTAATAAAGATGACAACAATGTTTTCTGTGAGTTGGGAATGAAAACATGATTAGATATTTCCATTGATGTGTCCCATGTCATGGAATATCTTCATCATGATTCTTCGATGCAAGATGTAGTGCACTGTGATATAAAACCAAGCAATGTGTTGTTGGATTAAAACATGTTTGGCCATGTAAAAAAATTTGGGATTGCAAAATTAATTGGTGCAACCTCTTGTCACTCACTTTCTTTAACAATTTCTTTGAAAGGATTGATGGGTTACATTGCACTGAGTATAGATTTATAGTAACATTATTTTGATTTTGTATTTTCTTCACATAAATTTTATATGTATTTGTTGAAAAAGTTTTGATCAAAGTTTCCTTGAATGTAGAGTATGGATTGGGCGAGAGGGTTTCCACTCAAGGGGATGTTTATAGTTATGGAAATCTATTATTGGAAGTGCTTACTAGAAAAAGGCCAACTAGTGACATGTTTGCAGGAGACTTGAACTTGCATAAGACGTGGGCCAACTTAGCATTTCCAAATAAAGTGAAAGAGGTAATTTTGCATCTTCTTTTTCATTTTAAATTTGTTATTGCAGTTGTAAAATTGAAAGAAATGAAGTAAAGTGACATAATGTAGCTCCTTGTTCTCTGTTTTTCATTGTAAATTTGTTACTGCAGTTGGAAAATTGAAAGAGATGAAGTAAAGTGACATAATGTAGTTTTGTGTTCTCTATTTTTCTTTTTTCTCTACTTCTGTCCATCCAAGTGTCTCTGTGGGACTATTTCTTTTTTTACTTTGAGTTGTTGAAGCTCAAGGATCAGACTTAGTTCCATGCTTATTAGGTAGTCAGGTTCCCACTATTGCTTGGGAGGTCTGCATGCATCAATCCAATGGGTGTGAAAGTCACAAAGAACAATCCAAGGTTACACAAACAACTATAAACATTTTAGCTTGGGTATCATCAGTTGTAGTGCATGATATTCTTACTCATAAGAACTAATGTTTACCAACATAATTATGTTTTAGATTTTTATTAGGATGTTGTTTGGATTAGATTTCATTTCCATATCATGTTATCAACATTATATTATTTTGGATTATGAGCTTATTTTATAGGAAGATGTCCTAACCCACTGACTAGAAAGAAAAAAAATGCATCAACATGATGTTTTAGAGGAAGATGTCCTAACCCACTGACTAGAAAGAAAAACAATTGCATCAACATGATGCTTATTTAGATTTATTTCTATCTAATGTTTGATTATGTGAACACAATTAGAGTACACACAATTGATAATCTAATGGAAACAATAAATAGTATTAGAAGTTTGACCATTTAGCCATCTTGCCATTATCAACTAGGACAGAACATGTGTGGACCATTACGTAGAATTTTTTCTAGTTTGGATCCAAGATAGTTATTGGATCAATTTTTTTCTAATACAGAGATTTTTTTTTATCTTCTACAGATACATAGTAATCTCATAGATTGAAGCATTTGTGCATTTCATTAATAGAAATTTCAACACCAATTGTGAATGGTCTCTATTTATGGGAAAACCAATCAAGTGGAAATATACCAAATTCCATTGGGAATTTATCCAAGATCGTGATAGTGGATCTAAGCAACAACATGTTGAGTGGGAGTGTGCCAGTAGAGTTGGGTAACTTATCTCTCCTTGAATGGCTATACTTACAGTCTAATCAACTTGATAGTGGAAGCACTACAACCATGCCCTTTCTTGTAGCTCTTATAAATTGCTCTCACCTAGAAGTGCTAGACTTGAGCTAAAGTAAACTAAGTGATGTTTTTCCCATTACAATAGGATTAATTTCTGCCAATTTGTCTCGGTTGTTATTATCAAGCAACTAAATAGAAGGAAACATCCCTCTACATGTTGACAATCTTAGCATCCTAATCTTTCTAAATTTAAGTGGAAATATGTTAAATGGTAGTATACCACCACTAGATAGCCTTGAAAATATAGAAAGATTGGATTTAGGAAACAATAGATTAGAAGGAAACATCCCCTATGATTTAAAAAAATTAAAACATTCATGTGTCCTAGATATTAGTAGAAACATGCTTTTTGGAAAAAAATCCAATTCCTTACACCATCTTAAACAACTATTGAAACTTTATCTTCATCACAACTACTAATCAAATACAATACCTACCATCTTAGGAGATTGCAAGAATTTGGGATTGCTTGACTTGTCTCACAATAAACTCTGTGGAAGCATACCAACAGAAATCATTGCCTTCCTTGTTTTATTTATATGACATGCATACTTTTTTATCGTGTAACTACCTTCTCTTTTTCTAGAAATTTTCAAGTTTCTTTTAAAATCACCAAAGGAAATTATTCGGCCACAAAATTCACACAAGTTAGAACTCAAGAATGACGATTCAACTCAAAACTCGGCACAAAAACCACCACCACCTTATTTATTATTATTTTTTAAAAATAGATATATTTTGTCGCTCTTGCGATGAACATCATCGTCGATGGTATAGTTAGTTCATTGCTATTGCAATGAATGGTTCGTCATATAAACTATGATTGGTCATTTCTCTTGCGAGGAAAATCATCGTCGGTAGAATAGCTAGTTTGTCACAAATATACACACTTTGTCGCTATTGCGATGAATAGTTCATCACAGAAACCAAGATTGCTCGTTTCTCTTGCGACAAAAAGCATCGCTAATAGTATAGCTAGTTCGTCAAAACTATCCACATTGTGTCTCTATTGAGACGAATATTTCGTCACAGAACTATGATAGTTTTTCACACGAGTGAAAAAGTATGGTTACCATCAACGATACCTTATACTTGAATAGTTCGTCTCAACAACTACTCAGGTCATCGCTCTTGGGACACGAATCCTAGGTTGTCATTCTTGTGATGATCATTGTAGGTCGTCTCTCTTGCGACAACTATCCCATTCATCACTATTGCGACATCTACCTTTGGTCTTCGCTCTTGCGACATTATCTCAGGTTCATTGCACTTTCCACAGGATGTGATACGACATTTGAGGGGCCCAAGATTCGTCGCAATCTCCACGACATAACGTCGCAAGAGCATCGAAATGGTTGTCGTAAAATGAACCAAATTTACTAGTGCCAGGAATAGAGTGTAGTTTGATGCCTCTACATAGAAAATTGCATACCATGACTAGGGACCCCGGAGACAACCACAATAAAGTTGAAAAAATAAGACATGTCAGTATTGTGGAAAGACTAGACATGTGGATAAAAATCACTACAAGAAGAAAGATGACTTAGAGGAGAAGGTTAAGTGCCTTGAAGGAGACGTGTTCGTTGTTCGCCGACACGCTGATAATTTCACCTTCCAAGTTGAAACTTCTCATGCCTTGATGTCTCATTCTGCACAAAACGAGTGGGTTGTTAATTTTGGGTGCACTCATCACATGGATAAATATGCCTCTTTGTTCACGAGACTGAATAAAGATGAAGAGAGTAAAATCTATGTTATTGATGAATTTTCTCTGGATGTTGCTGGTCAGGGAGATGTTGCCTATCAACACAGGAAAATTTTCGACGTCTATCATGTGCCAAATCTCAGTGCAAATCTATTGTTTGCTTCTCAGTTCATAAAGACATGTAGGATTGTGGAATTTTTGCCAGATCGGTTCTATGTTCGTGATTTGAATAAAGGTAAGTCGATTGTCGTTGGTAGGATTCTTGACCTGATGGAAAATTTGTACAAGTTCTATGAATCGACTCGACCTGAACCTGAACTGATTGCACTTGTTTCTCACATCGATGAAAGAAGTCAAATTTGGCATGAACGACTCAGATATCTGAATTTTCGAAGTTTGCAGGTACTAGCAACTTAGAACATGGTTGTTGGTTTGTCAAAGGTGTTTCCCCCTAAAGGAGTCTGTAAGGGTTGTGTGCTTGCGAAGCATCATCAGGCACCATTCGACTATGGGAAATCACGGTGAAAACAAAACCTATTGGAATTGGTTCACAATGATGTTTGTTGCATCAATTTACCTTCACTGGTAGGTGCAAGGTACATTTTGACTTTCATTGATGACTTCTCTCTCTTTAGATGGGTCTTTTTGCTAAAGAATAATAACCTTGTCTTTGAAAAGTTCAAGGAGTTTCGGGCCTTTGCTGAAAATCAATGTGGTCGACCCATCAAATGCTTGAGATCAAATAATGGTGGTGAGTATGTAAATCGACCCTTTAAAGAATACCTACTTTGATTTGGTATTGATTGGTAGCGGTTGGTTCCTTACACTCAATAAAATGGTGTTGCAGAACGTGATAATCAAATGTTAGTTGAAATGGATATATTCCTTCTATAGGCTAAATACCTACCTCCTCGCTTCTAGGATGAAGTGTTATACTGTGTAAAATATCTGCTTAATCACATCTTGACTTGAGTTGTTCCTTCCATCACTCTAGTCAAATTATGGTATGGGAAGAAGCTTTCAGTCGACCACGTCTGTGTGTTTGAATGTGTTGCATGGGATCACATTCCTGATGATTGTAGAAATAAGTTGGATGCAAAGAGTCATGCTTGCATCATGATGGGCTACTCTAAAGAGTCGAAAGCCTATCGATTGTTTTATTTGATCAAACGACAAATCATTATCAAACGTAATGTTTGGTTTTATGAGAAGTTTTCTAGCATTAATTTGTTAAATTACTCTTCTAGATTAATGTAGGATGATACCTTTGATGTTGTCTCTGAAATTGGTGCTTTTGGTCCATTCTTCAATCCTTTGACTGGACAGTCAAACTTTCTCCCAATTCTGACTCGACTGTCGACCTCTGAGTTGACTAGTCCGCCATCCTCTATTTTGACTGGTCCACTGACTTATGATCAACTTGTTGAAGTGAATAGTAGTTCACTTATCTCTTTTCTTCCTCGATGGTTGTGTTGACGGGAAAAAATGATCCGTTCAAGCAGGTAAGGGAAAACACCCGATGGAAGGTCCCAATTAGACCCACTCTCACGTGGAATAACATTTTCACCCAGATTGTTGGCATGGTTACCAATTTAACTAATTATCTAAATATGAATCTGAGAACATAATTTTCTCAGATGAATTAAATATCTAAAGAACTAATATATATTAAAATGATTATTTACTATCCTAAGATGCACTCTTATTCTATTATATCCTATCTTGATCAGGAGCAAACTAAAAAATAATAAGTGCAATGAAACATTTTATTACTTGCACATAAATAATTCATAATAGAAAGGAATAAAAGAACTTAACGATATAAGGATTCACCAACTAATTATATTTCCATTGCACTTAAAATGAAAATCATGGTATCTGTAGGCATACAAAAAATAGTCTAGAAATAGTTCATTAAACTAACATCCGCATATCATAGAAATTGTAACGTTCCCAACCACCCAGGTTGGGCCATGCCACAAAGAAATCTCCCAATTACAACTACGATGCCACTTTGTAATGTTCACCCAACCCAACTAAGGGATATTATGGTGCAAAATACACATAAAAATGAAATTTTTGCTAACTAAAGTAATTATTTTATTGTTAGACGTTTTCCTATAGCTTACAACTATGAATTTAAAACAGGTTTAGCTATTGTCTATAACCATAAAATAGATGCATCTAAAGCACACCAAATTAACATGAATTCAACTTAATCATTCACACAACAAAATATAAATCATTCTCAAATACACATAGTTCATGCAAAACAATAACACATGTAAAAAACACAACAACAATATATAACACTTATCTTTCAAATATTTTGTGCAACCAACTGCTTTGGACAAACGTTCCAGCCAACCATAGACTATTTTTTCCAATTCTCAACAACCAGTCACCCCTGAGATGAGGCTAGTAATCTACAAAAGAGGGTGATCTCTCATAGTCCACTTGCATCTCATAAAACTCATAACCCAACTAATATTCTACTACATCTATCCCGATTTTTATGCCAACTCTCTTCCTACTGACCTGCCCAACTCAAGGAATGCACCATTCATTTATCAAGGTTAACCCAAAGGATGTGCCATCTGTTTATCAGGATTAACCTAAGGAATGTGCCATTCGTTTATCAGGGTCTCTCTGAAAAACCAATAACAAACACTTGTTGTTACAGTGAAACTCACTATGGAGTTCACTCTTCAGGCTTGAAAACCTGGTTCTTCAATATTCAACTCAAAAATTATACAAATACGTTCCATCTTGCTCTAGAATTTTCCCTCCATGACTGCACCAACTTCAAGCTCTCTTTTTTTCTCTCTCCTTTTCCTCATGCACAAAAAATTTCTTTGTCTATGAACTACTCTCCCAAACCATACAAATTTCCTCCCTTTGGATTTCTTTTCTTGACTCACATTCTTCCCCAAGATGATTGGACTCAACCCCCATGTGCCCAAAAACTCTGGGATGTGACCACTCACACCCACCCTCTTACATGTATTCATTTATTGTCTTTGGGAACACTCAATCAAAAAATGGAAGGTTCATATACAAAATGAAAATTTTAGGAAAAATGGGTTGAACTAATATATATGGGTATTTCCCCCTTGGACCCCTCTTGGCCATTACCCTAGACACTTCCCCCTCTTGTGCATTAATTCAACCCCCATCTCTTGTCCATGTCCCCTTAGCAGTTGACATCACATTTTATTATTAAAACATAGAGATACAATTTGCATATTACATCACTTAGTCATAGCCACATATTATATCCATATAAGAATTAATTAAACTTGGGATTATAATGGGGATGTTACATTCCCCCTCTTCTACATTTTTGCACCATCCTTGGTTCACACTATGTTGATATACATATATGTAATGTACATCAAAATACTTATAAATAAAATTCTACAATTTTACAACTCTGGTACTAGTTCCAACCATAATTTCATGTTCATCTCAACTCGCTGACCCAAGTAATGCACCATTCATTTATCAAGGCTAACCCAACGGATATACTATCTATTTATCAGGGATAACCCAATGAATGAGCCATTATTTTATCAAGGTCTCTAGTGCAGTTGGCTAGGACTCTAAGATGTGGTTCAAGAACTGTAGCTGCTAAAAAATAGAGTATTGCATTATGTTTTATTCAAAATTGTAAAAAATTTGTGGGTATTATGCCTACATGTTTTCCTCATGCTCCCATGTATCATCTTCATGACCATAGCAGTTCCATTGAACATTTACCAACCCTATGGATTTGTTCCAGAGCACTTTGAATTTCTGGTCTAGGATGCATATTGGTTCCACCTGGAAATCCCCTTCTTTCTCCACCTGAATCACATTCCAATCAATTATGTGGTTAGGATTAGGTACATACTTCTTTAATAATGATACATGAAATACATTATGCACTCTCATGGATGCAGACAATGCTAGCATGTATGCAACTGGCCCTATCTTTTCTAATATTTCAAAAGGTCCACAATGTCTTGCTGCCAACTTTGGGAAACTTCCTAATCTCGGAGAACTTGTCTTTGCCTTCACTTTCAAAAACACATGTTCGGCCACTTTAAAAGATCTGAAAAATCTATTCTTGTCTGAATAAATTTATGCCCATCCTTGACAGACTTTAAATTCTACTTTATTCTTGTCATGTGCTCTTCCATTTCCTTCAACAAATCTGGCCCAACAACTGCTATGTACGATGGATTATCCCAACTCACTTCCCACTTTGATTTTTGATCCATCACATACATTTGTTGGCCCTTGACCAAGTTTTGGGAGTTTCTTGGTCATGTTGACCTATTTTGGGACTTCGACAGCCTGTCGAAGGAGGAGCGCAAGACGAAGCAGAGATCACGGGATCTCGGCCCCCTTTTGGGCCTCTTTTTGGGTTGTTGAGAAAATGTAACGAGAAAGGGATGTTGGCCCATGAGTTTACCCATGTTTAAGCCTATTTTGTAATGTATAAATAGATACCTATGCAATGTAGGAAAGAGTCGATGAGCTAAGTGCCAAGTGCAAGTAATAGTTATATATGCTATGTGCATACTGTGTGATATTTGCAAGGCTAAGTGCAAGTGATTGTAAGAGATTGAGTAGAATATTTTGTGTTGTAACCTAACTCGGGGAAGGAGGATCTGGCGAGGTGCACACAGATCTCCTGTCCTATGTAGAGTGGGATTTGTATGGCTCTGTGCATGTAGATGACTGATTCAAGATAATAAATAATAATATTTGGTGGAGGTATCCCCATGAGAGGGGTGAACCACGTAATCATTGTGTTATCTTGCTTGGCGCTTGTCTGAATGTGTTTATGTCTTATTTTCTTAGTGCTTTGAGATGATTAGATATATTTTCTTATGATGATTAGATAGATTTGCTTAAAGAAAATCATTACCGAGACGAAGCTCACTGGAAAGAAGGCTAGAAAGTTAAGAAAGAAAAGGGCTAATACTAAAATATTACAGGAGGTTCTAGAGGAGACCTCGCAATTTTTTGTTTTTACAGAATTTGAGCTTCATCGGGATATCAGAACAACGACATATGGCACTTTTCCATGATGAAGCAATATAACTGTTGGGACCGATATATCCGTTTGAATTTCGCTCCGAACGAATAGAAATTCAATAAAGGTTCGTCATCAGACTGTTGGACTGTGCTATAATGGAAAGAATAGAGTTAATGAAGCCTTCATATCCGTTGCAAGCGATCCGTTACAGAAGTTGTCTATTTATCCCGCCGCGCCATGCAATGAGAACACTTTTTCTAATTGAAAATTTGAGCTCACAACCTTGATTAAGATTGCCCAGTGATCACTACACCTTTTCCTTCTACCCTATTGTAGTGCCCACGTTACTTTGAGAATGAAAGATATCCATCCCGAGCGTGTATGTCCGAAGAGCTCACCGCCGAAGAAGCAACTGTGACAGAAGTTCTGATCGACTTAATGGTTGAAAGAACCATGTCAGGAAGAGGATTGTCTATAGGTGTACAAGCATCATCGACGCGAGGAGTGCAAGCCTCCCTGTCGACTGCTCGAGCCGACCCATCCCATCCAACCGACGAAAAGAGAACTAAGCATAGAGATGATCTTATGAGCGTTGAACTGATTCTAAGAATTCTACCTGCTTATCTACCACCTCTGAGCAATGCCATCAATCCTGACAGTGTACCCCATGAATTTGAGTATGCTTTGATCACTGCGTACCTTCCGAAAGAAGTGTGCGTAGTTTGTGTCGACCAGGATAAGCTCACCACGTTGAAGTTCAGTGACTTCAACCTCAGCAACAGGAAGGTTTACAGTATGCTCACCCCTCATAAATATCTGACGCGAACCAAAGGAAATAACTCCAAGATTATCGCTCAATCATGGACCCAGAACTTCACACAGTCAACCCTACTTAATGTAATGAAGATTCCTCACTTTGGGAGGCATCAAGAAGTGAATGTGTGCATCAAGTTGTTGTTGTCCTTCTATCACGAAGGATACTTATGGTTGAACCACCACATCACAGTGGATCCGACTTTGATCAATCGAATCACAGGGCTAAGCATGCAGGGACCCAACCCACAAGATTTTTACCTCGGTAAGACTGTGGATCGCGCTCTTACGCAGAAGATAATGGATACGTATGTTGAGGTCGAGAAGGGCACACGAGGCTACAAGGTAGGCTCTATCCAGAGTGGTGTAGTGCACCTTGCCTGTCAGTTGATCGAAGGCAAGCTAGTTCTCAAGAACCGACCGACCAAAGTGACCGGATTTGTAGTAGACCTCACAGGGAAGTGCGCGGAGGGCCTACATATGAATTGGGACAAATACTTGGTGAACCAGCTAGAACTAGACTGCAGGGAAGCGCAGGACCAAGGGTACGAGTTCCATTTTAGCTGGTTGCTTATATTAATCGCTTTCATCGCATGGGAGATGCCAGAAGGTGCAACCTTCCCAGATGTCGAGCCCTTTGAGCCACTGGCCGCGAATATCAGTATGATGTGGTACTCCAATGACATGAACAAGTAGTGGCAGTCCAATGCCATTTTCCACACTTATTACAACCAATTGAAGATCGCAATACAGGCTACGCCTTGCATCACCCCGAACACACTTCACATATTTAGGCCATTGATGAAATTCAGCGCGGACCGCCACTTCATATACATCACACCACGTGTTGATGAGCATCACCAACAGTTGCAGTACTATTACAAACTGACAGAGGAATAATTAGAAGAGATTACTGAGGAGTGGTCGGTGGACCTCCTCATCCCAACTAACCCCGCGGAGATCTCTGATGTTGATAGTCCAGAATCCGTGCACGATACACCTAGACAGAGAAATACCAAGAAGAATGAAGAAGCCTAGGATGTCTACAACACTTCAACAAAGACTCCTTCTATATCACCTGAGTGAGGAGGTGATGGCGGAGAGATAGATGGCATCGAAGTCGAATAGAATAAATATGAGGTCACACCGCCAAGAGACGAAGATGATCCCTCAAAGAAAAGGAAGGTTTCCCTTTGAAACCTTCTTCAAGGAAGAAAATGAAAGCAACTAGAACCAAGTTTGAGACCACTCTAACCTTAAACGACTTCAACTTCATCGTCGCTGCACTGAACGATGCTTCACTGGAGATAGCAGAGAAGTAGAAAGCCAAGCAGGAGGAGATGTTCAGTCGGATGAAGGTCAAATTTCAAGAAGTGCAGCAGGCACTACAGTTTAGCAATGCAGTATCCACTGCGCCCTTGACGGCAAGAACACCAGAAATGGGAGATGAGCCAGCTCAACTCCACCGGATTGTTGATAGGGTCGAATCTCACCTTCGACAAGCACAGGAGGAAACAACACAAGCCACCCAGGCTCTGGCGCAAGCACAAGGAGCTCTATTAAAACAACACAATAATGCAGAACAAGAGAAGCTTGCTATGCAAGAGAAGTTTGATGAAGAGAAAGTAGAGCTACAACAAAGCAAGGAACAATTGCTCATTGAGAAACTTGAAGTTAAGGAAAGGGTCAACAGAGCACTTCACTTTGTGACAATCATTGAAGTCCAGACTAAGGACCAAGTTCCACAGCAGGGTGCACAATTGGAAGAGGTAATCCAGAAGCTCCAACAACGCATCATAGATCTATAACTCCGCGTTGTACCCGAAACCCCTCAAGAGAAAAGAGACCAATGAGAAGCAACTGCTCACAGTGCAGTTGGAAGATTAAAATCTCTTGCCTTGGAGGGCAAGCAACTAAGTAATCAGAGTGTCGAGACATACGAAAACCTTACAGAGAATCTAGAATTGCAGACGCTGGAGTCACAGCCCAAAAACAAAAACAAAATGCAGATATGCTACAGGCACAGCTAAAGTCCCTGACAGTTGTAGATAGGATGAAGAGATCGCATGAACAACGCGCAACTTAGAAGCAGGTTCATATTCTTTAAAGTAAAGTGTCACACACCCCTATGGCGTAATAGATTTTTCTCGCCTTTTCTCGGGGAACGGAATCCCCGAAGTCCTACGAGGGCCTAGCGCAGGCTAGTTCTTCCCTATTCACCTCCCTGTGATTGTGGGTTAGGACCACAGGCCAAACAAACCAAGCACCTTTTCGTGTTTCATGACTCAACGATACAAGTGAGTCCAATATTAAAGGTAGAATGGCAAGGGGGCTCCGAAATGAAACCCTGGCCGTAGATCTAGGCCAAAAGATTTTGGTCTTCCAGGTCTACCCGTCGCTTAACGACAAAGCACTAGCTCCCTTTCTTTAGTCCCTATCTTGATAGGACCACATACGCACCTAAATGCAAGTGCCTTTCACAACTCACGACCTCACGAGTCGTGAGTCAAAGACCCTCGAATTTTCTTCACCAATCATCGATACCCGAGATTCCGATATGGTATGGCCCCTCCTTATTAGCACTCCCCACGCGTGACCACTGGCTAGGGATAACTACTATCCTTTCTCGCAACTTGCAAGTTCGCGAGTTGAGAGGTTGAACCTCTGGGCCCTTCTTTTATGAAACCACGAGATGCGAAAGTCAACAAGGGTTGACTTCCTCTTCGCACTTCTCGCAACTCGCAACCTCGCGAGTTGGACCATTGAGCCTTTGTGCTCTTATCTCGCAAATTCCCGAGACACGAGAAGTCAACAGGGTGTTGACTCCTTTCCGGGTGACGCGTGCCCACCTGTAAATCACATGGGCCCCACCTTGAAGTTCTGCCACGTGTTCTCTCGTGCTCGTCTCTCGGCACTTCACTACTCGTGAAGTCGAAAACGACTACTTTCAACCTCCGAACCCCCGAACGTGCGATAGGCGATGGGGTTCTTGATTCAACGGTCCTCTTTTTCTCTGGATCCAACGACTATCTCCGCTCCTCGTGACTTCACCAATCGCGACTTGGAGCACCCAACCTTTGGGCTCTTACCTCGCGAACCTTCGAGATCGTCAGATCCCTTGATTCTTTGCCACCTGTCCTCCTCGGATGGACAGTTTTGATCCTCTCGCGACTTCTCCATTCGCGAGGTCAAGAGACTTCCTCCTCTGACTCCTGATGTCTGAATCCCCAATAGGGAGGATCTCGCAACACGTGTCCTCCTGCAGACGAACGGCTCAAATTCTTTCGCTATTTTGGGACTTCTGATGTCGAGTGCCCAGACTCTCGAATTTCCGAATGCCGATATCCCGATATGAACTCCTTCTCGGGACTTTCACTCTGCTGCTCTATGCGTGAGGGTTTAAACCTCATGCAACTCTCGATGGATCCAATGGCTGTCGGGTTTTCTAATTAAGATCTGATGGCTCAGATCTTTCCCACGTTGTGCACTCTCCCACTGCTCCCTGGACGTGGAAAAAACAACGGTCCAGATGCTCCCACAGACCCCGTGGACCTACGGTCCCGATCACATCGCGATCTCATGACTCGGGACTTCGTGACTCCAAGAGCCTGGTCTTCCACCTCCAAACTCACGAATCCCCGATACGCAAAATGATCAGATCTTTGCCACCTGTCCTCCAACATGGACGGTCCCAATGTCTTCGAGACTTTTGGGACGTAGTCGAGTTCACTCTCCTGCCTAAGTAAAGGTTAATATCGATGGCTTATAGAGCTCCGATGGGTCCCTGGGATCTACGGTCCAGGATCCCATCACTATTTGCGAAGGTTGAAAGGGCGAGGTGTTAACGCCTACGCTCCTTCTCTAGATCCGTTGGTGTTGACAAGCTTGGGGTATTCCTGAAAGGATTATGACTGTTCATTTACCAAGCGATAGGGTATTTTATTTCTATATTTGAATCTCGCTATCCCTTATGAGCTTGAATCACGAAGTTCAAACTCTCGGAGCTTCATGCTCCCATGACCCCGAGACCTTAGAAAGATACTTTTTCTTGCATAAGGGTTCCAGACCCAGATTGCATGAACCCTCAGACGGTTCTCGGGCAATTATCCCTTATCTTAATCAAGTCTCTGGTAAGGTTCAGTGCGTTTACAAGGTTTGTGGGGTACTTCTCTGAAAAGAGTACTCTCAAGGGGCCTTCCTAGAATATTACGAGAAACTAAGCAAATAAGACGATTCTCGGTGGAGCAAACTCATGTCCCAGACTTAATCATTTGTGCAGAAAACAACTATGGCATGTAAGCATACACAGGCATCCATTCTATCAAATCAAACGTTAGGTAAACACTTATATTCAGAACTATTTACAAGCACATAAAACTGAACATGCGATTATGGCATCAACTTCAAATAACACTTATCAGAAATAACACCAGAGGTGATGCAACTGCTGAGAGGGGTGCTCGTTTCCACCCAACCATAGGCTCAACAACTCCCAACGGATTTACCACTAGCCACCCCTGAACTGAGACCACGATGCTGCGAGACTGCATCTCGGTTTGCCAGTGATCGTGAATGAGGGTTACTCTCCCCCTTCTCTACTATCACTCACTCTGCATATCTCCAGAGTTCTTCCTCATTCCCTCGCATCTGCCCCCTTCGCGCTTCTTCCTCACGCATTTCCCCCTTGCGAGGTTGCATGTGGCGCGATTTCCCTCGGGGTGGTCAGGCCCGAGGCTCCTACGGATGGGCGGTTCACTTCCCCCATTCCTCATTAATTCCTGAGGAGCCATCTACCTACCAACCTGGGAGTAATTTATTTTGGGCCAGCGAGCCGCTCTTGGTTCTCTGGGCCAGTGAAGTCCAAGTACGGTATTGGTTTCGGTGGAAGTTAATGCCACCTTTCCAGGTGCCTTCCACCACCTTTCTTCAACCATCGTGGTCTCTTTTTCAACATATCCCCTCTCAGCAGTCCTGCAATATATATTCATAATATTATTCACATTCATTGACCTTTTTCACAAGGTCCATTCACATCACACATTCACATTTTTTAGTTTGCCACAATTCTTGGCTACTATAGTTATTTTTACAAACTGGGGGAAACAGGGTGTTACAATTCCCTCCCCCTTATAGGAACATCACCCTTGATGTTCTTATCTATCAACATGACGTGTATGTACAGAAGTAAACAAAATCGGATATGCTTGTCTCATGGCATCCTCCATTTCCCATGTAGCCTCATCTGGGCCAAAATGTCTCCACTGCACCTTGACCTGTGCAATGGTTCTGTTTCGGAGAGGGGTTTCCTTTCTGTCTAGTATGCACTGAGGTTCTGGTAGAAATTATCCCTCCAGTTCCACCTAGATCATAGACCAGTCAATTATATGATTAGCATCATGTACATATTTCTTCAATAATGAAACATGGAAAACATTATGTGCTTTTATTGTGGGAGGAAGTGCTAGCCTATAGGCTACCGGTCCCACTCTATCTAGAACCTCAAAGGGTCCACAATACTGAGGTGCCAACTTGGCACAGGCTCCCATTTTCAGGGAACTCTTCCTGGGCCTAACTTTGAGATATACATGGTCTCCCGTCAAGTTTTGTTTTATCTGAGTCACCCGCTGTTCCATTTCTTTCAACATGTCGGGTCCAAAAGAAATCCTGTTTACGGGATTACTCCAGCTGACTGGAGTGTTACACGGTCTACCATAGAGGGCTTCGAAGGGACTCATCTTCAAGGATTCTTGGTAGCCGTTGGTGTAGGCGAATTCTACCAGGGGAAGGTAGTCTTCCCACTTATTGGGTTGATGCAATACATGCATCCTTAACATATCTTCTAGTATTTGATTCACTCTTTCTGTCTGTCCGTCGGTTTGAGGGTGATAGGCGGTGTTGAACGACAACTTGGTCTCTAAACCAGCCATCAGTGATTTCCAAAAGTTGGAAGTAAATTTCATGTCTCTGTCAGACACGATCTCTTTCGGCATACCATGCAGTCTGAATATCTCTTTCATGAATACCTGAGCGATATCGATTTCCTTACAGGTCGACTTGACGGGGATGAAGTGAGCAGACTTGCTCAATTTATCCACCATCACCATAATGGCGTCATTCTGTTTGGTTGAGGTTGGTAATCCAGTGATGAAATCCATGGAGATGGTTTCCCATTTCCATTCTGGGATTGGTAGAGGTTGTAATAATCTTGTTGGGTGTCGGTGTTCTGCTTTAACTTGTTGGCACTCTATGCATTTGGCTAAGTACTCAGCTATGTCTTTCTTGAATCCAGGCCAATAAAATTGTTTCCTGGTGGAAGTGATCATCTTCTG
Source organism: Picea engelmannii (assembly GCA_009831015.1). Taxonomy (NCBI): domain Eukaryota; kingdom Viridiplantae; phylum Streptophyta; class Pinopsida; order Pinales; family Pinaceae; genus Picea; species Picea engelmannii. Next base: position 43,797 of record ML789394.1, on the reverse strand, counting down.
GTATCCTGGATGACCAGTATAGGGTCTTTTATGTAATTCATCCATAATGAACCTCTTCAAGTCGTCACACGTTGGAATATAAAATATGTTTCTGTAAGTGAGCAGACCTCCTTTGGTCATCTGATAGCCTTCATATTTTACTCCGGCGGGCTCTTATTGTAGGTACATGGTCATGGTCTGGACGAAGGGATCTATTTCTTGTGCATTTCTGATTCTTCCCTTGACATTTGTCTCGCAGGTGCTCACCGCTGCCAGGTGAATTGTTTTCACGCTTCTGCTGAGGGCATCGGCCACCCTATTTTCCTTTCCTTTAATGTGTTTGATTTCAAAATCAAACTCGCTAAGGAGGGCCATCCACCTAGCTTGTCTAGCATTGAGCTTTGGCTGATCAAACAGGTATCGCAATCCACAGTGATCTGTCATAAGTACAAATTTTCTTCCCAGGAGGTAATGCCTCCACATTTTCAAGGCATGCACTATGGCAGCCAGTTCTAGATCATGGGTCACATAGTTGAATTCATGCTCGTTCAATTTTCGAGATTCATAGTAGATCACACTTCCTTTCTGCATAATGACTCCTCCAAGCCCTTCCTTACAGGAATCTGTGCACACGAGGAAGTCATCTTCTGGATCGACGATTTTCAACATGGGTACATGGGTCAATAGACGTTTCAGGGTTTGAAATCTTTCTCCACATTTCTGGGTCCACAGAAATTTTGTCCCCATCTTCTAGAGGGCAATGATTGGATAACCAATCTTGGAGAATCCTTTTATAAATCTCCTATAGTATCCTGCTAATCCCATAAAGGATCTGATGTCTGAAACATCCTTTGGGGTAGTCCATTCCATGATAGACCTGATTTTTTCAAGGTCTACCGCTACTCCTTCTTCGGAGAGAACATGGCCTAAGTAATGTATTTGCTTCTGGAACAATTCACCTTTGTTGAATTTGGCATAGAGCTGATGTTCTCTTAGCACTTGCAGCACAAGTCTAATATGCTCTTCATGCTCTTTTATGTTCTTGGAGTAAATTAATATATTGTCAATAAAAACAAGCACAAATTTGTCTAGGAACTTGCTGAGTACATTGTTCATCAAGCACATAAAAGTGGTAGGAGCATTGGTCAACCCAAACGGCACTACCACGAACTCATAGTGACCATACCTCATCCAAAAGGCAGTTTTATGGATGTCTTCACCCTTGATTCGGAGTTGATGGTATCCCGACCTCAAATCAATCTTTGAGAAAATAGACGCACCCCCCAATTGGTTGAACGGGTCATCGATCCTGGGCAAGGGGTACTTGTTCTTTATGGTTACCTTATTGAGTTGTCTATAATCTATACACATTCTAAGGGTATCATCCTTCTTTTTCACAAATAGGACTGGTGCTCCCCATGGAGACACGCTAGACCGAATATAGCCCTTATCCATCATCTCTTTTAATTGTAACTTGAGTTCAACTAACTCGGGTGTGCTCATTTGGTAGGTTGTCCTAGACACCGGCACCACTCCCGGTGCAAGTTCTATCGAGAAGTCTATGTCCCTTTTCGAAGGTAGACCCGGTACCTCTTCCGGAAATACATCTCTGTATTCTCTCAGGATAGGGTGATCGTTAGGGCTTGGTTTGTCATCTTCAATTGTTTTCAACACCTGTATTTCATATAGGGGACATCCCTTTCGACAATACTTCCTCATTTTCAAAGCTGATATTTGTCTCACTGAGATAGGTTTTTTGATTCCTTGAAGGGTTATCTTTTTCCCTTCCTTACTTACACATTCTAAGGTCTTATGGTAACAGTCATTCCAATCTGGCTTTATGGGAAGCTAGCCAATCCATACCAATCAACAGATCATATGATCCCAGGGGTAATATGTTAAGGGTTGCTTGGGTGGGGAATTCACCCAACATTAATTGGCAGGCTGGTATGACTTCTTCTATCCTTCTTTTGGTGCTAGTGGCTAGTTGTACCAACCATGGCTTGGTATGTTTTTGTGGTTGTAGTCTACACTTGTCAACAACTTTAGGGGCTATATAACTCAAATTTGAACCAGGGTCAATCAAAATAGACACTAGATGGTTGGAAATCATACCTTCTATTTCCGCTACTGAAGCTTGGTGGTCGGCTTGGTTATTATCCAAGGCTACATAAATTTGTGGCACATTCCTGGCCACATCATTGATGGTAGTAGCTTCCTGTACATTATAAGTTATCCGACTATTCTGTTGTCGGTGTGGGCAGTCTCTCAGGAGATGTTCTTCTCTGCAACCCCAACATTTCAAAGGTTCTCTCTTTGGGTTATCAGTCTTCACTGATATGGGTCCAAAAGTTTTATTTCTGCTCAAGGAGGGAAAATTCTGCTAGTGCATACTCCGGGCTCGAAAGTTCATTCTTGGGTTCTTCTTGTAGTTCTTAAATCCTGGGGATTTAATTCCCCTTTTCTGAAATCTTGAACTATTCTTTTGTTTCCATCCCTCGTGAGGGTCTGCTCGATGCCCAAGCTATTCATGACAATAGGTTTCCTTTCAAATAGTATCTTCTAGAGTCTTTGGCTCATCAAATTCAATTCTATTCCGATAGTCCTTAGGTAGTCCACTGATGAAGCGTTGCACCTTTGCCTTTTCCACCTTGATATAGGGTACATACCTCAACAAATCGAGCAATCTGTTGACATATTCTTCTATAGTAAGTTGTCACAGTTTGAGTTCATAAAACTCTTTAGTCTTTTCGTCGAAATATTTTTCCGACAGATACTTCTTCCGGAAATATTTCTCAAACCGTTCCCAAGACAGGTCCTCTTCGCGAACCCCTTTCATATTCTTAAGGTCTTCCCACCAAATGGAAGCCTTTCCGTTCAAGTTGAAGGTGGCCACTCGGGCCTTCATATTTTTTGAAAAGTCATGGACTCTGAAATACTTCTTTAGTCCAAGCAGCCAGGCCTCTGCTTCCTCTCCCTTCTTTATTTCACCGTCGAAGGAGGGTGGTTTGGCCTTTCTGAATTCTTTGAATTTTCGACCTTTGGAAGACTTTTTCTTCTTCTGTTTTCTTCGGAGATAGGAACTGGTTCTGCTGCTAGAAGAGCCTTATAAATCGCTAGCTTCCTTCTAAGAGGAATCACTCGGCACTGGTCCTTTACCTCTGGGGTGGACCTTTTTCGAGGTGATCTTCTCAGTGTGGCCACTGATATGACCATGTTTCTGAGTTTCAGGTTCATGTTGCATTTGTCTTTGTAGATCGGATAAACTCTGCAGTAAAACTGCGTTAATTTTTGTTTGTTTTTCTTGTTCTTTCATCATCCTTTCATTGTCAGCCTTGCAGCTTTGTAATTCGACCATGAGACTCCTCATAGTCTCGGCTAGATCTGAAGGGGTTCATGTTGCCCTCCTTTCGTCAGACTCTTCGTCTCTATTGTGGGATCCTTCTCCCACTTATTGGTGAGTCACCATACTATGCATTGATAATTTCCCGCGGTTCATCTTTTGCTTGTGTGCAAAAGGAAAAATGTTGGTTGTTAGTCAATATTTATATTTATTTATAACCAGTACATAATTCATATTTTCACATGTACACACACACAATAGAGTTTATTCATTCTTAACTTTGTCTTTTGATTAGGAAGGTTAAGACAGGGGGTTACTCTTTTTAAGAGTGTTTCGAACGAAGCTTCTGCGCAACTCGTTCATGAGCCCAAGTAGGCCAAGTGTTGTAACCATGCTCTGATACCAATTTGTCACACACCCCTACGACATAATAGATTTTTCTCACCTTTTCTTAGGGAACGGAATCCCTAAAGTCCTACGAGGGCCTAGCGCATGCTAGTTCTTCCCTGTTCACCTCCCTGTGATCGTGGGTTAGGACCACAAGCCAAACAAACCAGGCACCTTTTCATGTTTCACGACTCAACGATACAAGTGAGTCCAATCTTAAAGGTAGAATGGTGAGGGGGCTTCGAAATGAAACCCTGGCCGTAGATCTGGGCCAAACAATTTTGGCCGTCCAGATCTACCCGCCGCTTAATGACAAAGCACTAGCTCCCTTTCTTTAGTCCCTATCTCGATAGGACCACATATGCACCTAAATGCAAGCGCCTTTCATAACTCGTGACCTCACGAGTCATGAGTCGAAGACCCTCAAATTTTCTTCACCAATCGTTGATACCCGAGATTCCGATATGGTATGGCCCCTCCTTATTAGCGCTCCCCACGCATGACCACCGGCTAGGGCTAACTACTAGCCTTGCTCGCAACTCGCAAGTTCGCGAGTTGAGAGGTTGAACCTCTGGGCCCTTCTTTTATGAAACCCCGAGACGCGAAGGTCAGCAAGGGTTGGCTTCCTCTTATCACATCTCGCAACTCGCAACCTCGCAAGTTGGAGCATTGAGCTATTGTGCTCCTATCTCGTGAATTCCTGAGATGCAAGAAGTCAAAGGGTGTTGACTCCTTTCTGGGCGACGCGTGCCCACCTGTAAATCATGCGGGCCCCACCTTGAAGTTATTCCACGTGTTCTCTCGTGCTCGGCTCTCAGCACTTCGCTACTCATGAAGTTGAAAATGACTCCTTTCAACCTTCGAACCCCCAAATGCATGATAGGCGATGGGGTTCCTGATCCGATGGTCCTCCCGTTCTCTGGATCCAATGGCTATCTCCGCTCCTCGTGACTTCGCCACTCGCGACTTGGAGCACCCAACCTTTGGGCTCTTACCTCACGAACCTATGAGATCGCGAGATCCCTTGACTCTCTCCCACTTGTCCTCCTCGGATGGACGGTTTTGATCCTCTCACAACTTCGCCATTCGCGAGGTCAAGAGACTTCCTCCTCTGACTCCCGATGTTCGAATCCCCGATAGGGAGGATCTCGTGACACGTGTCCTCCTGCAGACGGACGGCTTAGATTCTTTCACTATTTCAGGACTTCGGATGTCGAGTGCCCAGACTCTCGAATTTCTGAATGTCGATATCCCGATACAAACTCCTTCTCGGGACTTTCGCTCTGCTGCTCTATGCGTGAGGGTTTAAACCTCGTGCAACTCTCGACAGATCCAATGCTTGTCGGGTTTTCTAATTAAGATCTGATGGCTCATATCTGTCCCACGCTATGCACTCTCCCACTGATCCCTGGACGTGGAAAAATCAACGGTCTAGAAGCTCCCACAGACCCCGGGGACCTACGGTCCCGATCACATCACAATCTCATGACTCGGGACTTCGTGAATCCAAGAGCCTGGTCTTCCACCTCCAAACTCACGAATCCCCGATACGCGAAATGGTCAGATCTTTGCCACCTATCCTCCAACATGGACGGTCCTGATGTCTTCGGGACTTTTGGGACATATTTGAGTTCACTCTCCCGCCTAAATAAAGGTTAAGATCGACGGCTTATAGAGCTCCGATGGGTCTCTGGGATCTACGGTCCAGAATCCCATCGCTATTTGTGAAGGCTGAAAGGGCGAGGTGTTAACGCCTATGCTCCTTCTCTAGATCCGTCGGTGTTGACAGGCTTGGGGTATTCCCGAAAGGATTCTGACCGTTCATTTACCAAGCGATAGGGTATTTTCTTTCTATATTTGAATCTCGCTATCCCTTATGAGCTTGAATCACGAAGTTCAAACTCTCGGAGCTTCAGGCTCCCATGACCTTGAGACCTTAGAAAGCTACTCTTTCTTGCATAAGGGTTCCAGACCCGGATTGCATGAACCCTCAGATGGTTCTTGGGCAATTATCCTTGATCTTAATCGAGTCTCTTGTAAGGTTCAGTATGGTTACAAGGTTTGTGGGGTACTTCTCGGAAAAGAGTACTCTCAAGGGGCCTTCCCAGAATATTATGAGAAACTAAGCAAATAAGACGATTCTCGGTGGAGCAAACTCATGTCCCAGACTTAATCATTTGTGCAGAAAACAACTATGGCATGTAAGCATACACATGCATCCATTCTATCAAATTAAACGTTAGGTAAACACTTATATTCAGAACTATTTACAAGCACGTAAAACTGAACATGCGATTATGGCATTAACTTCAAATAACACTTATCAGAAATAACACCAGAGGTGATGCAACTACTGAGAGGGGTGCTCATTTCCACCCAATCGTAGGCTCAGCGACTCCCAATGGATTTACCACTAGCCACCCCTGAGCTGAGACCACGATGCTGCGAGACTGCGTCTCGATTTGCCAGTGACTGAGAACGAGGGTTACTCTCCCCCTTCTCTTCTATCACTCACTTTTCATATCTCTAGAGTTCTTCCTCCTTCCCATGCATATTCCCCCTTCGCGCTTCTTCCTCACGCATTTCCCCCTTGCGAGGTTGTGTGTGGTGCGATTTCCCTCACGGTGGTCAGGCCCGAGGCTCCTATGGATGGGCGGTTCACTTCCCCCATCCCTCACTAATTCCTAAGGAGCCATCTACCTACCAACCTATGAGTAATTTATTTCAGGCCAATGAGCCGCTCTTGGTTCTCTGGGCCAATGAAGTCCAAGTACGGTATTGGTTTCGGTGGAAGTTAACGCCACCTTTCTTCAGCCATCGTGGTCTCTTTTTCAACATATCCCCTCTCAGCAGTCCTGCAATATATATTCATAATATTATTCACATTCATTGACCTTTTTCACAAGGTCCATTCACATCACACATTCACATTTTTGAGTTTGCCACAGTTCTTGGCCAGTATAGTTATTTTTACAAACTGGGGGATACAGGGTGTTACATAAAGTGGTGGAAGTCACTCAACGACTTCAACCTGTGCAAGATCAGGCATGCCTATTATTTACAGAGGTCGAGAACCAAGGAGCAGAGCTTGAACAGGTCTTCCTCTCAATAGAGCAGTGCCTAGAAGGACTGGTGAATGACACCCTGATCCAGGAGTTCACCGAGCAAGAGGCTACAACAAAACAGCAAGTCGAAGCAACTCGAGCCAAGATCCAGGTGTTCGAGGCAGAATTGATAAGATTGGAGTGACTCGGGACGAGTCACATGTGAGTGTTGGGGGCCTGTTGGCCCTTGACCAAGTTTTGAGAGTTTCTTGGTCATGTTGACCTATTTTGGGACTTCGACAACCTGTCGAAGGAGGAACGCAAGATGAAGCGGAGATCATGGGATCTCGGCCCCCTTTTGGGCCTCATTTTGAGTTGTTGGGAATATGTAATGGGAAAGGGATGTCGGCCCATGAGTTTACCCATGTTTAGGCCTATTTTGTAATGTATAAATAGATACCTAGGCGATGTAGGAAAGGGTCGATGAGCTAAGTGCCAAGTGCAAGTAATAGTTATATATGCTTTGTGCATACTGTGTGATATTTGCAAGGCTAAGTGCAAGTGGTTGTAATAGATTGAGTAGAATCTTTTGTGTTGTAACCTAACTCGAGGAAGGAGGATCTGGAAAGGTGCGCGTAGATCTATTGTCCTATGCGGAGTGGGAATTGTATGGCTCTGTGCATGTAGATGACTGATTGAAGATAATAAAGAAGAAGAGTTGGTGGAAGTAGCCCCAGGATAGGGGTGAACCACATAATCACTGTGTTATCTTGCTTGGATCTTGTCTAAATGTGTTTATGTCTTCTTTGCTTAGTGCTTTGAGATGATTAGATAGATCTGCTTATGCTCAGTGCTAATGATGTATGGAATGTTAGATCTAATATACATGAATATGCTCAGTTATAATGATGTATGGAATGTTAGATCTAATATACATGAATATGCTCAGTGCTTGATCAGTTACGTCCGACCTATTTTACTTAAGCTAAGTGCTCATATATGGTAGATTACTATGAGTACTGTGAGGGCCTGCTTTATCAACGAAGTAGATAATGATTGCATGTTAAAGAACTAATGGTGTTAAGTTATTTACTAAGTTGTATAATCACATATCTGTGTCCCATCTAAGGTTGCAGACACTTGAGTCCTGCAACCACCCCTGCCTCTACCTCGGGTGAGACTTCATCTACTTCGCAGGTGTTGCCGAAAGGGCCGGTAGTTAGGGTTTTGTTGGTGCGCTCTTGTAGCGTTGAACCCTGGGTATGCCCATGTTCCAACAACATTCTAAGAATGTCCTCAATTATCTTGTTAGTCATCTTTATTTTACCATCTGAATCTGGATGATACATTGTGCTAAGATTTAAATTCGTCCCGAAGCCTTTGAACAAACCTTTCCAAAAATTTGAAGTAAAGTTTGGATCTCGATATGGAACTATTGTCTTAGGCACTCCATGTATCCTACAAACTTCTTTCATGTAGATATCTACAATATTTATTGCCTTGTGTGTAGTCTTTACTGGAATAAAATGTGTTGCTTTAGTCAATGTATCCACCACCACCATGATGGAATCATGTTGTTTCACTGTTTTGGGAACCTTAGTAATAAAATCAAATGTAACTACTTCCTACTTCCATTCCATAATGGGAAATGGTTATAGAAAACCTATTGGATGTCTATGCCATGTCTTCACTTTTTGGCATTCTAGACATCTGGCTATGTAATTAACCACTTCATTCTTCATTCCCAGCCAAAAGTATTGGATTCTCACAACTACAATTGTCTTCTGATATCCTGGGTGTCTGACATATGGCACATTGTGCACTTCCTTCAAAACTGTATATTTCAGCTCATTGGAATTTGACACATATATTTTTCCCTTGTACATGAGAATTCCATATTCTTTTAGCTCATAAAAATTAAAATTATACTAAAAAATACCTTGTTGTAATGTTTATTTTATTTTTAAATAATGATGATATGAATTTGTTGCTGCAACAATTTTGTCTTTCAAGTCTGTCTTGTACATGTTGATGGCTGCTACATGCACTTCAAGAGATCTCCTGCTGAGTGCATCAACCACTTGATTTTCATTGCCCTTTATATGCTTAATTTCAAATTCATCCTCACTCAGAAATTTCAGCCATCTATTTTGTCTGGTATTTAGTGTTGGTTCTCCAAACAAATGTTTCAGACCACAGTGGTATGTACTACTTAGCTCTAATTTCTTACCCATAAGGTAATGCCTCCACATTTTCAATGCATGTACAATTGTTGCGAACTCCAAGTCATGTGTAGCATAATTCCTCTCATGCTCTTTTAATTTTCTGGACTCATAGCACACCACATGGTCCCTTTGACTAAGAACTCCATCGATTCCTTCCTTACATGCATCTGTGTGTTGATGCTTGAAAGTTAAATGATGAATACTATGATCGCAAATGATTGCCAATCTTTATTATTTAACTATATTAATAATATACTAGTAGGTGGGACCCCCTTAGGGAACTTGTGGCACTATAATGGATAAGAAACGCTTATATTTTGTTTGCCTATGTGTTGGTAGCAACACAATTTTCTACAACTCATTTGTTTCAAATCATGGTTATGGTAATATGTGGTGGTTGGGTGCTAAATGGTTTGGATGATCTCTCACGAAATATGATTATGCTGCTTTTTGAATGAAAGAATTATGCTCCAGTTTTAATTTCGATATTGTGTATTGTTCATGGAAAAAGTTTGGGTGATCTCGACCCTTGCTACTATTTTTATGCGGATTGGTTGAGTTGCAATTGGGTTGTGTTCCTAGCAAGTTGTCATTTGAGAAAATTTGATAGTGGAAAGGGGTGGCACACTTTGGACTATCGGGCACTTTGCAAAGTGTATTATGGAAATTTTGGATATTTGGTTATATTAATGGTTTGGAATGTAGTGTTATGGTGAGTTGGCTAGTGGGCTTGGCTCGTACTAAGAATTGAATGCGGATCTGAAGGGAGAAGCGACATGCAGTAAATGTACGTCACTCAAACTCCCCCAAGCTCGCCACCCTAGTCATTCTTGCATTTTTCTCTGTTAGTTGTTGTTGCTCCGCCTTGCCTGGTCGTGGAGGAAGTATACAACCTTGGTTTTTCTCCTCGCGCAATATTTTGCAGGTATGGGGTTTTCTTACTTTTCCATCCATGAGAATTGCTCTGCCCTTAAATCATATGTTGGCTCTAGTTTCTCGTGGTCTGTGTGATACTCAAGTTGTTATGATGTTTTTCGAACTTTGTATTTATGGTTGCATCCTTGGTTTCCTATGGTGGTTGTTCTGAGACTGTTGGCATTAAAAGGTTGGTCGCTTGTCCTTGTTGTGTGTAACTGTTCGCAGGGAAATGTTGAGTAAAAGTTGTGATTTATCCTACATTTCCATAGTTTTATATTTGAGTTTGGCCTCTTCGTTGAAATGGGTTATCCCAGTCTGCCTAACCTATGGGCTTTGTGAATGCCCCACCTATAGATTGATATTACTAGTTTCTGTGGCTAGTATACCCACACCATATTAAGCACTCTATGGATGTTTATGTATCTTGCGCCTTTTCCTAGCAAAACCATCAGTTGTTAGCCTTCCTTCTTATGACCCTAGTGTCATTGTTGCGTGGTGAACATTATACAAATATCTTGACATTGCTTACCCAGATTTTGATGGGAGAACTATTAGTATTGTTTTTCTTGGTCACATGTTTTTATTTGGTCGCTCATTATGTTGCGTTGAAAGAAGTGTTGGGTTCACTTGTTTTCTGGAATTTACAGTCTTCTATAGGAAGCTCATGGAGTCAATAGCAACGTTGCGAATTATTGTTATACTGTGAAAAACACTCTGTGGAATAAGCTTTCTATGCTATGCAACTACCAAACCCTCTGGTTGAACTGCCTTGTTGTCTCTACCCTTACTGTCAAGGCCATTTCTTGAACCCTACACATTACAGTGGAAGCATTGTTTACTCCAATTTGAGTTGATGAGAGCATTGTTCTTGCTCGGTTACTTGGGCATGATTTTAGTTGGTCCCTTTATTGGAAATTGTGGAAATACGTATGTACTCACCTATTCATTCGAAGTTATAGTCTATTGAAGCTTGTGTTCCAAATAATGAATGATTATTTTTCTTGGTTCAATCATTATGTTGATTGTTAAAAAAAAAGGGGCACCTGTGTTCAAAATGTTTGAGGCTTGAATAGAGTAATAATGTCCAAAATAAATTTAGAATAAGTTGCATTGAATGGTGGTTATATTAATGATGGATATGAGTTTGTTTCGGAACACTTTGTGTGACCCTATTGGATTTAAAGGATTATTACTGGGGTTGATGTTATGAATCGTGGCTCAAAGACTATTGTTGTATTCTTGTAGCAATTATGATGTTGTTCATCATGTATGTCATATAATGATAATGTGGTTACAATGGTTACTGTGATTAAATAATTCTGGGCATATCAAATAGTTTATTGTGTAAAATAATTCAGAAGCTAGCAAGAAAATTTGTCAAAGAAGGCATTAGTTTGGATTATTGTTTTGGAAACATAATACTGGTTAAACTTTGAAATTCTGGATAGAGATAAATTTTGATTGCATCTAAGGTAGCATGTTTTGATTTGTTTTGCATGAACAATATCCATATTGATTCCCTATCATTCTACCATTTTTTCCCTAATTACAGTCCCGTCACGATCCCAATTTCACTTATTGCATCCATGTTCTGTGATATAAATTTAAAAAGAAAAGTCTGTGTGGAAGCGAAAGAAAGATGACATAGCAAGGGTTGGTGACTGATATTCTTGATATTTTTATACATAGTTAAATTGTTTGGTTAATTGTTGAACAATATTTGTATATTGATTCCCTATCATTCTACCTTTTTTCGCTAATTACACTCCCTCCATATTTCCCATGAACCCTATCATTCCCTGTTCATGTGACAATTAATGAATGGCGTGTTATCGATGGATTTGCATGTATCTCATGTCAATTTTTGAGCCAACTTTTGATTCATATAAGCAGAGTGTCATGTATGGTTTATTAAGAGATTCATTACTGAAAAATTGTTGCTACAGGATGAGCTTTTTTCAGTAGAGGCAACAATGGTCGAAATAACAGAGGTAGGGGAAATTGGAATCGAGGCCATATGAGGCCTAGATTTTCTATCCATTTTGACATTGACCCACAATAATTGAACCAGTTGTTCCAATCTGAGTTATTTAATTGGGTTGGCCATGGGATAATTCACCCTTGACCAGAAAGACCCCCTTTCCATCCTCCTTGGAATATCCATGGCATTCTCGTTCCTCCACATGTGTCTGTGTAGCCTGAAGTCCCCGCAAATGACGGTTGGAAAGAGATCGTCAACCAACCTATCTCTCACCATCGTGGTTGGCCCACTTTGTCATTGCCTTTACCACCACTTGTTAATCCCAATGTCCAAATTTACGATGATGTTTCTCCAGTTCAATATTCACACACCAGTAAGAGATTGAAAATTGATATTCCCCAACCTGTGCAAGACAAGGGAAAAGCAGTTGCCTCCCCTTCTCCCTCCATTGATTCCTCGAAATCTGTGTCTTCCCACCTTTATTTAAAGGATGACTTATCCCATGTGATCAACGAGATACATCCCCAAGGTTCCAATCAACCACAGGCTACTTCAGAAAAGTCTAAGGGAAACGATAGTGAAAAGAGGAAAATTGCCTCACAAAGTGGCAAATATGGTTTTTAAATTATGTTTTATATGATTTCAGTTGATGGGGAAAATTCTTAATGGTTTTCATCATTTTTGGAAAGCAAGCCCTGTTTTTGATATTTTGTGGATAATGTGGATATATATATTCTTTTTGGATATGATATAATTTATTTTTTATATTTAAATATCCAGTTTAAAATATATTCAAGGGAGTTACAAGGGTGGAATATGGTCAAAATGATTATCTTTTGTGTGTTGTATTTCATGGTTTAAAAGGAAGAAATAACGGGAGTCACAAGGGGTCCCACCTACCTAGTTATTATTAATTAAGACCCTTAACTATATTATTATTATTTATTTCTCCTAAACTAATTAGTTAAGTTAAATCAACTTAACTGGAGAAAGTAGTTGAACTAATTCAACTTATTTGGAAAGAATAAAGTTGAATGAGAAGAAGAGACAAGGGAGAATAGAAGGAGAAAACAAGACTAAGGTTTTCTCTTTAGTTACATGAGATAGTTTCAATTTTCATTCATTTCTGAGTTTATTCAAAGCCTAATTCTCTTCTTGACAGCAGGGTCTCATTGTAGACAACAAGGTTCAAGACTGAACCACACTTTTTAGACTCTTGTTTTAGAGGTGTTGATTCATCCTTGATAGTTTGTGTATTCTTGTTTGTTTGTGAATTAAGTTTCATGGCTGATAAAGGATATCTTGCAGAGTCAAAATGGCAGTAGTTTGTGGCAAGCTGATCCAGATTATTAATTTGAGTTTTACTTTCTCATCGGAGTCTTTTTGTATGGTGTTCATCGGGGATCTCTAAATCAGACTTTGGTCCATGCCCTCGCAGGGGTTTTGTAAAGAGAAAAACACTTTTGGTATCTCAGAATGAAATAAAATCAGATTGCTATTATGTCTCATATATGTTTATTCATGACTTGGTTACTTTTCACTTTTGATCTCCATGTTTACTTTAAAGAAAAATCTGTGTACATTCCAGAAGTTTTTTTATTTTATTTTATATTGCAACATATTTAAATTATAAATCAGCCTCAGTCCTTATAATTAATACTTGCGTATTGAGAGAATATTTTGAGGCTATAAACTCTGGGTGACATTCCCAACTATCTTTTCCTAGCCAGGAAAGATCTGAAAATGATTGAGTAAGGTAATTCATACATTTTCCTCAACACGGTGCACACACAAAAAATCTTCATTTGGATCTGCAACCTTCAATATTGGTGCACTTTTCAATATTTCCTTCAACTGTTGAAAAATCTCTTCACACTTGGAAGTCCATTCAAATTTCACTCCCTTCTTTTGCAAGGAATTGATTGGACTTGCAATCTTTGAATTTTTTTTTTATGAACCTTTGATAATAACTTGCAAGACCCATGAATGATCTGACCTCTGTCAAATTCTTTGGTGTTGGCCATCCTCTAATGGCCTCTATATTCTCGGGATCAACAACTATTGTTGTTGATAATATTATATGCCACAAGTAGTGAATCTTCTTTTGATAAAATATGCACTTAATTAGGTTAGCATACAATCTATGCTCTCTTAAAACTTGCAACACCATTCTTAAATGTTAATCAGTTTCCTCTTCTAATTTAGAATAGACGAGGATATCATCTAAGACCACAATCACAAACTTGTCTAGGTACTTTGTGAACACTCCATTCATCAAACACATAAAGACTGTTGGGGCATTTGATAGCCCAAATGGCACTACCATGAATTCATAATGCCCATATCTTGTTCTGAATGTTGTCTTGTTGATTTCTTATTCCTTTATCCTTACTTGATGATAGTCTGATCTTAAGTCAATCTTTGAAAATATTCTTGTACCTTTCAACTAATCAAACAAATCATCAATTCTGGGAAAATGATACTTATTCTTCATGGTAACCTTATTAAGCTGCCTAAAATCAATACACAACCTTAAGGTTCCATCCTTCTTCTTCACAAAAAGAACCGGGGCTCCCCAAGGCAACAAACTTAGGTGTATATACCCCTTTTTTAACAACTCTTCAAGCTACATATGCAACTCCTTCAATTTTGGTGTACCAATTATGTATGGTGCCTTGGACACTGGGGCAACTCGTGGCACCAAATCAATAGAGAAATCAATGTCTCTCTTTGGTGGTAATCCTGGAATTTCTTTAAAAACATCTTCAAAATCCCTCAAAACTGGATGGCTTTCAATGCTTTCCACTTTGTCTTTCACTACCTACTCCATATGGGTTGCAAACATTTGACATCCCTTCCTGAAGCTCTTCTTAAACTGCATAGCTGAAATCTCTCTAACATCTACATCTCTTGAAATGCCTTGAATCTTACCTTGCTTCCCTTCCTCATCAAGACATGCGATTTTCTTGTTGTAATAGTCTAGGATAACATGATGTTTCTCCAACCAATCCATGCCAATTAGACAATCCTATGAACCCAATGGTATGATGTTTACATCTACTTTTGTGCTAAGTCCATTCATGTCTATTGGGCAATCTTTAACCAACGCATTGATTTTCCTCTTAGCCCCTGTGGCTAACTAAACTAACCAAGATTTATTATGCTTACTTCTTTGCAAGTGAAATATTTCAACAATGTTAGCATTTATGTAACTATGGCTAGCTATAGAATCAATCAAAATTGCTATGGGTTGGTTTTCAATCTTACCTTCAACTTCGATCATGGGGGATTGATACTATGCCTGCTTGTTGTCCAAGGCTGCATAAATCCTTCGCATGCTTCCTCCCATATCTTTCACTGTTTCAACTTCTTAAATGTTGTCAACAATCCTCATTCCTTCTCCTTTGTGAGGGCAATACCTATATAGATGATTTCCCTCACCTCTCCAACATTTCACCAACTACTGCCTTGGCCTTTTTCCAAATGAACCTACAATATTGTGTTCATTTTGGGTGACTTGACCATGTTGATTTTCTTGGAAATTAATCCTAAAAAAAGGGTGGCTTAAAACCCTTCTTCCTTTGATCCTTCATATCCTTCATCTTGTCCTTCCGAGCTTTTTGGAAAACTGGTTTTCCTTTGCTCTACTCGTACATATGCCTTTCTCTCCTTATGGTTTCCTCCAAGGTTTTGGGTTTATAATATTGAATCTTATCACTATATAAAGAGGGTAACCCACTAAGAAACCTTTGGATTTTGACCTTCTCATCCTTGATGAAGTCAACATACTTTAACAATTCAAATAATCGCTTCTCATGTTCCTCCATTATCATGGTTCCCAAAATAACTTTTTCATCTTTCTTTCATAGTAATGCTAGGACAAATATTTATCTTGGAAATATCCATTGAACTACCTCCATAAGATTATTTTCTCATCAAGGTTCTGTTGAGTTCAATTCCTACTTCCAAAACTTCCCTCCCCTTTTCTATTTTCCCAACTTATTTTCTCCCCTTCTTTTCCCTCTTCTATACTTACCCTTTTTCCCCTTTTCCTTTTTTCCCTTCTATTTTCCCTTTCTATTTCTATACTTAGTCATTTTTTAACAACGGTGGGTTCCAGGGTTGGAGGACTCGTGAATCCTCATCTCCAATCCACATTCTCATGTATTGATTCTACCTAACCGCCACATTATCCCATACTTAGTTGTTTCTGCAATCACGGTTCCCCGGGTTGGTGGGGTCGAACTCTCATATCCCATGTTCCATGATATACATTTTGCATCCAAAAGATTCGTGATCTACATCTTGACCCCCAAACTCCCCGATATTCCAAGCATCTCATTTCTCCTATGTTGAGTCCGTCCAACCGCCTCACAACACTTAGCCGATTTTCGACCTTCTCCATTCGTGGGTTGGCGGGTGCATAAAAATATCAAATCCTATTCCGCTCATGTCCAACCCCGCCATCTTCGTGCTTTTCCCAATGCACATTTAGTATGGTTTAATGCTAATAAATCACTATGTAGGTCCCGTAAAGATTTTCATTAATAGGCCAAGGGCTCGAGGAACTTTTGCATTAAACCACATTAAAGCATGATTTGTGGAATATTATATATTATCTCTCAAGTGCCCATTTCTAAGATTATCTGGATAAAAAAGAACGCTCTCATCAACTTATGGCAGCAACAGCTCGACAACACTTCTATGGAGATACCTTGAACATATTTCAATGAGAACATCAGAATTTTCAGTGGTCTAGAGCATACTCTTATTATTCATCCCCTTCTGCTCAAAAGGAAGTAATTTGGACGTCCAAAATTAGGTGTGTCGGTTGTGTTCTAGAATTTTTTGACTACAAGGAATTGGTTTCCCGGTGCACCGAGAAATATATACCAAGCCAACAAATAATTCCACTCCAGGACCATTCTCTCATTATTCGTTCGCCTCAAGTATTATGTAAGATGTTGAGACTCCCAGAGCCAACACTCACCTTCAAAGGTGAAGATTGCATAGACTTTTTGAAATAACACGACAACGACATGTATCTCTTACCAGAATTCTTGGAGAATCCCACTACCATCCCTAAGGATATTACCAGACTACAGGTCAACTTGTTCAAAAACTCGTTTCCGGAAATTGCCTAGTTATTTACCAGAATCATGGGCCAAGAAAATACTACTAGCATTTCCAGTATGGTTCTTTACATCTTATATTTTATTGTCAAGGAGAAGACCATTTTTGATTGGGGGAAGTTGTTTTCCATTGAAATATCTTCCCAATTGTCTCAATATAAAAAGGATAAGAAATTATTTATGTCTTCTTATTTGGTTTTCGCGATAGCACATTGCTCTCATTTTCCTAAATTATCTATATGCAAAAAGGTGAATTGTGAATTCGACCTTGTGACCTTTTGGTACCAAGTGTTATGGAGGCACAAAGATTCCTTTCATTTTTATGAAGTATTCAACGATTTCGTCTCAGTTTTTAAATCGTTATTGTTTGGACGAGATACCCCAAGAATATCTGCTCAAGCTAGTAAATTGTTGGATAGAAAAAGGACTTTGGAACACGTGGAGAATTACAATGTCATCAAGGATTTAGGTTCTAAGGAAAATCCTTCCTTTCTTCCATGCCATATATTTGAAAGAATGTTTGTCACAGAATTTGCAATGCAATATAACTTTTGGCTGCACTTTTTTCATGAAAAACGAAAAAAGCAATTTATACCATTGCCTTGGAAAGTTGGGGATTTTGTATTAAGAAATATGAACAAAATTGATGAATTCACTAGCCACTTCCACAACTTGAATATCAAGTACACTGAAAGGATTAGAGGGTTTGAACCTAATGGAATATTTGTGTAACATATGTTAACAATGGGTTTTAGTGGTTCCTTTATCCATATTGTTGTAGGAGAATAAGAAGATAATAACCTGGGTAATCCTACCCACACTGTTGGTGACGTAGAGACGGTACTCAGTACCAATGAATTGTATAAACAGAGAGGAAAAGGTCCCATCGAGAAGAGTGCACAGTCCCCAACTGTTACTCCTAAGACTTCAACACCTCATAGTAGTGCTCCAATGGCCCACCCATCTAAGAAATTAACCAACGATAGTTCAGGTGGAGGAGGAGACGAGAACCCCCCTCTAGGAAAAATTGAAAGCTCCCACAAACTTCATCTGAGGAAGAATATTGTACAAGAGGAAGAAGAGCATCACATCGAAGGTGACATCAATAGCTTCTCCCTTGAGATTATGGAGCTTGAAGCTAACATTGAGAAGATTTTCCCTAACATTGACCAGCCAGAAGGCGCAACTCACTAGAACCAGTCTTTGGAAATTATTGAGAATGAGATATTTGATGAAGAAGAATCATTTGTATTTCAGAGTGTTGTATTTGACAGCGAGTTTAAAAAATTAATTATTGAGAAGATTGATGCGAAGAATAAAAATGGGAAATCCCATTCATAGGTTAACCTAAAGAATATGTGGCCTTCCTGGGTATCCAAGATCCATAGAGCCATCAGTGATGAATTGGATGATTCCATTGGAAGTCTCGAAGCAGAAAATACAAAGTTGAAGGAAAGGACTAAGGAACTTGAAGAGAATTTGATGCCTCTTCCACTCCTTTCTAGCCCTTTGGCAATTATCGGACTTGCCACACCCGTAGCTAGAATAAAAGGATCCTCAATCTTACTGACATCAACCGAGAGTTACGTGGAGAATAATATCAAGAAAAGAATGGAACTGATTACATAAGCTTGGGAAATTTCAAAAAACATGATTTCTTTTGGCTCAAGGGCGCATGCCTTCCTTGAATATCTACAGTCCGATCTAAAAAATGAAGAAGGTTTCTACCTTGATGAAGTGGTAACCTTTGGTATTAAAGTTACGAATATGTCAGAGCTTAAGAGAAGAGAGGAGGACCTTCCCTCTCCAAGTCGGATATTGAATTCTTGCTTGAAAGAGAAAATAAAGAACTTGAACAACATTGTGCAGGCGTGCAACCAAGACATAACAAGGAGAGAAGAGTTATTCAAAAGACTCATGGAGGTGGACCTAGCCAGAAGCACTAACGAGGTCCAAGATCCAAAGTTGATCCTCAACTCGTTGTTCCTAACAAAACAACAGTTCGATGAGAAGGTTGATATTTTTAAAGGATTATCAATTGAAAATTTCTATGGCATAGTTGTATATGATGAGAATGCCATAGATAACTCACTAGTAGATTATTTCGTAAAAAACCAGGGTATTGAAGAAATATTACATGGAATTTCCATTGATCTCTGTGACTTGGAGGGTGAGTTGTTCAATATTAAAATCCATCATGAAATCAACATGGCACCTATGAAAAATTACATCGAAGAATAGTTCAAGAAGGATATCGACAAACTGACACATGAAGGGCAAGAAGCAGTTGAGACGATTCCTGTAACCGTTGATGAAAATGATAAAAGGACATCAACAAGTAAATAAAGAGACGATGAACCATCATATTAAGTTTACGTTGATCAAATTCTTTTTTCTTTATCAAGTCTTTCATCAAATTGTTCCACCTCTTTCACTAGAAAGGTTTAACCAAAGACTGGTAAATCCTTTGTTCTTCTTACCAGGTCATGTTTATCTTTCCACCACCCACCATCCTCTTTCTAAAATCTAATTTCTTGTATTTATTTGCTTAATGGTCAGCTGGAGCCCCAATCCCATTCTTTAAGACAAACGCATTTACAATTTCAAGAATATGTAATAAACTATATTTTTGGAAATTTCATGAGAACAACTTTGGGGACAATCTCGATTGTGATTTGTAACATTGTTTTCAGATTATAAAGTATTTGAGGTTGATATATCATTATCTTTCTTTGAGTTTCCCATGTATCCACTCTGTTGAAGTTCTCTTGTGCATGCAGATCATATTTTTATTTTATTTTTATGTGATAAAAAATCTATATCTTAAAACTATGATGGATGTGAGGAAATTTTTCTTATTTGCTTCAAATGTGTGAATGTGTTTGGTTCCTGGTCCTTTCTCAGGAAATTTCCTTTAAAAATAATAATAATAATAATAATAATAATAATAATAATAAATAAATAAAAACATTTTCCCCTTTATTTTATTGCAATATTTTTGTTTCTTTGAATTATTGTGATGGACTTATGTCAAGATCAACATTTTGAATATTTAAAAATCTCAAGAAAATCAAAATAGGAGTACCACCTCTATAAAAATGCAGGGGGATTCACATCCTCATGAGGTTTCCATTTCTGTCCTAATGGATTCAAGAGTCAACATTTTTGGCGACCATATTGGGGACATGAACTAAAAATTTGTAACTTGGCCCAACATTTTTGAAAGAATATATGACTTTACCCCCGGGTAATCAACCCCATTTGGAAATTGGATTGAATAATCAATGAACCAAATTTTACATCAGTTATACAACTTAGTAATATCAACGGCTCAGACCCGTGAATATTTACAAAGGTCGTGGCAAACCTTGGTCCAAGAAGAAGAAAGAGAAATCATTCGGAGACAGAGGAGAGAAGAATGACAAGACCGAAGAAATCAAAGACTAGCTAGAGAAACACAAGAACAAGGTTAGAATTGAAGCTGGAAAAATACAAGGGACCCATTACTATAAGTAAAATCAAGCAACTCTTTTCCTCTAGAAGTGAAAAGCCTATTATTGGAATATCCCCAGACATGGCAGTGAGAGACGAACAACCCCGAGACGAGCATCATGAGGAGAGACAAGGAGGTGGAAGAGATGATGTGAGAAATCAAGGAATCCCAGGATTTGAAAATAGAAGGAGGGTAAGATATTCCCCTCTTAATATTATAGGTGAAAAACATGATCTCCCTATTCTCCCTAAGGGCACCTTAAAGGAATTTTCTAGAGACGGAGCAATCGATGTAAAGAGGCATCTGCACTTATTTCTTGATGTTTTTTATTTTCACCGTGTTGAATATGACGATGTCATGGTAAGGTTGTTTCTGCAAACCTAATCAAAAATACCATATGAATGGTATACAATGCTTCTCAGTAGATCCATTTTCTCATTTAATGACCTCGAAGCTATGTTCCTGACTATGTTTTCCCCTCCAATTTCTTACCATACCCTCTTCACCGATTTCAGCCAGATTGGGTTGAGGAAGAATGAAAGGATACGAGATTTTAATCTCAGGTTCAATAAGGCCTCGAGTAGAATTCCAAAAGATAAAACACTAAATGACCCAGTCATTCTCGGTTGTTATAATAATGCAATGCCCCCTAATGTAAAATATGCCATCAAAACATCCCAAATGAATACTTTGGAGGAGACAACGACTAAATCTACTGAGATGGAAGAAATTATGATTGAAATGGGTGTTGACCCTAATATTATACTGGGAAGAGTACAAAGGTAGCTGGGGGGATTAAATATTGATAACCAAGGAGCTTCCAGCTCGAGAAAAAATGAGGAATAAAAGCCTCGAGTGGCTCAGAGTCAAATGGCGGGAGGAGGATTTTTCAAGGGGACCATACCTGACGTGAAGGTTTACCCTATGGTGGTGAAGGAAACTAAGAAAAGAATTGAAATTGCACAGATGAATAGAACCATCAAACAAATGGAAAACGAGATAACCAGACTGAGAAGGGGAGATAATTACATGCCAACCCCAAGAATTCCAATCCCCAAGCAAAGGAGGAAACCTCCCTTTAAAAACAGAGTGAGGTTTGAGAACACGGATAACCCACAAATACCAAGGGTTCCCAGACAACCTACTCCAAACGAGGTTGTTCAGGATGATGTCTATGATGAGCAAATAATTTAGCAATGAAATTATTACTCACCTGATGAAAGCTCTAAAACTGTGCAAATGGACGAATGCGAGATGTCCATTTATATATTTGGAGAGGGAAACAACGATCCCAACTCACAAGAAAACATTGCTCAGATAAGAGGATTTCTAAATAGACCCAATAATAAAGGCGACTCTAATAAGGAAAAACAAAAAGAAAAAACAAATGAGAAAGTGACTGATGGAAATGGAACTAAAAGGCAACACTTGGCATCAAGCTCCACTCAAATGACGTATAATGTCGTGGAGGACCTAAGTAAATTGAGGATAACTTTTCCCTTTACATAAGTGGTGAAGATTCCCCAACAAAGACATGATATTTTAAATTTATTGGATGATCCATATGAAAGAGCCGAAGTTGTCGCTACTAGTCCAAAACAATACTAGAGCCCGACAACTGCCAAGCTGAGAGGTAAAATTCCACCCTTCTATATCTCGATTGAAAATCATGATGTTGCACTACATAATTGTTTAGTTGACACTAGCGCGACAAATAATATAATGCCACTTGTGGTCATGGAGGCATTGGGCATGAGTTGCACTAGGTATTATGAAACCGATGAAATCATATATGCAATTGATTCTAGAAAAGTGCCAACGTACGGAGAAATCAAGGATTTTTATGATTGGATTAGAACAACCCCCCATATCATTACAGTTTTCAATATTGTTGTAGTAGACCTTCCTCTAGCATATGGAGTTGTGCTGGGAAGAGACTGGACATCCATGATCAGTGGATATATAATGAATGACAGAAGTTGTATGATGTTACTAGGCAAAGAGGGAGCGATGATTAAAGTACCCCGTGAACCTAGAAAACCCTTCTCTTTCAAGAAGAAGGACAATGAATTGATGGAATATTATATAGATGTCAGGATAAAAATTATTCTACCCTAAACATGGAGCACAACGAAATCCTAGAGCAAGTTCTAGGCGCGGGGAACCAAGAGAATTTGTTTGAAGTCTACTGGAGGATGTCATTCAATGGAGCCTCTTCAAAATCTAGGAACATAGTTGGAATTGTTCTTTTGAGTCCAAGTAATACTATGCATCCCCATGTTGTAAGACTGTAGTTTTCATGCACAATTAACGAGGAAAAATATGAAGCTTTGATTCAGGGAATGATCCTTGCACAAGAAATGAAAATAGAACATCTCATTGTAACTAGAGACTCGGAGTTGGTCATCAATCAGGTTACCCAGAGGTATAAAATCAAAAAATAAATACTTAAGTTGTATTTCAAAAGAGTTAATGAGTTGATCGAATATTTCAGTTCCTTCAACATTTCTTTCATTCCAAGAGACAAGAATCACAAGGTCGATTCACTAGCCTTGGCGGCCTCGTTATCAAACCCAAACGAAAGATATTTTCGACCATCAGTTCCCGATAATGTCAAGTACTTGCAAGTATTTGAGAACAATGAACAACTGGAATTTTTTTTGTTAAACGATTACGCTGAAGAAGACAATCGCTCGTCTGTCGTCCCAAAATATTGTATACAAGTTGAATCTTTGTTTATGAAATATGATCATGCAAAGAACCTCCTTGAAGAAGCTTCAAATCGAAAAGTGAAAGAAATGAGAAAAGTCAATATTGGAACTAACAATTCCCCAAAATATGTCAACTTGGGAGTTGATTGCACCACTGAAGAGGTTGACCAATATATTTCCTTATTCAAGGAATATATTGATGTGTTCTCTTGGACCTATGATGATTCAAAAGCTTATGATAAAACTATATTCCAGCATATCATTCCTTTGAGGGAAGAAGCAAAACGAGTGAAACAAAAAATAAGGATGATGAATCCCAAGATTAAACCTCTGGTAAAAATCGAATTGGAGAAGTTAAAGAAGGAAGGGATAATTTATCCCATCAGACATTCTTATTGGCTTTCAAATCCAATGATTGTAAGAAAAAAGACTGGGGAAATATGGATGTGTGTTGACTTCAAAGACCTTAACAAAGCAAGCATAAAGGATAAGTTTCCTTTGCCTAACATGGAGTTTCTTCTACAACAAATTACTAGATCGTCCTGCATGTCCATGTTGGATGGTTTCTCTGGATATAACCAGGTCTTGGTGGCCGAGGAAGATAGGAAAAAGACAACATTTACCACACTATGGGAGACATATGCATATGCTAGAATTCCCTTTGGTTTGAAGAATGTTGGAGCCACATTCCAAAGGGCCATGGATCATGCGTTCATTGGGTTGATAGGAAATTTTATGGAAGACTATAAAGATGACTTGATTGTGCATTCAAAGAAAAGGGAGGATTGTATCCATCATTTGAGAAAGGTTTTTGAAAGATGTAGATTATATGGTATTTCTATGAATCCAAAGAAATTATTATTCGTTGTGACTAAAGGTAAATTTTTGTGCCATATTGTATGCAAGGAAGGGATTTACACAGATCCGGAAAGACTTAAAGAAATAAATGATCTCAACCCCCCGGCATCCAAGAAGGGAGTCAAGTCATTCTTCGGCAAAATCAATTTTTTGCAAAGATTTGTTCCTGACTACGCAAACATCGTAAAGCCGATCAATTTGTTGTTGAAAAAGGAGCAAAGGTTCGAATGGACAACATATACTCAGGAATCATTCAACAATATCAAAGGAGCAATGACCACTTCTCATGTCCTCAGCAGTCCGTACTTCGAAAGAGACTTCATTATCTATTCATTTGTTGCAGAGACAGTTGTTGCATCCGTTCTCACTCAGAAAAATAGCAAAGGAGAAGAAATCCCAATAAGTTTCATGAGGAAAACCCTACACGACTATGAGTTGAGGTATTTAGAACTAGAGAAGAAATCCTTGGCTCTTGTAAACACAGTAGTGCACTTTCAGACCTATATATCAAACTCCCATATTATTTCTTATGTTCCCTCATCACAAGTAAGGATGCTTCTAAATCAACAGTTGAGAGAAGGAAAATGGGCTAACTGGTTGGAAAAGATACAAGAATATGACATTGAGATTAAACCTTTAAAGGCAATCAAAGGAAAAGGTTTATGCAAGCTCATCGTGAATGGGGATTCGGTTGATGGGATGATTTCAATCTCAGTCAGAGAACCATTAGTTGATTCAGAATGGTACAAAGATATTATATTCTACTTAAGGTCCAGGCAATTTCCTGTCACCATGAATCCCAATGAGTGAAGGACACTGAAGATGAAGGTGAGTCAATACGTGTTGATTGCTGACATATTGTTCAGAAGAAATTATGATGGCATACTGCTAAGATGCGTCGATGAAAATCAAGCCCTAGAACTAATCAGATAATTCCATGAGGGAATATGTGGTGGACATTTTTCACCTATTGCGACTGCCCACAAAATAATCAGAGCAGTATTTAACTAGCCATCAATCTTCAGAGATTTGTATGCCACAATAAGGAAGTGTTTGTCATGCTAGCAGTTTTCAGGAAAAATGAAGAAATTTGTGATGCCTTTGCAACCCATTGTGGTATAACAACCGTTTTCCCAATGGGGATTTGATGTTGTTGGGTCGATTAATCCAAATTCTAGCAAGGGGCATATGTACATTCTAATGGCTACCGATTATTTCATGAAATGGCTGGAAGCAGTGGCATTAAATAAAGTTGATGATGAAGAACTGATTAAATTCCTCAAAGACAACATTTTGTTGATATTTGGTGTTCCAGATATATTTATCACAGAAAATGGTTTGATATTCATCGGGTCAAAGTTTACGGAGTTTTGTGGACAATATGGAATCATCATGGGTCAATCGTCAAATTATTATACACAAGGTAATGGCCTTGTTGAATCCAAAAACAAAACACTTGTGCCGATACTGAAGAAAATCGTTGATAGAAACCAAAGGAATTGGCATATGAAGCTGACGAATGCATTATGGGAGAGCATAGAGACCCTGAAGGATAGCACATGGATGTCTCCATATCTATTGGTTTATGGGAAAGAGGAAAAAATTATTATTATCCTTGAGCTCAATGCATTAATTTATGTGGTTAATATCGAAGATACAGAAGACAGGTCACCCATTCAAAGGAGAATCAATTAGTTGTTGAAGTTGGAGGAAGAACGAAGCAAAGCGTTGAATCGAACTTCTCAGAGGCAGCAGAGCGTCAAAAGATATTTTTATAAAAGAACAACTATAAATAATTTCCAGAAAGGAGAACTGGTGTTACTTTGGAACAAGATCAAGGAGAAATTGTCCATGCATACAAAGTTTGAAGCACTCTGGATCGAACCATATGTTGTCGAGAAGATCTTGGGCTTTAACTACTATATGCTCCAAGACATGAAGGGTAAAAGGTTGATATTTCCCGTCAACGGGCAATATTTGAAAGGCTTCTTCTCTTAATACTTTCTCATTTCTCAATGTACATAATTTTATTTTTCAGTTTGTATATTCTTATTCTGACTCCACAGCCCAATGGGCGGAAGCACCTGGTCACGGGAGATTTTGGATTCTTGACAACCCACAGGAGGTCATCATCCCATAGTTGGAGCCTGTTGTTGAGATCAATTCCCGTTTCCAAAACTTCTCTCCCATTTTCTACTTTCCCAACTTCTTTTATCCCCTTCTTTTCCCTCTTCTATACTTACCCTTTTTTCGATTCTATTCCCCCTTTCTAGTTCTACACTTAGTCATTTTTTTAGAACAACGAGATTCTAGGTTGGTGGACTCGTGATTCCTAATCTCCAATCCACACTCTCACGTATTGAGTTCATCTAACTGCCACATTATCCCATACTTAGTCGTTTCTACAATCGTGGATTCCCGGGTTAGCGGGGTTGAAACCTCATATCCCATGTTATGTGATATACATTTTGCATCCAAAAGATCCACTATCTACATCGTTACCCCCAGACTCCTCGAGCTTCCAAGCATCTCATTTGTCCTATGTTGAGTCTTCATGACCACCTCACAACACTTAGCCATTTTTCGACCTTCTCCATTCGCAGGTTGGCGGGTTCATAAAAATCTCAAATCCTATTCCGCTCTTGTCTATCCCCGCCATATTTGCACTTTTCCTAATGCACAATTAGTATGGTTTAATGTTAATAAATCACTATGTAGGTCCCATAAATATTTTCATTAATAGGCGAAGGGCTCGAGGAAATTCTACATTAAACCACATTAAACCATGATTTGCGGAAGATTATATATTATCTCTCAAGCACTCATTTCTAAGATTATCTGGATCAAAAAGAACGCTCTAGTCAAGTTATGGAAATAGCAGCTCGACAATAGTTCTGTGGAGATACCTTGAACATCTTTGGACGAGAAGATCATAATTTTCAGTGGTCTAGAGCATACTCTTATTATTCATCCCCTTCTGCTCAGAAGGAAGTAATTTGGACGTCAAGAATTGCACGCGTTGGTTGTGTTCCATAATTTTTTGACTGCAATGAATTGGTTGTCTGGTGTGCCGAGAAATATATACCAATCCAATGGATAATTCCA
Organism: Picea engelmannii; assembly: GCA_009831015.1. Lineage (NCBI taxonomy): Eukaryota > Viridiplantae > Streptophyta > Pinopsida > Pinales > Pinaceae > Picea > Picea engelmannii. Next base: position 16,621 of record ML789394.1, on the reverse strand, counting down.
CTCCGGGACCATTCTCCCATTATTCTTTCACTTCAAGTATTATTTAATATGTTGAGACTCCCAAGGCCAAAGCTCACCTTCAAAGGTGAAGATTGCATAGACTTTTTAAAAAAACACGACAACAACCTGGATCTCTTACCAGAATTCTTGGAGAATCCCACTGCCATCCCTGAGGATATTACCGAACTGCAGGTCAACTTTTTCAAAAACACATTTTGAGAAATTTCCTGGTTATTTACCAGAATTAAGGGCCAAGAAAATATTGTTGGCATTTCCAATATGATTCTTTACATATTATATTTTACCGTCAAGGAGCAGGCCATTTTCGATTGGGGGAAGTTGATTTCCATTGAAATATCTTCCCAATTGTCTCAATATAAAAAGGATAAGAAATTCTTTATGTCTTCTTATTTGGTTTTTGAGGTAGCACATTTCTGTCAATTTCCTAAATTATCTATATGCAAAAAGGTGAATTGTGGATTCGACCCTGTGACCTTTTGGTACCAAATGTTATGAAGGCACAAAGCTTCCCTGCATTTTTATGAAGTATTCAATGACTTCGTCTCGGTTTTTAAAGCGTTATTTTTTGGACGAGATACCCCAAGAATATCTGCTCAAGCTAGTAAATTCCTGGATAGAAAGGGGACTTTGGATCAAATGGACAATTACAATGTCATCAGGGTTTTCGGTTCTAAGGAAAATCCTTCCTTTCTTCCATGTTATATATCTGACAAAATGTTTGTCATAAAAGTTGCAAGGAAATGTTAATGTGTTGAACTTGCACATAATAGATCTAGCTAGAAAATACCACACACATTTGCAGAGAGAAATTGAGAAAGAAGAAGCAAGAGAGAAATAATGGAAGAATTCTCATTAACTGTATTCCACACTCAAAGAGTGAATAATTTAAAATATATATAGGATACATGAGTAACTAATGATCCATAGTGGTGGTCTAGAGTGATCTGGACACACACCAGCAGTTACGGGAGTAAACTGCCCCCTAGTCTAGTCTCTCGGGAAATTACGGGAGTGAATTGCCACCTAGCTTAGTTAACTAGTCATTCAGTCTTCAATTAACTGACCGAAACAAAGTGTAGTGAGGAGTATATCAAGGAATCAAGGGTAATGCACCAATATGGTGATGAAACCAAGGCAAGTGACAAAACCAATGCAGCATCTAGACTTAATTCAACTAGTCAAACTGAAGAGAATATTCTTCAGGTGGAATATAGGAGACTTGATAATGACTACTTATGACTAATAAAAAAGGAAAAACCTTAGGAAAAAGAAATCCTAGGTGTGTGTGAAGTAACTCCAACACCCCCCCTGAACATCACTATGGTGAAAATAAAGAATGGGTCTCGAAAATGAGGCCATGTTAGGTACCCAAATACAAAAGATACACTGAAATAAAGTGAGGAAAGAGGGAAAAACTCATGGGAAAACCCCCACCTCAAATTACAATGCATAAAAAAAAATGAGAAGTAACAAAAAACAGTTGCTAAGCAACCTTGTCCTTCACTCCAAGAAGACCTCACAACTGTGCAAGTTTGTGCTTGTTGAATATTTTGTTGAAGATGTAGATGTCTACACGGATGTAGATGTCTACACGAATATAGATGTCTACATATATCCACTTTCTCTTCTTGTAATGAAGAAGATCCAAATAAAGTTTGGATGAAACTTTGAAACCGTGCGGCCGTTTCCAGAAAAAACGTTGAAATTTTGTTGATTTTAAAATGATCGTAACTTCACTTCCTGGACTCCGTTTTGGACGATTTTGTTTTTTAATTGGATATTTTCTTGAGAGGAATTCAAATATCCAATTTGTTTATGATATTTTTTCTCAAAAAATATCATAATTGAGTTTGATGTGCGCAGCTCCCTTTTTGTCTCCTGAGATGCATCCATTGCGCATGGAAAAGTGTCTGCATGTGACCCTCATGAGATGCATGCCATATATATTCCACATGAAATNAAAAAAAAAAAAAAAAAAAAAAAAAAAAAAAAAAAAAAATATGAAATGGAGTAGACATCGTCTTCAATTAAAGGGATACAAATTTGTGCAAATACTTGTGTAGAAGACTCTTCAAAATAAGAGGCTTGATCTTATGACGATTTCTCTTTTGGCTCTATCTTTCCAATCCCTTGCATGCAATATTCACAATCTTCTTTATTCCCAAATAGAACCTCCAATCTGGTCCATAATTCATTTGGAGTGAATTCTTGTGAGACATCACATACTTGGTGGAGAATTTCTAGAGAAATAGACAAGCAGATAAATCCTATGGCCATATCTTGTCTATTGAGAAAGTCATTTTTCTCATCGGCGGAATCAAGCTCTACTTCCATTTACATGGTTATTTGGTATAAGCCTCTACTTCTGAGAAGAAATAGAATCTTTGGCTTCCACTCCAAATAGTTATGAGGCGTGAGAAGTATTATCGGTGAGTAAAACATATATTCCATATTTTCTGCATTCTTCAATCTTCAATACCTACAAAAATAATTTGGTGTAGCTTTTTCTTAGCAGTCTGTCAGCTCTTGTACCATGTAAATGTGTTGAAATTGCACATAATAGATCTATCTAGAAAATACCACACACATTTGCATAGATAAATTGAGAAAGAAGAAGCAAGAGAGAAAGAATGGAAGAATTCTCATTAACTGTATTCCACACTCAAAGAGTGAATAATTTACAATAGATATAGGATACACAAGTAACTAATGAGCCATAGTGGTGGTATAGAGTGATCTGGACACACACCAGCAGTTACAGGAGTAAACTGCCACCAATTTTAGTCTCTCATGCAGTTACGGGAGTGAATTTCCACCTAGCTGAGTTAACTAGTCAATCAGTCTTCATTTAACTAACTGAAACAAAGTGTAGTGAGGAGTAGATCAAGGAATCAAGGGTAATGAGCCAATATGGTGATGAAACCAAGGAAAGTGCATATTAGCATGGTGATGATCCCAATGTTTCATGGTGACAAAACCAATGCAACATCTAGAAACCAATGCAGCATCTAGACTCAACTCAACTAGTCAAACTGAAGTGTCAACTGAAGAGAATATTCTTCAGGTGGAATATTCTCCCATAAAATATAGGAGACTGGATAATGACTAATTATGACTAATAAACAAGGAAAAACCTTAGGAAAAAGAAATCCTAGGTGTGTGTGAAGTAAATCCAACAGGAAATATAACTTTTGGCTGCACTTTTTTCATAAAAAATGAAAAAAGAAATTTATACCATTGCCTTGGAAAGTTGGGGATTTTGTATTCAGAAATATGAACAAAATTGATGAATTCGCTAGCCACTTCCACAACTTGAATCTCAAGTATGTTGAAAGGATTAGAGAGTTTGACCCTAATGGAATCTTTATGGAACATATGTTAACAATGGGTTTTAGCAGTTCCTTTATCCATACCATTCTAGGAAAAGAAGAAGAAAATAACTTGGGTAATCCTACCCACACTGTTGGTGACGTAGAGACGGTACTCAGACCAATGAATTGTATAAACAAAGAGGAAAAGGTCCCAACGAGAAGAGTGCATAGTCCCCAACTATTACTCCCAAGACTTCAACACCTTGAAGCAGTGCTCCAACGACCCACCCATCTAAGAAAGTAACCAATAAGAGTTCAGGCGGAGGAGGAGACAAGAACCCCCCTCCAGGTAAAATTGAAATCTCCCACAAACTTCCTCTGAGGAAGAAGAGGAAGAATATTGTACAAGAGGAAGAAGAGCATCGCGTCGAAGGTGACATCGATAGCTTCTCCCTTGAGGATATGGAGCTCGAAGCTGACATTGAGAATATGTTCCCTAACATTGACCAACCATGAGGCATGAATCACCATAACCAATCATTGGAAATTATTAAGAATGAGATATTTGATGAAGAAGAATCATTTGTATTTCACAGTGTTGTCTTTGACAGTGAGTATAAAAAATTAATTATTGAGAAGAGTGATGAGAAGAATAAAAAGGAGAAATCTCATTCAGAGGTTAACCTAAAGAATATGTGGTCTTCCCAGGTATCCAGGATCCATGGAGCCACCAATGATGCATTGGACAATTCCATTGGTAGTCTCGAAGCAGAAAATACAAAGTTGAAGGAAATGATTAAAGAACTTGAAGAGACTTTGATGACTCTTCCACTCCTTCCCATCCCTTTGGAAATTGTCATACTTGCCATGCCCGCAGCCAGAATAAAAGGATCCTCAAGCTTACTCACATCAGCCAGGAGTTACGTGGAGAATAATATCAAGAAAAGAATGGCATTGATTACAAAAGCTTGGAAAATTTAAAAAAGCATGATTTCTTTTGGCTCGAGGGTGCATGCCTTCCTTGAATATCTACAGGCTGATCTAAAAAATGAAGAATGTTTCTACCTTGATGTAGTGGTACCCTTTGGTATTAAAGTTACTAACATGTCAGATCTTAAGAGAAGAGAGGAGGACCTTCCCTCTCCAAGTTGGACCAAGAAGTTGAATGCCTGCTGGAAAGAGAAAATAAATAACTTAAACAACATCGTTCAGGCATGCAGCCAAGTCATAACAAGGAGAGAAGAGTTATTCAAAAGGCTCACGGAGGTGGACCTAGTGAGAAGAACTAACGAGGTCCAAGATCCCAAGTTGATCCTCAACTCGTTGTTCCTAACAAAACAACAGTTCGATGAGAAGGTTGAGATTTTTAAAGGATTATCAATTGAAAAATTCTATGGCATAGTTGTATATGATAAGAACGCCATAAACAACTGGCTAGTATATTATTCCATAAAAAACCAGGATATTGAAGAAATATTACATGACATTTCCATTGATCTCTGTGACTTGAAGGATGAGTTGTTCAATATCAAAATCTGGCATGAAATCAATGTGGCACCCATGAAAAATTACATCGAAGAATGGTTCAAGAAGGCTATCAAAAAACTGACACATGAAGGGAAAGAAGCAGTTGAGATGGTTCATGTAACCGTTGATGAAAACAATAAAAGGACATCAACAAGCAAATGAAGAGATGAGTGACCATCATAGTAAGTTTACATTGATCACATTCTTCTTTATTTATCAATTCTTTCATCCAGTTATTCCACATCTTTCATTAGAAAGGTTTAACCGAAGACTGATAATTCATTTGTTCTTCTTACTAGGTCTTGTTGATCTTTCCACCGCCCACCGTCCTCTTTCTAAAAGTTAATTTCTTGTATTTATTTGCTTAATGGTATGCAAGAGCCCCAATCCCAGTCTTTAAGACAAACACATTTACAATTTCAATAATATGTAATAAACTATATACTTTTGGAAATTTCATGAGAACTACTTCGAGAACAATCTCGATTGTGCTTTGTAACCCTGTTTTCAGAATATAAAGTATTTGAGGTTGATCTATCATTATCTTTATTTGATTTTCCCATGTATTCACTATGTTAAATTTCTCTTGTGCATGCAAATCGTATTCTTTTTATTTTTATGTGATCAAAAATCTCTATCTTAAAACTATGATGGATGTGAGGAAATTTTGCTTATTTGCTTCAAATGTGTGAATGTGTTCGGTTCCTAGTCCTTTCTCAGGAACTTTCTTTTAAAAGAAAACAAAAACATTTTCCCCTTTATTTTATTGTAATATTTTTGTTTCTTTGAATTACTGAGATGAACTTCTTTCAAGTCCAACATTTTGAATATTTAAAAATCTCAAGAAAATCAAAAGAGGAGTACCACCTCTATAAAAACGTAGGGGGATTCACATCCTCATGAGGTTTTCATTTTGGTCCTAACGGATTCAAGTGTCAATGGGTTCTTGACTTGCTTAAGTTGATCCCACCACATGGTTTCCTTCCCTTGCAAGTGGTAGGTGGCAATTTTAGCTTCTACCCAGGATGGGTAATCATTTAGGTGGAAATATTTCTTCATTTCCAACAGTCAAGCCTCAACATATTCTCCTTTCTTGTGCTCACCATTGAAAGTTGGTGGCTTAATATTCCTAAGTTCACCTTGCAAGATGTCTGCCTCAGGTCTTCTCCTTTTCCTATGAACATAAGACATGCTTGGGATGCTCCCTGGACCTGAACTTGCATGAGTTCTTCTAGTGGAATGTCTTGGAGAATGATGATGTCTACTCATGCTTCTTGACTGCCTATCATTCCCATGATAATCTCCTTTGATATGAGATCTTGATGTTGATACTTTTATAGCACTAACTACTTTTTTGGTGCTAGATTCCTTTTTAACTTGATTTTGTAGCATATTTAGGCTTTGAAGTATCTCTTCTTGAGCCTTCATGATCCTCTCATTATCGGCCCTATAGCTCTGCACTTATTTTTGCAAGCTTCTCATAGTTATTGTCCCATGCATGTCTCTTCTCCCACTATACTTAATCTCAACGTTACCCATGCTGGTATACATACCTCTAATTTCTTCTTCATGGGTATAAAACCCTTGAGCATCCTCCATGTCTCTAGTTCTCATGTAGGAACTAAAGTCTACTTTTTTGTATCTCTAATTCTGCAAGAATATGCATGCAATAATTTGTTCTTAGAATTAAGCATATTGCAGAATATTTATCAATTAGATTATAGGTCATTCTTCGTTTTAAACTATGAATAATATTGATGCACTACTCCCAAGTAGGATTTCTTAAATGTGTTCATTTTCGAAACAACTTTCCAACGATTGTCCTCATGCCTCAATTTGAGTTTTGAGAAAAACGTTACGACAATTACAAGTTGCAATTTCCACTCTTTTGCTGCTACATATTTCAATTTTATCACTTGTGAAGAAAACATCATGCCCAAATCAAAATTATGGATTGAAAGATATCTTCTACTCCTCAAAACCTTTCCAACAACTATTCGTTTTCTCCAATTCGAACTCCAAGCTTAAAGTTATGGTGGAAAAACAGTGAAGGAATATTCATTAACACGTGCAACATAATAGAAATGTTCAACAAGCATCCAATCATTTGTTGATTAGATATTCGTCGTTGATCTGTCTCAATGGATTCACTGCAGATCTAAGTCATATCTCTTCTTCATTTTGAGCTTTCATGTTCTCCATTTTTCACCCTCTAGTTTCGCTGCACTCACTTTGCACTTATACTTAGATTATTTTCCATTATTTTCTCTGTGGATCTATGATATATGATGAGTTCTTATATCCCTCACTCTCTGGCCATCTGATCTATGACACATGGTGACCTCATGTCCACTCAATCGATTCTCCATACTTATACAGTTTCTCATATCTCACAGCAGGAATCGGATCTACAACACTTTCCTGACTCTTATATCTATGACCCCGTCCGACCGATCCACTCTTGGTACTTAGCCGATTTTAAAGAATTTTTCACGGGTCCCCGAGTTTGCAGGGCTACCTCACTTATTCACATAACCCCAATTCTCCACTGTGTTCACCACCTCCGTGACATCTTATATCACTTATACTTAGATTATTTTCCATTATTTTCTTTGCGGGTCTATGATATATGATGAGTTCTTATATCCCTCACTCTCTGGCCATCTGATCTGTGACACATGGTGACCTCATGTCCACTCAATCGATTCTCCATACTTATACAGTTTCTCATATCTCACAGCGGGAATCGGGTCTACAACACTTTCCTGACTCTTATATCTATGACCCCGTCCGATCGATCCACTCTTGGTACTTAGCTGATTTTCAAGAATTTTTCATGGGTCCCCGAGTTTGCATGGCTACCTCACTTATTCACATAACCCCAATTCTCCACTGCGTTCACCACCTCCATGACATCTTGGGACTTAATTGATTTTCCACTTCTTACTGCAATTTTGTGGGACTGACAGTTGGCTTGCCACATGACTCCACATCACCTGCCAGTTGTCATCCCACCCAACATGTACCTACCACCATGACAATACACGTCTTTCTTCTACCATGTCAACTGACACGTGGCCTCCACGTCATGATGATGTCATCATACGGAAAAATACCCAAATTTTTTCAATTTTTCTTATGTTCAAAATTTTCCAAAGAGGCTCAATTCCTCACATTACCCATGAAATTTCTCTCAATTTTTCTATAGTAATTTAATAAAACAAGTTACATACATACTCCAGAATCAATTCTCTCTAAATTTCCACTTTGTCATTTTGCTAACTCGGCCCATCAGAAAACTGGGCTATGATACCACTTTGTAACGTTCCTAGCCACCCAAACTGGGCCATGACACACAAAAATCTCCCAATTACTTATCTGATACCACTTTGTAACATTCCCCTAGCCCAATTGAGGGACAATACGGTGTGAAATACACATAAAAATGAAATTTTTGCTAACTAAAGTAATTCTTTTACTGTTAGTCGATTTCCTGTAGCTTACATCTACGAATTAAATTTTTTTTTTAGCTATTGTCTATAACCATAAAATAGATGCATCTAAATCACACCAAATTAACTTGAATGCAACTTAATCATTCACAGAGAAACATATAAATCATTATCAAATACACATAGTTCATGCACAACAATAACACATGTAAATAAAACAACAACAAGATATAACACTTATCTTTCGAATCTGTTGTGCAACCAGCTGCTTGGGATGGATGTTCCACCCAACCATAGAGTGCTATTCCAATTCTCAATAGTCAGTCACCCCTGAGCTAAGGCTAGTAAGCCAAAAAGGAGGTGGTCTCTCACAGTCCATTCGTAGCTCATAAAACTCATAACCCAACTGATATTCTCCTACAACTATCCCTATTTTTTTGCCAACTCTCTTCCTCATGACCTGCCCAACCCAAGGAATGCACCATTCATTTATCAGGGATAACCCAAGGGATATGCCATATGTTTATCAGGATTAACCCAAGGAATGTGCCATTTGTTTATTAGGGTATCTCTGGCACAAGTGGCTATGAATCTCTCAGCTGGTAACTCAAGGGAACTTGTTGCTAGGAAAACTACCAACAAACCAACAAAAAACACTTGTTGTTACAGTGAAACTCACTCTGAATTTCACTCTTCAGGACTGACAACCTGGCTCTTCACTATTCAACTCCAAAACACTCCAAATATATTCCATCTTGCTCTAGAATTTTCCCTCCATCGCTGCACCAACTTCAAGCTCTCTTTTTTGCTCTCTCCTTTTCCTCATGCACAAAAAATTTCTCTGTCTAAGAACTGCTCTCCCAACCCATACAAATTTTCCCCATTTGGATTTCTTTTCTTGACCCACACTCTTCCCCAAGCTAATTGTACTCAACACCCATGTGCCCAATAACTATGGGATGTGACCATTCACACCCACCCTCTTACATGTATTCAATGATTGCATTTGGGAACACTCAATCAGAAAATGGAAGGTTCATATACAAAATGACAATTTTAGGAAAAATGGGTTGAACTAATATACATGGGTATTTCCCCCTTGGACCCCTCTTCGTCATTATCCTAGACACTTCCCCCTCTTGTGGATTAATTCAACCCCTATCTCTTGTCCATGTCCCCTTAGCAGATGGCATCACATTTTGTTATTAAAACATAGATATACAATTCACTTATTACATCGTTTGGCCGTAACCACATATTATATCCACATAAGCATTAATTAAACTGGGGATTATAATGGGGATGTTACAGAAATAAATATGCATAAAAAGAAACTCTCATTCATACACATTTGTACCAAGATCTTTGAAATATCTCTTATTCAAATTAACACACAGTAATAGTATTGTTCTGCTACAATCCGAAACAAAAATCCCTTTCGCATTTATAGTCCTTCTTTTTATAACTATTTGGTGATTTTTTACATTCTAGAGATCAATCATATGCCAAAAAAAAAAGTTTACAACAATGACTATTCACATACTTTTCCTTATCGGGAATACAAAAGAAAAGATGAGACATGTGGAGCAGTTATGACAATCAGAATCATTATGGATTCTTTTGTGCTTTCATTCGGTCCCGATATTCCTTCCAGAATGAATAATTATCCATAATATTTTGTAACTTCTTTGTCTACATCTTTTCGACATCTAATTCACCATCACAAACCTTTGTGGAAACTTCTTGTTTTAATTCTTGGGTTGTGCATTTGATAAAGTCTTGGGCCATAGTGATGAGTTTGGATGGTGTCAACAGATACTCTTCAAGGGAGTCTTTATTTACCTCAATTAGTTGCTTAATGTTCACCTTGGTAGTTTCCATGTGCTTATCCACCTCAACCATCTTGATTTTGGTAGGTGTTGCTTCATTAATGGCATCTCAAATTCTTCTAAAAGATCATTAGAATTATTCCATAGTCGTTTGCAAGTCTTATATGTTTCCTTTTGGACAATTTGTATATCTTTTAACATAGGCTTCCAAGTATCAAATAATAGTTGTTCTTTTATCTTTTCCTTTCTAGAGTAACATGGCAATGTAGCTGGGTGGTTTCTATATGCTCCTTGCCAATCGAAGATCTTGTCAAATGCATCATTTGCTTATTGGTATTGACTCCTTATTTTAGCTATTTGGTCTTCAATTCTTAACTAGTCGTCCTGATCGGACTGCATATCATTCAGAAGGTAGAAAAAACTCTTTTTGTTCAAGCTTAAGCTTTCAGGTCTAATGCCTCTACCTTAATTGTTTCTAAGGCCAGGTTCTTTTCCTTTTTTTTCTCCAGAACTTCTTAAGTTTTTCGTTGTCTTGTTCTAATCCCTTAATATGAAGGCCTTTTTGTTCAATATATTGCTTGGCTTCATCTAATTCAGTATGTAAATGAGATAACTCCTTTGTGTGTTCCCTCTTGATCTTCTCAATTTCCTCATAAATATTTACCTTGGCAGATTCTAGGTCTCTCGAATGGGTGTCCCGTTCTAACTGTGCCCTTTTATTGAATTCAAAATTAATTCATCCTTCTGGGTTTGTAATGCTTAGTTGAGTTATTTTGTGTTGAGGGTATCAAAAACCCTTATGGCTCCTTCAAATTATGAAATGAGCTTGTCCTTTACAGTTTGCACAGTCTTATGAATTTCCTCTTTGTGTAGTTTGTCCTTTTTCTCGACAACTTTCAGGAATTCTGCAGAGATGTCATCTTTTAGTGTCTTTAATTCTGCCTCTAACTCGGTGATTTTGGTTTAGGTTGTACTTAAGGCATTGGTAACCTCAAGAACATATGAAGCATTTAAACCTGTGAATGCATGGAGGGAAGAAGCTACTTGTACAACATTCTCCTCTAGGTCTGGCCCAAATTTTCATTCCACAACTCTCCATGTAGATGATCTGTACTTAGTAGATTCTCCCTTTTTCCTTTTGTTTGAGATCTTTTCAATGCTCTGTGTCCTTTCATTGTATTAGTAATCTCCAACAACCACTACAACACCTTAAAAACTCGGAATTTGTGAAGAAAAGGTGGTATTACCTAGAATGGCATTGAGGGGGGTGTATTCACGGGGTGTAATCTTCACCATGCCAATATTGGGAGTTGATGGGTTTCCTGGGGTTTTACTTAATTATTTTTTTTTCCATTGCTCAAGTAGCTCATATGCCTTAGCTCAAGTAGCTCATATGCATTTCTTTTTGCTTTTGCTTCCGTTGGTACTCTTTAATCTTATCTCTTATGGGCTTCAACTTCTTCAGCAAGTCTTTTGGCCTCTACTTCTGCTGTTGTTTTTTCACTTTCTCTTTTTCACTTACTTTGCATCAACTTTTAGCCTCTTCTGCTCCAATTCCTCGACCTTTTTTATCTTCTCTTGCTCTTTGGTGATTAATTTATTTTTATCCTCTTCCAGCAATCTCAAAAACTAGTTTTGATGAAATTTCTTCATTTCTTCTTGTTGAGTTTGGATTTCTTGCCTTGCACCAGCATCAGGCAGTTTCTGCAATACCTCTTCATAAAACAAAATTCCTTTGAACTTTCCTTCATCAAAATATACAACATGGATATTAACATGATTAAAACTCTAACATGGTTCACTTCTAGTTCATGGGGGCCATGTCCTTTTGCACTTGTTAGGCATAAACATAGATCCTTCATAGATTTTGTTTCTTTTCTGACATGTTTCCCATTTAATATATTGTAGTTTCCTTGTGAACAGGAAAGGGAGACCAAATCTTTTTACTATTTATCATGAGAAAGGAGGTAACTCATGTTCTTATGGTTTGATGGGATATTTCTCTCAATACAAGGCGACCTGGGATGAAATATGGAAATGGATGGGGGGCTACAATAGTGCCATATACTTTGACATAGGAGTAATACTTTCCTAGGTACCAATCAACTATCCCTTTCATCCCTACTTTAGATTTGCTGGAAATTCTATATCTCTGGAAACCAAAGATGATAGTGTAAAAAGGGGAGACAGAATCATCACAAATGTCATAGAAATGACTCTTGTATTTTATGTTCCATATCTCAGAGCAATACACATGGACAGGGGGTTGATCTAGGTCCCAATTCCATCCAAGCTTGAGAAATGGATTGAGGAACAAATGACATCAATTAAATAATCAAACATGTAAAAACATGGTTTTCTCATACCTGGTATATTTTTCACTTTAAGACATATGTTGAAATCCAATATGTTAGCCCAATTGAACACTTGTCATGTCTTCACAATGGTATGGGCCATAGACAATCAATCTGTCTAAAAATGGGTGCACTTCTCTTCTCCATATAATTGATTCAACATCATTATCAACATTTTGTAGGGTGCCTTGAAATCTTGTGTAGGAATAAGCTTCTATCCTTGTTTGAAAACTATGTCTTCTTCTCCTCACCGGTTCTTCATCAACTTGGATGGGTCTTTGTTGTTTTGAGCAAATCCCTTTAGGAAATCTTCATTGAGGGTGCATGCAGGTCTGGGAAGGTGATATCTTGCATTGACGTCTTCAAGCCACAAATATGCTATATGTTGTCCAGATCTATTTATAATTGTGTTCGTGCTATGGTCAAAATGTTTGAAACACCAATGGGCTACTTCATTGTAAGGGAATAATGCAGGTTGTGCAACTACCAGATGAATTCTTCTCTTCTGGATGTTCTGATATACTTCAAGGTTTTCATCATCAGGAGGAAAATCCCCAGTAATGAAAATCCTATATATTTCATCATATCTCAGGGAATGATCTTCTTCGGTGTGGTAAGTCATATCGGTCACTAAAACCTCTGCCTAGCAGGCATAAGATTCAGGTGTAGAAGTTGAAGCAGAAGGCGCCAAATTCCTGGATCTCTTGGTCGTTTGACTCACCATAGCTTTTGTTGTCTATCCTGCAATTGACATACTACTCATCAGTTATTTGAATAACGAAGAATAATACAAATAATGAAATGCAAAACAACAAGAAACCTTTTAGTATAGAGAAAATAGTGCTTCCAAGACGTTTCAACGATGATTAACATAGAACATAGCGACCTTTTTAGCATATGATGAACATATATGAACTGAATGAGGTTTTAAGAGTCATAATATAGGTATTTAATTTCCCTAACGCATAAATTGAATGATCAACGTACTAAGACCAGTTCAAAATCAAAACATCACTTCGCCATTAATGTGATTGGCAAGCTTAGATTGCCCAAATATATGCATTGGAATGAAAAGGGGCAAAAAATTTAAATTATGGTCTTTTGGAGTCGTTGCTTTCAGATAGGGAAAATTGGCAGCTTAGATTGTGCTCTGAAGAGAAGGAATCAAACAATATTCCATTTGAGCGTTGGTTTGTGTGCCGACAGGTCGAAGACAATGAGGGATTAAATGCATGTCTTCAAAGCTTCCTGTTCGGAGCTTAGTTGACTTAGGAAATTTTACAGCTTTGAATAAAAGAAATTGAAGAATATACCTTTCTTACATTGAATATCATGTTGAAGTATTGGGAGTGTGGGAGGTTATGTAAAAGTCTTTCAAAATGATTATATCCGAGTGAAACATCTAAGCCTTTTATTTCCACTCTGAACTAGGAGTATCGAAGAATATTCCTTTTAAATCTCGATTCCCATGCTGAAAGTCATAGTTTGAAAAGGTTAAGGGTGTGTGTTTGGAGTTTATCACTCAGAACTCAAAAAAAAAGGGAAATTTCACGGCCTCGATAGGAAATGTATTGAAAAATAATATTCACTTCCTCGGGAATAGTGCTAACTCGAGAAAAGGATAATAAACACAAGGAATTTTTTTTTATTTTAAAACAACTTGGAACAATTAGAGTCGGCCAAGTCATAAGGCTTCCACTGAGTAAGAGTAATGGTTCAACAACCACAAGTTTATCTCTGGGCCAATGATCATTTGACACATTAATTAATAATCGGGTAAGTTGTATACCTCAGTCATCAGACTGTTTTTATCAGGGTTGAAAATCGACCACGATAAATATTACTCTGAATAGGAAAAAGTGAGAATGGACGTTGACATTCATCCGAATAAGACTTTGGGGATTGATAAAAAGGAAAAACTAATGAGTGTAGAAAAGTGGGTAAACAATAACTTTCAGAACACAAATAGTGGTAGAAGTAAGGATTTAGTAATATAGTACCTTGTAAAAAAAATTAGAATGGGGGTACCCACTTAGAATATCTCATTAGAACGATATTATGAATGGGTAGTTGTGGGGGAGTCACAACAGGTTGCCAAGACAATTGAATTTGTTGGAGTTGATGTCAGAGATGCCTTATGTGGATGATAGACTCGAAGTCAAAAGCAACATGTCAGCGTTTCCTTGATGACTCGTGTACTTGAAACCTCAAACCTTGTTACCTACTCAGATATTGAAGGACGACTTGAATGGGAGCAGGCTATGAAGACTAAAATTGATTCTTTTCCAAAGAACTAGACTTGAGACATGGTTCCTCGACCACAAGGAAAGAACATTGTGAAGTGTCGACGGGTCTATGGGACTGAATTCACCTCTGAAGGTGTTGTTGAGAGACATAAAACATACCTAGACGTGAATGGATTTTTGAACAAGAAGGCATCAACTACATTGAAATCGTTGCCCCTGTTGCAAAGATGAACTATGTTCGACTGATTCTTTCTGTTTCTGCTCGTTTTGGATGGAAAATATATCAAATATATGTGAAGAGTGCTTTGTTGGACACACCTACCACACTTAGAGGGGGGGTGAATGAGTGTGGGGCTCTTTTTCCCAAAACTTCCCTCTTGCACAAAAACTCAACAATTAGCATTCAACATTTATTCATTACCCATTGTTGTCATTTATAACCAGTCATATATCAGAAATATATAATCAACAAGTTATTATCACAATGAACACAAAGAACACAAGATGTATGTACAATTTTCTTTTTATTACGGACTACAATCCTTGGGGTTTATCAACAACAACTGAATAAAGTACATCTCTACAAGAGCACCATCTCTATATGCAAGACTTAGCTTACATTCTCAGCACCAACTGAGATGAGGCAACAATCCTCAACAGATATCAATCTGTAAATAGGTACGTGACCTGTCAGTAGTGTAGCCCGCATGTGCACGCGCCCTAGCTCACTACAGCCCGCGTGTGAACACGGCCAGTGTATCATGCAACAAGCGTATGCTTCTGAGCAACTGGGGTTTTTCTTTTCTTCACATGCTCAGATTCTCTACAACCTGCAATCACTTTCTCTTCTGTCTTCCACAGTCCAAACTGACCCACAACCAGTCACAACACATCCAAGCTCTCCAATAGTTTGCTCATGCTCCACAACAAATCAATATGAATGCTATCTCAATCATGTATAAATAGCTAGTATACCATAGCAATCATGTCACTACTGAATCACAAGAGTGTTGCTCACTCCATCAACCAAATCAACCAAACTGAGCCACATCATAGAAGCCATACCAAGAATTCCCTAAGCATTCACAACACATCAAACAATAGTATCCATCAAGACAATAATGTAACCATACCAGTGTCTCAGTGATAGATCTGAGGCCATAGAATGCAGATCTGGAACCCGCCTCATCATCCAAGAGCTTGGCACCAGCTCAAACAAAAATATCCATGATTTTATCCACTCCACGCTCCCTGTACACAGTCAACCCACGTGTACACTCACCCTATACACAACCAGCCCGCGTGTACACGCACCCTATACACAGACAGCCCGTGTGGACATCAGAAAATAGGGTTTTCTATGAATCCGAGACTTTTTCCGTCAAGATCTCCGACATTGTCAAAACTTTGATGCGTCCATGTGATCCTCCTCTCGCTCTTTTCCTCAGAATAGATCTTCAATCATGCTCAAGAGATCCACACCAATAGAATGCTCTCACAAGAAGCTCTCCATCAATACTCCACAAGATATTCACAAGAAGCTCTTCATTGATCCACAAAAAAAATTCTTACCACATGTGCATTTTACAAGAGATCCTAGCTTCTTATTTATACTTTCATCTTCTAGGTCACTTAACCCATTTTTAGGTTACTTAACCCATTTCAAGGTCACTTAACCTAATTTCCTTATTTTAGGGTTAACCACTTTCCATGAATAGAAAGTTCTCCAATACTTTTTATTTAAATATTTCTTCTTGATTTTGTCACTTCATTTTATCATTTAAATAATCTTTCTTGATTTTGTCACTTTACTTTATCATTTAAATAATGATTTCTTCTTTTCAAGCACTTTGACTTCTTTGACCTTTTGGGGCTTCAAGC
>ML789393.1:244313-264476 GCA_009831015.1 Picea engelmannii | reverse complement strand
TTTCCTTTCATTCTCTAAATAGATTACCCCTTCCTCATTCTATTGATAAGTCATATTAAGTTAGGGAAACATTTAAAACCACCAAAATGAAATAAACAAAAACTAAAACTCATTGAGGTTCCACAAGAATCAAACATGAAGACAAAAAATTAAAAAAAGTGGTACCCAAAAATATACATAATTTTTTAGTGTGTGTTGAGTTCTCAATGGGACCCTTTCTCTAGATGATAGCATTTGGCCAAGTCTACAGGCTGGAATGATGCTATGGGTTCCCCCTAGCATTGTAGATGAACCTGTTCCCCACATCTATGTGTTTCAATATCCAGGCGTCGGTGGAGGGGAATACAACAACTTGGGCTGTTACTCTGAATATCCCAGACTTTCTAATGTTCTTGAAAATCATCAGTTCATCCTGGTTCTCAACATTAGTAGCGAAGTTCTATTTTTTAAACATTTGATAAACGTCGCCCCACCTAAGTTCATCTTCTCCCTTTTTCTAAGAATCTAGAGGTGTCATTGTACATTTCCCCAACGATGTCTGGATCATCTTCAATCTGACGACCACTTTTGGAAGCCTTAGCGCCAGGTGCATTGCTGGTAGTTTTCTTCCTTGGAGACATGTCTAAACTTGAAAAAATACATATGAGATAAGTGCAAGGTATATTAATAATTCATACACATGTATCTAAGAAAAAAATTCCTAAGTGTCTTGTATGAAATACCCGAAGAATTACTAGTGCTAATGCTGGGTAGAAAATCAGCATCTGACGATGAAAGCATAATAGCAGGAATTGTTTGAGTCCTGGTAAGGCTGGAGAAGAAGCAACTTTAGAAAGGTCTGAGGAAAATTGAGACTAGAGTAGTTCTTATGAACTGCTCTGATGTCCATCGGAATATTTAGTATTAAATGTTTCATTGAACGTCGGGTGAGTTAATAGAAATATCTTCAAAAGCATTAAATTGATGAGGTTTGAACTAACTCCTCTGGTGAAGATCAGAGGAGTTGATATCAAGTACTCCACAGTGGTCGAGCAAGTTGATGATGAGTTCGTCGATGAGGAGGTGGGGATGTGCGAAAACCGGTGGAGTTAATATCAACTCCTTCGGTAAATACCAGAGGAGTTAATGTTAAAATCTCAAAAGGAGTCAGAGACTTGCACGTTAATGTTGTTGGTTGGGTCGAGACGTGCATAACAATCTCTATTTTGCACAGTGACTTCTTAAGTCTTGAATAAGGATTGAGCTTGTGGGGCATTGGAGTTCCATGTGCTTCGAATGACAGGTTTTTTGGGTTATTCATCGGTTGGGCTCAAAATTGATGGTCCCTTTGCTAGCCTCTACGGTTGGGGTCGATGGTCATGACTTCCCGTCACAATTTAAGGGCCTTCTAGGTTGCGGCCATTTGTACGAGATAGTGTTTTAAGAACAAAAAAGGGGGACAAAGTTGTGGTACTGTAATGGGTCGAAGGTAGCTCACATGCTTAAGATGGTCTGAGGAAGAGGGTGAGGTTATGGTGCAAGTAGAGTTGGAGGGTCATCCTTGCAAAATGCTTAGGAACATTGGGTTCAAAGGGAAGAACTTTTTAGACTAAAAGAAAAAGAAAAATCATAACCCTAAAAAGATCCACGAGTGAAAACCAAGGCCAGATTTAGGGCTTACATGACGATTTGTTGACACGTAGAATGTGTTGGTTGGTTGAGAACGAGGAAGCTCTATGGTTGACCTTTCTTTGCTTGGTGCCTACTCTCCTTTCTCAGATGCTCAATAAGGCAATAGATGAGGATCAAAGGGCTAGCTACTATATATAATCGATGAGCAATTAAATGTGATCAGGGAAGAAATGGTGAAGTTGGTGAAAATTCCTCAGGTATACACTGGAGGACTTCATGGCAAAGTCCTTAGTGTATACCAGAGGACTTGGCATGAAGGGTGGCGGTATTGGTTGGAAGGTAAGACAACAACTCCTCCAGTTTAACTAGAGGCATTTATAGGAACTCCTCCGGTTTGTTGTAAAGTTGCGCAGTGGGAAAGCCTCCTTAGAGAAAAAAGAAACAAGTTCATTCATCATTACCAGGGCTTTTGGAGGTAACCCCTCCAATGTACACAAGAGGAGTTTACATTAATTCGTCCAAAAACCAAAATTTTAGCTTAAAAAAAAATTAAGTGCCTAAAATCGAAAGATACAAATTTGGTTGAAATGTGAAGCTAGAAGTATCATGCTTAGAGTGAGAGGAGAAATAGTTAAGAGGATACAAGTTGAAGAATTTCAAAGCTAGAAGATAAAAGGGGCTCAATTTTCTTGAAGAGGATTTGCAAGTAAAATACAAGAAAATGGAGGGTTGTTGGTGTCATGCACAACATGATGGAAAGGTAAAGGGGCACACAAATAAATAAAAATTGAATAAAAATAAATTCGAAGAAGAAAAAGGAAAGTGAGCAAAGGGGCCTAGAGAGGTGATTAGTCAGGGCGAGGGTGGCCAAGTGATGGCATGGCACCAATGAGGGTGTCAGGTGGACACTAGCACCACATCAACATGATGATGGCCTCTGTTTAAAATAAAATAAAATCTGGAGCCCAAATATTATTTTGGCCATAATAGGAGCAGATTAACCCAGATTCAATTGAGATTTTGAGGTTAATCCCACAACGTCAAGGACCATAAAAATGTCATGAAAGGTCGTTGGCCAAATATGCTCAAATGTTCTAGAAATTACAAATTTTGGGTTTTTTAAGAACAGGGTGGTGCTTAGTGGCAGGGGCCCTATTACTGATAATATTTTGATAGCGAGTCGAGGAGGTATACATGAAAATAATTAGTGACGAAATTGGCCAAATTCCAAGGGGTTTGGAATGGGGATGACAAAACAGGCCAAAATCCACTACTACATGCCACTTTTGGGGATTTTGATATCTTTAAAGGAGGAAAAGGACCCTAGATCACAAATATAGAAAAATTTATTAACTCAACATTTTTCCTCCTCATAAAGCTAGATAAATTTTCCTTAGTGAAGTTTTTCCATAAATACTCGGTTTGAAAGATAACGGTTTCAACTAAAAATTCCAATTGTGGAAGAAAGTGGAAAAGGACAAAGTTAACATTTCCATATTGCTGCAAAATTTGACTAGAGCATCGGATCAACAATATGAGAGTTGTTATGTAGTCATTGTCATCAATATTATTAATGCCTATTACAAAACATTTATTGGTTCCTAATATAGTTTCTTCTGCAAGTGGTAGAAGATGGCCTCACAACTAGATTGCACTAGTGAAGAAAGTGCAAAATTAGGTAGAAGTGGCATATACTGAGAACCATAACTTCTTCCTCAAAGCTCAGAATTGAGCAAGAGAGTAGTCAATGAAAATATATTAAGGAAAATAATCTATCTATGAATCCATAATTATGATTTGAGCAACATAAATATCGGGAAATTAGAAAGAAGATGACTAATGACCTTAAAAAGCAGAAAATATGTATAATTTTATAGAATTGCATAATTATTCCTATCTAACAGTAATTTGTTGCATGCACATTTTGTAGAATTATGAGGACTATAAACATGGAAGATGCATAGGGAACTCAAATCCATGACAAAGAAGTAAGGGACCTGAATATTAGTTTGGGCAATGAGGAGACATAGTCTAATGGGTGTAGAAGCAAAGCAGAGCTAATAAAGTTGATAGAGACCATGAAGAGCTTAAGAATATAAGTGTAGAGCTACAAAGATGAAAATACGATAATAATCAAAGCTCGGGAGGAGGAAAATCATATAAGAACTCAACTACTACAGAGTCTGAACCAATTGCAAAGGCAAGTCTGAGTTGGATTAGATTCAAGGCATAAGGAAGAACGCAAACTTCATGCAAGAAGAGAGAACTGTAGAGGATCCAAGCACTCCATAAGTGTTAGCAGGACTCGCAAACCATGTTAATCACCTTCTCATTCAATCAAGAAGGCACACTGATTTGAAGAATGACAGAGCGTCCCATAACTATCCCTTGTTATGCATCAAAGAAGAAGGCATGAAGTGGATAGTTTGCAAGGAGAGCTTAGGATGCTTAAGCCACCTAATTTTGATGGAGAGAAAGAAAAGGGAGAAGAGGGTGAAGTTTGGCTACCTAATATCAAAAAGTACTTTTAGTTGTATAACTACTCATCCAAGTTGGAAGCCAGTATTTCCATCTACCATATACAAGGTAAGGCTTCTATGTGGTGGGACTAGATGAAGCAAGTCAAGCACATCAATGAGAAGTTCTCTTAGAAACAGTTTAAGAAATATTTCTAGTAGAAACATCTTTCATGGCGTTACTATGAGAGATGCAAGAGTTATTTGAGCTCAAGTTGGAAAATGTTTCCATTGAAGAGTATTAAAAGAAGTTCCTAGAGCTACTGAAGTATTGGGATTTATCAAGGAAGAGAAGGTGGAAATACATAAGTTCTTAAGTGGATTGCCATCATTCTGTAGAGATAAGATTTAGTTTGATGAGCCAAATACTCTGGAGTAGGCCATTAGAAAGGTCAAGTGCTTGTATGAACATAAGAAAGGAAGATCAGTAGTACTAAAGTCTTGGAGACACAGGAAGAACGATAAGATGGATCAAAGGAAGAGAGGATTCAAAGCTCCTTCCTTTAGGAATATCCCTAATGTATACCAACAGAGCTAGCCAACTCATAGTGAGTCCAAGATGCAAGAATCTTCAATAAAAATACCAATATCACCAATCAAATGTTGGGGATGTAAAAGAGAGCACATGTATAGAGTTTGTCCACATAAGAGAGATAAAATGAGGACCATGCACAATATTCAGAAGGCTACTATAGTGGAAGACATGGGCAGAAATATTCCAAGGATATATGCAACCATAGAAGATTGACAAGCATAACATCAGTCCCATATGATTAAGGTGGAAGGTAAGATTACCTATCATTTTGATGTTATTTTAATTGATTCAAGAGATCTCCATAGTTACATTGATCCTAATTTAGTGTAAAGATTTAATTTAAATAAAAGTAAGTTTGAAAGACAATGGTTGGTTCAGCTAGCCACTAGGACGAAAAGAAGGATCGATGAGATTATTAGAAGTTGTCCAATAGATCTGAATGGAGTGTGAATAGTTGTAGATCTTAATATCATACCAATGGCTTCATATGATATTCTAATTGGAATGGATTGGTTGGACAAGCATCATGTTGTCCTAGATTGCCATAAAAACACATTTACATGTCAAAATGAAAAAGGAAAACAAAGCTTAGTGAAAGGGATTCCAAGACCCATTTCTATAAAAGATATCTCAACCTTACGGGTGAAGAGATGTTTCAAAAACGATTCTCAATTATTTGCAGCTCACGTGGAAGAACTATCCAAGAATAAGAGTCCAAGTCTTGAACATTTTTGTAGAGCTACAAGAAGTTGAGGATGTATTTGGGGAAATTCTAGGTTTATCACCCATTACACCTCATATTCACTTCAACATACCTTATATTTTTCACCGGATGTGGACCATCATATGAGCATATTATGTGCCTTATTATATCATGATGAACCAAAAGTGTGGTTGTATTTTCACTCATGTATTGTATTGGACCATGCTAATATGTTCTATGTATGGGTGAGGGGCCTATAGAGTATCACCAAAAACCATGTGGTAGGTCATGAGCTATTCTTTTAGTCCACATATCAAGATATGATTTGCTTTTATGGCACGATCGACTACCCCTTCATGTTGGTAACTCTTCATGATATTGATCATTTATGATCTAGGTTAGTATGCAACCATCTTGGGGTGGACCTACTAAGACACGTGATCTAGAGGATATACTAGTCTCTCTCACCCCTTTATATATGATGTAAAAGTGTTGCTCTTTGTAAAATTTGTCAGACCTATGTGTAACACATTTTTGTATGCCTAAGCATGGATCATTGTCTTATGTGTTCATCACACTTTGGACATTTACTATCAGAGGTGATTATGTAGATTCTCGCTCAATTTCATGTCTCCCAAGGCAGTCTCATAGTTCTCGAGGTAGTACAAATACCCCTAGGCATTGGTCACATCCTCAAAGGTACATTAGAGTTATTTTATGCATACATGGAAATCCTCTGCATATGCCACGTTGGAGATTCCAAAGCACGCTCCTTTTTCATCACTTTTGGAGATGTTTTTTGCATGATTTGAGGGTTGACCCACATGTGTGGGATTTATGTCATCCATGGGGGTGTTTTTGGAAATTATTTGACTTGGAGAGGCATCTTCCTTGCCTTGTGGAACATCTTTGATTAATTTGAGGGCTTGGTCATACCTCTTGAGCATTCCTTGAGCACATTTTGAGAAGGTCGTCCACTTTTGACATCCTTCTCCACCTTTTCATGAGGTCATTCCACTCGGAGGAGCTAAACATTGGTACCTTGCTTGCTTGGAAGGATACTTCACCATGTTTTGAGGCCTCTACATCACTTTTTCCTTGGAATGATGAGATGGAGAAGAAAATTGACCCCCCTTATTATGGAATGTCCTCTTCTCGTAAGGGTTTTATGTACATGTGGCATCATTTGATTATGTATTGACTTAGTCTCCTTCTTTGTGTGGATAACAAGTCTTTTTTCTTGGGCTCTTAGGCTACTTTTAGGGAGAAAGAATTAATAAAGAATGAGAGGGATGTAGAATCCTCCTCCATAAATAGAGGCTCTCCTCTCATTCCAAATGTTGATGTTAGTGGTATCTTCAGACAGGTACTTCCGCATTGGCTTGTGTTTAACATGTGGAAGTCGTCAGGGCTTAGGAGTTTCACTTTAGTAAAGTGATTATTAAAGTGAATGACCTTTTAGAGTTAATATGAGTTTAATTAAGTTAATGCCTAAGTTTTTGGCATTAGTGACTCAATTAAAAGTTAAATTAAGTCCTATCCATTAGATCTAAATTGAAGGTGAGATTAGATCTTAGCCTTTGATCACTCTAGAGATCTAGGGTTTTGGATTTAGGGTAAACTCATTATTATAAAAGGAATCATGTGCAAAGGAGGAAGTTACTTATGTTTAGAGAGTAACATAGAAACCTTGGTGAGAGACCAAGGTGAGGATCCTTAGTGAGATCCCAAGATCAAGAGACCCTTGGTGAGAGATCAAGGTCGAGACTTTTGGTGAGATGCCAAGGTCGGAGATAACAAAGAAGGACTTTTTCTAGTGTGAGGAGTGTAGAAGAAAATAAGAACTTTTGCTTAAATAATAGTGAGGAGATATCACTGGTTGGGTGAAGATATTTTGTCTAAGTGTTGATACAGAGAGGGTTGGATCATGAAGGACGGTTATTCAAGATCTTCGATAGGTGGAAAGGGAATTCCATCTAGAGGACATACAGGTCAAGGAGAAGAGAGAGTAGAGGCAGTCTTAGGTGGGTTTCAGTTGATAGAAGCCAAACGAAAGTGTAGCACCGTATGGAAGTTGTCGTACAGATTTTATGTACATGTACGCGGGTCTCAGTGGAGACAATTGTGTATGTATGCAGGTTTACTAAAGGAAAGGCACAACTCGGGAAGTGTGTTGGTACATGGTCGTATAACAACACAAGCATTGTCAAGTTTGTCTGTAGTGTATATTCTCTTAGTAGGCCATTTTCCCTGTTACGAGAGCCCTTATTTGACCTTAATGAAAGCATCTTAGGATTGGTTTTCCCTCTAGGTTTTTCCTAGGGTTTATACTAAAAAATATTGGTGTCTTGTGTGTGATATTTTTGGTTTCCTAGTTTATGCTTCCACTGCATGTTTAGTTGATTACTCAATTGTGCTTTTAGTAGATAAAGTGATTTTATTTAGAGCTAATTGTCGGGTGTTGGGTTGAAGTGGTAAAATCAACATGGTATCAGAGCATACCAAGGGTTGAATCCAAGAAAATCAACATGGTATCTGAGCTAGGTTGGTCCGAGAGGAAGCTTATGTCAGGATGCACAATGACAGGTCTATGAGATCTGAGTGACCACGAGAGAGATCGAGTTCAGGTCTAATGTTGCTTGAGCAGATTTATTGGATCAGGAGTGTCATGGTGTGTGCTTGAAGGACTAAGCACAGGTCCACTATTTTTGAAGCACATATGTCATATCTATAAACCAACACGTAGAAATCGAAGGGTTGTTTTTTGGGAAACAACAGTATTTAGGCATAACAAGTTTTTTTGTAGGTGTACAGAGGTGTACGCAGGTCACAGAAGGGAGAGTCTCACACATACGCTGGCTGCAGTGGTGATAGTTGCATACATACGTGAGTTGTAGTGGTGACAGTCGTGTACTTGGCCATATAGGGATAATATAGAGGCAGTTTCAACAAGAAATTATGTTGGGTGGCTTGTTGAGTAATGGCAGGAGGACAAGCAGTCAACAAGGAGATCTCATATACGTGGAGAAGGAATTCAATCTATAGATATGAACCACATGAGAACACATACGAGCAAAGAAGGACTTTTGCTCATGTGACTGAGTCATCCACTTAGGAGCAAAGAAGAACTTTTTCTCAAGTGCTTGAGCCACGAAGGATAGTGACTCAAGGGGATCTCAGATGGGTGAAGAAGGATGTTCATCCAGAGATCAGAGGATGACAGATCTATTGGATTCAGTAACTCATAGATGGAATAAACAAGTGTCTTGGGCCACATTCGAGGAAAGGAGAAAAGGCGCAGCAAGGGAGATAACAATCAACTAGCAAGATCAATGGACTGATCTTGAGGTTTGCAAGGCTTGGCTATTTGCTAATTTGTATTCCTCAAGTAAACCATTATCCTAACACGAGAGCTTGTAAAAGGATATAAGGGGATCTTGGATCATGTCAGTGGTATAGAATAGGGAGTGAGAGGCTCTAAAGATGGAGCAGCTCAGAAGGAGATGACCTTCAGGTTCAGGTAGGAAGGAGCAGCCTTCCAAGTCTGTTAGACATGAGTCATGGTACGAGATGGCCATGCAGGATGCTCAGAAGCAGGAGGCTTCTAGGAGCATGTTCAGAGGCAATGAGTCTTCATAGACAGGTCAGAGCAAGATGGAAATGATAGCTTATGTATCAAAGGAGTAGCTAATTAGGTGGATTGGAGAGCATCCATGGTAGGAGATATGGTAGCAAAGACAAAGCCAACTCTAGGTGGATAATACCTTCCTCGCTAAGAGGGAGTGTTGATGTTAGTGGTAGCATCAGATAGGTACTTCCGCATTGGCTTGTGTTTAACATGTGGAAGTCGCCAGGACTTATGAGTTTCACTTTAGTAAAGTGATTATTAAAGTGAATGACCTTTTAGAGTTAACATGAGTTTAATTAAGTTAATGCCTAAGTTTTTGGCATCAGTAACTTAAGTGAAAGTTAAATTAAGTCTTAGCCATTAGATATAAAGTGAATATGACATTACATCTCAACCTTTGATCACTTTGTAGATCCAGAGTTTTGGATTTAGGGTGAACTCGAGATTATAAAAGGAAGCCTATATGAAGGAGAAAGACACTTCGGGAGGAAGTAACTTGTGTTGAGAGAGTTGACATATAGACCTTGGTGAGAGACCAAGCCGAGGATCCTTGGTGAGATACCAAGATCAAGAGACCCTTGGTGTGAGACCAAGGTGGAGAATTTTGGTGAGATACCAAGGTAAAAGATAGCAAAGAAGGAATTTTGCTAGTGTATGGAGTGTAGAAGCATAGAAGGACTTTTACTTAAGAGTGAGGAGATCTCACGGGTTTGATGAAGATATTTTGTCCAAGTGTTGATGTAGAGAGGGTTGGATCATGAAGGACTGTGATTCAATATCTTGGATAGGTGGACAAGGACTTCATAGAGGTCAAGGAGAAGAGAGAGCAGAGGCAGTCGCAGGTGGGTTTCAACTGATAAAAGCTAGAGGAAAGCACAACATCGTGCAGAAGTTTTTGTACACAGTTTTCCTACATGTACGTGGTTATGAGTGGAGACAGTCACGTATGTACATGGGTTTGTTGAAGGAAAGGCTTGTACACCTCAGGAAGCATGCTAGTATAGTGTCGTATAGTAGCACATGCATTGTCAGGTTTGTCTGCAGTGTATATTCTCTTAGTGGGCCATTTTCCCTATTATGGGAGCCCTGATTTGACCTTAATAAAAGCATGTTAGGATTGGTTTTCCCTACGGGGGTTTTTCAAGGGTTTATACACAAAAATATTAGTGTCTTGTGTGTGAGAATTTTGATTTCCTAGTTTATGTTTCCGCTGCATGTTTAGTTGATTACTCAGTTGTGCTTTTAGTAGATAAAGTGATTTTATTTAGAGCTAACTGTCGGGTGTTGGGTTGAAGTGGTAAAATCAACATGGTATCAAAGCATACCAAGGGTTGAATCCAGGAAAATCAACACCAAATTGTTGTGAATTGTTGGATATCATTTGTGACTACAATTATTAGAAGATATACCTCTTGAGGTTTTGGTGTCAATTCTCATATCTTTCTCTTTCTTGGTTATCTTCTTGGTGCATTAAAGATTTGTTATGGTTATTCAAGACTTCTACTAGCTTTCAAGATCGATCCATTTGAGGGGTCACTATACCACTTGCAGAGAAGACGTTCTAGGGTTTGATCCTTCCTTCTCTTGTTAGTTTGGGTAAGTGCTTGATCCATTGCTTTGTTCTTCCTCTTGGTTCCTTGGCAAGGGTTTTAAGTAATTTTTTCAAGTTATAGTTGATCTTGTTGGTGAAGGTTTTTTCCTTTGAGGAAGTAGCGCCTTGGTTCTCTTAACTTACCTTGAGTAGGTTGGAGATTATTCTATCCTTAGGGTTCTAAGGTGTTGGATTGAGCTTTATGGTGTTATATAACATTTTGTGGGCTGATTTAAGATGATTCTCAAATGTTGAAATTAAATTGCAACGTTAAGAATCAGATTTAGTGAAACCCTAAGGCAAGGGTTTGGTGCTTCAAGGGGTTTTCTCTCTTATTCCTAGACACTAGTTCATTTCTATATTGTTTACCAAACTTATATTACATATCTAGATGTGACATTGATCTCTAATGTGCTTATAATTGTATATCATTTACATAGAGGTTTTATTTGGAGAATTCCAAGTGCTAACTTGTGAAACCCTGGGGGATTTCCCATCTAATTCACAAGTTCTTACTTAGTTAATGTTTATGTACCTTCAGAAATTTCCCATGGCTTTTGTTTGGTTGTTGTTGTATAGATATTCTATTTCCCAAATAGAAACATCTGAGGCATCTTGTTCTTTGTGCTTAATCTCTATTTTGGATGGTAGTTTCATGACCTAAATCTAAAATTTATGCATTTTCTTTAATAAATCAGATTTAGAAGTGAAAGGACAACCATAAGCTTATCCTCTCTTAGCATATAATAGGGTGATAAACACAACCATACACTACACCTTTGATTTATGATAAATGTCTTCGCCCTTTGTGCCTTAAGTAACTTAAAGTGGTTCTAACCTCTTGTAAGTTTTGTTTGTTGAATTATATACTTAATACAAATCTGAAGTTGTTAATGGTGTTTATCTTACACATCAGATTTGGCACACACATCCACGAGTTCCTAACATTCCTTTGAAGTGGATATAATTGTGATTCATGTAATTGTTTCTAGTCGAATGTCTTTAGAGCATTGTAATCGTTGATTGGAATCCTAACACATAGTTTTAGTATGGATTCATTAAAGTAAATCATATGATCGCATGGTTTTATTTCACTTAAAGAGGTCTACTCTCATTATTTGGGATACCCCCCGTGGCTTCTGGGAGTTGGCCTAAAGTGTAGGGGAAAGTGTAGTGAGGTGACAATGGTGCACTTCCCGTCTTGTTTCCCCAGTTAGCACATGTGTTGGGACTTTTCACAAGGGTATTAGTTCAGGAGATAACATTTATGGCACCATTGTCGAGGATAAAGTACATGTCCTACTTTTTGTTGGGTTTATTATTGTATGTATATCTTGATGAGATTGTTTTGAATGCTAACCTTGATTGTCTCGAGTGGTGACTTGTTGATATTGTGCCTAATCTTGAGCTTGATTGTATAAGAAGAAGATATAGGCACAAGACAAGAGAATAAAGTAATCCGTTAGGACTTGAATATGTACAAGATATAAGAAGATTGTTTGTTGATAATTCAAGTTTCCTAACTCAAAATCAAATGGTGGATCCTTGGTTGATTAATAGCTATAAAATATTTGATTTCACTAACATTGTAGGTCAACCTCGTGATTTACCTACTTCATTGGAAAAAATGTATGTTTTTCATGGCAATAGTGCTATTGGTCCTAAAGAACATTGGGATGATTGTATGGATTATGTTAGAAGTCTTGGGATTGCTCATATTGATATGCTTTATAAATGCTTTGATTTATCATTCAAGAAAGATGCTAGAAATTGGTTTCTTGGATTGCCTGATAATAACATAAATTCACTTGATGCTTGTAGAAATGTTTTCTTTGATAGATTGTTGGAAAGAAAATATAGTAGATTTATTTTGAATGTTTTGACCAATACAAAAAGAAATGAAAATGAGATTGTCGATGAGTTTAATCTTAGATTTGATAAAGTTGTTCAAGACATCCCTCAAACTCGTCAGCGTAACCCAACCTCCATCTTATTGTACTACCTTAACTCTTTCCAAGGCTAGTTCAGTTTCTTTCTAAATGAAGCTAGTCTCAATGGTCTAATAGAAGCTAAAAGAAAGGCTAAGAGTTTGGATGACAATTGGACTTTCTTAGGGAAGTTGGATATCCTAAAACCTCGTGGAGCCAAATTTGATCCTAAACCTAAGGTTTTCCATTCTACTAAGCCCTCTCCTGACCCTTCAACACCATCCCAGAGGGAATGAAAAGGTTAGAAACAAATTTCACGCAAAAAATGAATACTTTACAGAACAGATTGGTTCAGATTGAAAGAAATCTACAACAAAATAGGTTTCCTCCTAGAAATGGGTATCGAGGCCCTCCTCTGAATCAAAGACTTCCCACAACATTAGAGCTATCCATTATGCTCAAGCATGTGCATTGCTATTGTCAAGCTTATGATGGTTTCCATGATGAAAGAACTTGTGACAAATATATGAAATGACGAAGGCTAGTTCCAAAGGTGAGGACGGATAATTGAACACTTGCAAAATTGTGTCAGATGGAAGAAAAATGATCCATTTGTCCTAAGAAAATATGCAACAAGTTAAGGACAAGTATATATAAGCGCAAAGGGCAATTGCATTGTTTAGTGAGAAACCTTCCCAGAAGAAAATAAGAAGATGTATGCAAATCGATTTAAGGGCATAACTTATCAAAGAAGAAGATGTAATTCGCCTCTAGGATATCAATAAGGTCCTCCCAAAGTTCCTTAGAAATATAATCAACCTATGGGACCAAGTGTGTAGATACCTTGAGGTAATCCTTCAATGAATAATCCCTTAAATCTAAAGTTGGTTGTAACTAGTTGGATGAGTAATGCTAAGTTGCATGTTCCCATTGTTAAGTTGGCAAAGATTCCTTATGTAAGAGAAAAAAATAAGGAAATTTTGGGGCTTGAGGTATAGAGTCAATCAACCCAAGTTGTAGATGAAAGTGAAGATGCCCCTATTATTCTTCAAATAATGAATAAAGAAGGAAAGAAGAATTCAAGCCATCGACCCTTTTTCATATCTTTGGTGGTTGGTAGTTTACTATTTCATAAATGTATGTTGGATTCAGGAGCTTCCACCAATGTAATGTCTCTTAATGTGATGAATCAATTAGGACTTAAAACCATGAGATCATATAGAAACATATGTGCTATGGATTACAGATAAGTATAGATTTGTGGTTTGATCAAGGATCTTCATGTGAGTCTAGCAAGTTTTCAAGATTTCTCTCTAACTATGGATGTGGTTGTCATTTATGTTTCATGTGCATGGGGCATACTTTTATCCCACAAGAGGACCATTGATCTTGAAGGTAGCATCCAAATTGACCCATCTTATGCTACTATATCCATTTGTGAGAATGCCTATGTGACCTTGCACCGTGAGCAATTGAGAAAGTATAATGTAGAAGACCTATTAGATCCTATTAATGAATTGGTTTGTCATGAAGAAGACTTGGGATCTTATACTATGCTCGCAGTTGAGATAACTCCCCAAGAAAATGTTAATATTGCTTGGAAAATGAACTTTTATGGAGAAGTCTAAAATAGGGACTGTTGCAGGAATATTGTTTGTTTCTCCCAAGGGTGAGACTAGTGTCATGCCTTTCATTTAGAATTTGAAGCAATGAACAATGTAGTTGAATATGAATCCCTTTTGCTCTGATTGAATATGGCTAAGGACATGGGAATTAAGATTTTGTTTGAAAATCCAAGGTGACTTTGATTTGGTAATCCTACAAGTAAAGAATCAATTTGCTTGCAAGAATGATAAGTTGAAAGGGTACAAAAATGCAGCGTGGGGCCATGAAATGGTTTGATGCTTTGTCATTGGAAGCATAGAATATAATGTTTATTAGGACAAATGATGCTTTGGCTTTAGCAACTTCTACTATCCAACCTTGATGTTAGGGTCCTAACTCGCACATAGGTAGAACAATATATTCGAATGTAATAAAGGTCAATATTAATAAGGCCTTCAATAAAATAGAATAAGTCGAATGTAAGAAGACCTAATAGAAGCTTTCGCTTCTAGAAGGATCTTCCTCTAGATGCTTCTTTTGATAGACATATTTAGTATAAATAGGAGTCGGGGGTATGAGAACCCTAGCTTAGATATTATTGTAATAGAGCTCTACTCAACTGGAGGTTGCCCCCTCGAAGAGGCCCGTGAACATTGCTTTCATAATCAAAGTGTTATTTTTGTTGTTATTCTTATATCATTTCAGTGCTATTGTGGTGATTGTTCTGGTTATATTGTTGTTACTCTGCCATTTCTAGCATTTTATTTCTGTTCTGCATACTTTTTATATATGGTATATTACAAGTGATATCAGAGCACTTTCTTCGGCAGAAAATGTGGGTTAATTTTTTTTTCAGGGTAGAGACGTATTTCGGCATCTTTAAGCCACAAAGATTAGTCGGGTAGTACGGATAAGGGTACAGTCTATCCTCCTTAGTTAGTGCCCTGAGATATTGGGCCGAGTCCTACTGTTGGACCCCGCATGTATATCAGAGAGCTATAGCACAGGGAAAACCCTTATCTGTAGAACCCTTGAATACCTAACCCTTGGGGACAAAAACATTAACAAATTAAAACAGACAAGATCTCTTGTCACGAAACTATGTTCAGGTTGCCAAATAACTACACATTTCTTCCTGGTTAAGCATTTGGGCATTTCATCAGTGCAATATTCTTCAGACTGGACTATAACTCTGCAGGTGTAAAAAAAAAAAGACTAGAAATTTTTGCACCATTATTTGAGACCTATTCCATTGGATTCATCTCTTCTCCCTAATCACATTCATACATATCATTTTTAAGCAAAAAATTTTGAACCCACCTGCCCCATTTCGGTTTCCTCATCATCATGGCCCATACCCATAGCCAAGACCTGGAAGCTTGCTTCAATACCTTGCAGTCTAATTTCACCGAGACCCAACAAGAAGTAAAACAACTCAGTGCCAATGTTGTCACCCTCAATACATCCATGCAGTCCTCAATGGAGGAAATCAAACAAGACCTGACTACCCATATTGAATCTATTATTTCGATGCTCTGCACCAAGATTCATATCTCTGCAAATAACCCTTTATCTAACCCACCTTCATATACTAAAGCTGAACATTCCTCGAACTTTCAGCACCATCACTTTCTACGTGACCTACGCCTTATGCGGGTGGATGTGACCAAATTTGATGGCTTGGATCCCACTGGTTGGGTTACCCAAATGGAACATTATTTCTCTTTATATGGCATTACAGATGACTTGGCCAAACTTCGGTATGGTGTTCTCCATCTATATCAAGAACGTTGGCAATGGTGGCAATGGAGAAAAACTTCTCGTCAAGGGTATATTGCTTGTACACAATTTGTGGCAGAGATTTATGAATGCTTTGACACTGACACCAACCATTTGGGTCGTTTGACAAAGTTGAAACAATCAGGAACAGTGGAAGAATTTATAGTTGCTTTTGAGTGCCTGGATTTTCGGACAAAGGGCATGTCTAATGCCTTTTTCTGGGAGTGTTTTATCAGTGGCCTCAAGGATGAGATTCGGGCTCATGTCCTCATGGATCGGCCTTAGAGTTGGGTGGAGGCTACTAAAAGAGCTAAAGAATAACAATAGTTTGTATCTTCTCAAAACCGGAAACCCTCCTTTATCCCTCGCACTAAACCAATAAATCCCACTACACCCTCCGCTCCACTAAAGATCCAAAAATTGACTAGGGTTGAAATGGCTGAACGCCAACTCAAAGGCCTTTGTTATAATTGTTATGCCAAATATTTCTCGGGCCACAAGTGTAAGGAAAAAATCTTTTTATGGCCATCTCAGAGGATATTTCGGAAGAGGATATTGAAACTCCCCTTGTGTGTGAGTCACCTGAAACCACTAACATAACCCCTCCCTCGGATCCTCTCGAAATAGAACCAGTCATTTCCCTAAATATTCTCACTGGCTTCTTTGCTCCCCAAACCCTCAAGATCATCAGTTACATCAAGCATAGGAAGGTCATCATTCT
This sequence comes from Picea engelmannii, assembly GCA_009831015.1. Lineage (NCBI taxonomy): Eukaryota > Viridiplantae > Streptophyta > Pinopsida > Pinales > Pinaceae > Picea > Picea engelmannii. The sequence goes on along the minus strand of ML789393.1, from coordinate 247,859 downwards.
AGTTGATAGTGGAAGCACCCATAATTTTATTCATCGTTGCATTGCCCAAGAAACTCATTGCTACATCCATGCCGTCAATAATTTCCAAATCATGATTGCCAATGGTGGCTCCATAAAATGTGGAGGGCGTTCTGAAAATGTGTGTCTCCAAATTGGTGACTACCACCTCAAATCGCATATGTTTTCTATCAGCATGGGCGGTTGTTACATTGTGTTGGGTGCAGATTGGCTAAGGACTTTGGGTCCCATTCTCATGGATTTTAAGGAATTAACCATGCAATTCGACTAGGAGGACCAACAATATAAGTTCCAAGGCATCACCGTCGGTTCACATGAGATCATTAGTTCCCATCGCATGGAAAAGCTACTCAAAAAAGGTCATTCTGGTGTTATTTCCCAACTCCATGCCATACAAGCAACAGAGACACCCTCGATGTTGCAAGACCTCCACCTTCCAAAGCCTCATGAATCATGTCTTTCATCCTTTTTCTCCGTCATTTTGTCCTAGTTTTCTTTGATGATATCCTCATCTATAGCAAAACCTGAACAGACCACCTTGCCCATGTGGATCGAGTTCTCCATCTACTCTCTCAGCACCAACTTTTCCTGAAACAAACTAAATGTGCTTTTGGTGCCTCAAAAGTCGAGTACTTGGGTCATCTGGTTGGCAAGGACAGCGTCAGGGTGGATCCAAAAAAGATTGAAGCTATGCAAGACTAGCCTCACCCAAAGACTCTCAAAAGCTTACATGGATTTCTGGGCTTAACAGGTTATTATCGCAAGTTTGTTAAGAATTATGGAAAGATTGCAGCACCTCTCACTGCACTCTTAAAAAAGAGCTCTTTCACTTGGACTCCAGCTGCAGCTCAAGCTTTTCAAACCTTGAAGATAGCCATGTGCACCACTCCATTCCTGGCCCTTCCTGATTTCACAAAGACCTTTGTCTTGGAATGTGATGCTTTAGGGAAAGGAATTGGTGTTGTCCTTATGCAAGAGGGTCAGCCTTTGGCCTTTACCAGCAAGCAACTGTCTGAAAGAAATCTAGGAAAATCAATCTATGAAAAGGAAATGTTGGCTATTATGCATGTCATTGATCTGTGGTGACCTTATCTATTGGGGCAACGCTTCCAAATTAAGACAGACCATCAAAGCCTCAAGTATTTTCTAGAACAACGCATTTCCTCCCCGGAGCAACAAAAATGGGTGACCAAGCTCTTTGGATATGATTATGAGATCATTTACAAAAAAGGCAAAGACAATGTGGTTGCGGATGCACTTTCCCGAAAGTATGAAGATGATGGATCCCTTTTTTCTCTTTCCTTCATTGTACCAGATTGGCTCCAAGCCGTCCGCCAGGAATGGCTACACGATCCCAAAAGTTCACAGTTGATCCAACAATTACAGTCCAATGCTCCAGCTTCCCCAGGGTACTCTTGGCTCCATGATGAGCTTCGATGCAAAGGTCGTTTGTATTTAAGCAAATAATCCAAACTTAATTCCACGGTACTTTTTGAGCTTCATGCTACACCCACAGCTGGGCACTCCGGGTTTACCAAAACCTATGACAGGGTGAAACGCTCTTTTTTATGGGATGGCATGAAACAAGACATTCATAATTTTGTAGCTTAATGTGATGTGTGTCAACACAACAAGGGAGAAACAATCAAATCTCTGGGCACACTACAACCGCTTCCGATTCCCCCTGCTATTTGGAGGGATATCTCTACGGATTTTATTACAGGCTTACCCAAATCGAGAAATAAATCAATCATCATGGTGGTTGTTGATCACCTTTCCAAGTATGCTCATTTTTGTGCTCTTCAACACCCATTTACAACATCCACGGTGGCTCAAATTTTCATGGATCAGGTCTTCAAGCTTCATGGCATGCCGCATTCTATTGTTTTTTATCGCCACCCAACTTTCACCAGCAATTTCTGGCAAGAACTGTTCAAGCTACAAGGCACCTAATTGCATCTCAACACAGCTTATCATCCCCAGACTAATGGTCAAACGGAAGTTGTCAATAAGTGTTTGGAGACATATTTGAGGTGTTTTGCCTCGGAAAAGCAAAATCAGTGGGCTCAATGGTTATCCCTAGCTGAATGGTGGTACAACACTTCATACCACACAGCTACATGCATGACTCCTTTTGAAGCGGTATATGGACAAAAGCCACCTTCAGTTCTCTCACACTTACCTGGTGTCTCGAAGGTCCAGGCGGTTGACCAAACGCTTACAGTTCAAGAGGCTATTCTTCGTACCCTCAAAGAGAATTTGGTCATTACACATAATCGCATGAAGCAACAAGTAGATCAAGGTCGCTCTGAATGTCAATTTGCAGAAGGGGATTAGGTGTTTCTTCGACTGCAACCTTACAAGCAAAATTCCCTCAAGGTCGAGCATTGTCAGAAGCTAGTGCCCAAATTTTATGGTCCTTATACAGTTCTCGAGCGTGTGGGAAAAGTGGCCTATCAGTTAGCTTTGCCCAATCATTCTAAGCTACATCCTATTTTTCATGTTTCATGCTTAAAGAAGGTGATTGGAACTAAGTGCCAAATTCAAACCAACCTTCCCGAGTTAGCCGAAGAAGGATCCATTTGGCTACAACCACAAGAAGTTTTGGACCAACGTGAACGTCGTCTGCATCAGAGAACCATCAAGGAAGTGTTAGTCCAGTGGAAAGATACAACTCCAGCAGATTCCACTTGGGAACCAACTACCATTCTGCAACAATTTCCACATCTCAAGCCTTGAGGACAAGGTTGGTTTTAAGGAGGCAGGCATGTTAGGGTCCTAACCCGCACATAGGTAGAACAATATATTCGGATGTAATAAAGGTCAATATTAATAAGGCCTTTCAATAAAATAGAATAAGTCAAATGTAAGAAGACCTAATAGAAGCTTTCGCTTCTAGAAGGATCTTCCTCTATATGCTTCTTTTGATAGACATATTTAGTATAAATAGGAGTCGAGGGTATGAGAGCCCTAGCTTGGATATTATTGTAATAGAGATCTGCTCAACTGGAGGTTGCCCCCTTGAAGAGGCCCATGAACATTGCTTTCAGAATCAAAGTGTTATTTCTGTTGTTATTCTTATATCATTTCAGTGCTATTGTGGTGATTGTTCTGGTTATATTGTTGTTATTCTGCCATTTCTAGCATTTTACTTCTGTTCTGCATACTTTTTATATCTGGTATATTACACTTGCAAGGATTTGTTGGAAGGTGGGAAGTTAGAAATCTTTTTTAGACCTTTTGTGCTCGACAACATTGGCAAGTTTTTGATGATGATTCCCAAATTATAAGATTCATTAATAATCTTCAAGATTTTTCCAAGAATGAGATTGAATTGAGAGAAGAAGGAGTCGAGTATCAAGAGTAATTCATAGACAAAAAAATATTTGCTAGCCTCATTCCTTTGGAAAGGATGTTTGACATACATGACATGTACAAGGAGAAGAAAGATATGGTTAAACCTGATGAGTACATGGAAGTTAATATTGGTTCCCCATAAAGTCTAAAGATTATAAAAATTGGTAAAGG
>ML789393.1:217094-244213 GCA_009831015.1 Picea engelmannii | reverse complement strand
TAACAACAATATAACCAGAACAATCACCACAATAGCACTGAAATGATATAAGAATAACAACAAAAATAACACTTTGATTATGAAAGCAATGTTCACGGGCCTCTTCGAGGGGGCAACCTCCAGTTGAGTAGAGCTCTATTACAATAATATCTAAGCTAGGGTTCTCATACCCCCGACTCCTATTTATACTAAATATGTCTATCAAAAGAAGCATCTAGAGGAAGATCCTTCTAGAAGCGAAAGCTTCTATTAGGTCTTCTTACATTCGACTTATTCTATTTTATTGAAGGCCTTATTAATATTGACCTTTATTACATTCGAATATATTGTTCTACCTATGTGCGAGTTAGGACCCTAACATCAAGGTTGGATAGTAGAAGTTGCTAAAGCCAAAGCATCATTTGTCCTAATAAACATTATATTCTATGCTTCCAATGACAAAGCATCAAACCATTTCATGGCCCCACGCTGCATTTTTGTACCCTTTCAACTTATCATTCTTGCAAGCAAATTGATTCTTTACTTGTAGGATTACCAAATCAAAGTCACCTTGGATTTTCAAACAAAATCTTAATTCCCATGTCCTTAGCCATATTCAATCAGAGCAAAAGGGATTCATATTCAACTACATTGTTCATTGCTTCAAATTCTAAATGAAAGGCATGACACTAGTCTCACCCTTGGGAGAAACAAACAATATTCCTGCAACAGTCCCTATTTTAGACTTCTCCATAAAAGTTCATTTTCCAAGCAATATTAACATTTTCTTGGGGAGTTATCTCAACTGCGAGCATAGTATAAGATCCCAAGTCTTCTTCATGACAAACCAATTCATTAATAGGATCTAATAGGTCTTCTACATTATACTTTCTCAATTGCTCACGGTGCAAGGTCACATAGGCATTCTCACAAATGGATATAGTAGCATAAGATGGGTCAATTTGGATGCTACCTTCAAGATCAATGGTCCTCTTGTGGGATAAAAGTATGCCCCATGCACATGAAACATAAATGACAACCACATCCATAGTTAGAGAGAAATCTTGAAAACTTGCTAGACTCACATGAAGATCCTTGATCAAACCACAAATCTATACTTATCTGTAATCCATAGCACATATGTTTCTATATGATCTCATGGTTTTAAGTCCTAATTGATTCATCACATTAAGAGACATTACATTGGTGGAAGCTCCTGAATCCAACATACATTTATGAAATAGTAAACTACCAACCACCAAAGATATGAAAAAGGGTCGATGGCTTGAATTCTTCTTTCCTTCTTTATTCATTATTTGAAGAATAATAGGGGCATCTTCACTTTCATCTACAACTTGGGTTGATTGACTCTATACCTCAAGCCCCAAAATTTCCTTATTTTTTTCTCTTACATAAGGAATCTTTGCCAACTTAACAATGGGAACATGCAACTTAGCATTACTCATCCAACTAGTTACAACCAACTTTAGATTTAAGGGATTATTCATTGAAGGATTACCTCAAGGTATCTACACACTTGGTCCCATAGGTTGATTATATTTCTAAGGAACTTTGGGAGGACCTTATTGATATCCTAGAGGCGAATTACATCTTCTTCTTTGATAAGTTATGCCCTTAAATCGATTTGCATACATCTTCTTATTTTCTTCTGGGAAGGTTTCTCACTAAACAATGCAATTGCCCTTTGCGCTTATATATACTTGTCCTTAACTTGTTGCATATTTTCTTAGGACAAATGGATCATTTTTCTTCCATCTGACACAATTTTGCAAGTGTTCAATTATCCGTCCTCACCTTTGGAACTAGCCTTCGTCATTTCATATATTTGTCACAAGTTCTTTCATCATGGAAACCATCATAAGCTTGACAATAGCAATGCACATGCTTGAGCATAATGGATAGCTCTAATGTTGTGGGAAGTCTTTGATTCAGAGGAGGGCCTCGATACCCATTTCTAGGAGGAAACCTATTTTGTTGTAGATTTCTTTCAATCTGAACCAATCTGTTCTGTAAAGTATTCATTTTTTGCGTGAAATTTGTTTCTAACCTTTTCATTCCCTCTGGGATGGTGTTGAAGGGTCAGGAGAGGGCTTAGTAGAATGGAAAACCTTAGGTTTAGGATCAAATTTGGCTCCACGAGGTTTTAGGATATCCAACTTCCCTAAGAAAGTCCAATTGTCATCCAAACTCTTAGCCTTTCTTTTAGCTTCTATTAGACCATTGAGACTAGCTTCATTTAGAAAGAAACTGAACTAGCCTTGGAAAGAGTTAAGGTAGTACAATAAGATGGAGGTTGGGTTACGCTGACGAGTTTGAGGGATGTCTTGAACAACTTTATCAAATCTAAGATTAAACTCATCGACAATCTCATTTTCATTTCTTTTTGTATTGGTCAAAACATTCAAAATAAATCTACTATATTTTCTTTCCAACAATCTATCAAAGAAAACATTTCTACAAGCATCAAGTGAATTTATGTTATTATCAGGCAATCCAAGAAACCAATTTCTAGCATCTTTCTTGAATGATAAATCAAAGCATTTATAAAGCATATCAATATGAGCAATCCCAAGACTTCTAACATAATCCATACAATCATCCCAATGTTCTTTAGGACCAATAGCACTATTGCCATGAAAAACATACATTTTTTCCAATGAAGTAGGTAAATCACGAGGTTGACCTACAATGTTAGTGAAATCAAATATTTTATAGCTATTAATCAACCAAGGATCCACCATTTGATTTTGAGTTAGGAAACTTGAATTATCAACAAACAATCTTCTTATATCTTGTACATATTCAAGTCCTAACGGATTACTTTATTCTCTTGTCTTGTGCCTATATCTTCTTCTTATACAATCAAGCTCAAGATTAGGCACAATATCAACAAGTCACCACTCGAGACAATCAAGGTTAGCATTCAAAACAATCTCATCAAGATATACATACAATAATAAACCCAACAAAAAGTAGGACATGTACTTTATCCTCGACAATGGTGCCATAAATGTTATCTCCTGAACTAATACCCTTGTGAAAAGTCCCAACACATGTGCTAACTGGGGAAACAAGACGGGAAGTGCACCATTGTCACCTCACTACACTTTCCCCTACACTTTAGGCCAACTCCCAGAAGCCACGGGGGGTATCCCAAATAATGAGAGTAGACCTCTTTAAGTGAAATAAAACCATGCGATCATATGATTTACTTTAATGAATCCATACTAAAACTATGTGTTAGGATTCCAATCAACGATTACAATGCTCTAAAGACATTCGACTAGAAACAATTACATGAATCACAATTATATCCACTTCAAAGGAATGTTAGGAACTCGTGGATGTGTGTGCCAAATCTGATGTGTAAGATAAACACCATTAACAACTTCAGATTTGTATTAAGTATATAATTCAACAAACAAAACTTACAAGAGGTTAGAACCACTTTAAGTTACTTAAGGCACAAAGGGCGAAGACATTTATCATAAATCAAAGGTGTAGTGTATGGTTGTGTTTATCACCCTATTATATGCTAAGAGAGGATAAGCTTATGGTTGTCCTTTCACTTCTAAATCTGATTTATTAAAGAAAATGCATAAATTTTAGATTTAGGTCATGAAACTACCATCCAAAATAGAGATTAAGCACAAAGAACAAGATGCCTCAGATGTTTCTATTTGGGAAATAGAATATCTATACAACAACAACCAAACAAAAGCCATGGGAAATTTCTGAAGGTACATAAACATTAACTAAGTAAGAACTTGTGAATTAGATGGGAAATCCCCCAGGGTTTCACAAGTTAGCACTTGGAATTCTCCAAATAAAACCTCTATGTAAATGATATACAATTATAAGCACATTAGAGATCAATGTCACATCTAGATATGTAATATAAGTTTGGTAAACAATATAGAAATGAACTAGTGTCTAGGAATAAGAGAGAAAACCCCTTGAAGCACCAAACCCTTGCCTTAGGGTTTCACTAAATCTGATTCTTAACGTTGCAATTTAATTTCAACATTTGAGAATCATCTTAAATCAGCCCACAAAATGTTATATAACACCATAAAGCTCAATCCAACACCTTAGAACCCTAAGGATAGAATAATCTCCAACCTACTCAAGGTAAGTTAAGAGAACCAAGGCGCTACTTCCTCAAAGGAAAAAACCTTCACCAACAAGATCAACTATAACTTGAAAAAATTACTTAAAACCCTTGCCAAGGAACCAAGAGGAAGAACAAAGCAATGGATCAAGCACTTACCCAAACTAACAAGAGAAGGAAGGATCAAACCCTAGAACGTCTTCTCTGCAAGTGGTATAGTGACCCCTCAAATGGATCGATCTTGAAAGCTAGTAGAAGTCTTGAATAACCATAACAAATCTTTAATGCACCAAGAAGATAACCAAGAAAGAGAAAGATATGAGAATTGACACCAAAACCTCAAGAGGTATATCTTCTAATAATTGTAGTCACAAATGATATCCAACAATTCACAACAATTTGGTGTTGATTTTCCTGGATTCAACCCTTGGTATGCTTTGATACCATGTTGATTTTACCACTTCAACCCAACACCCGACAGTTAGCTCTAAATAAAATCACTTTATCTACTAAAAGCACAACTGAGTAATCAACTAAACATGCAGCGGAAACATAAACTAGGAAATCAAAATTCTCACACACAAGACACTAATATTTTTGTGTATAAACCCTTGAAAAACCCCCGTAGGGAAAACCAATCCTAACATGCTTTTATTAAGGTCAAATCAGGGCTCCCATAATAGGGAAAATGGCCCACTAAGAGAATATACACTGCAGACAAACCTGACAATGCATGTGCTACTATACGACACTATACTAGCATGCTTCCTGAGGTGTACAAGCCTTTCCTTCAACAAACCCATGTACATACGTGACTGTCTCCACTCATAACCACGTACATGTAGGAAAACTGTGTACAAAAACTTCTGCACGATGTTGTGCTTTCCTCTAGCTTTTATCAGTTGAAACCCACCTGCGACTGCCTCTGCTCTCTCTTCTCCTTGACCTCTATGAAGTCCTTGTCCACCTATCCAAGATATTGAATCACAGTCCTTCATGATCCAACCCTCTCTACATCAACACTTGGACAAAATATCTTCATCAAACCCGTGAGATCTCCTCACTCTTAAGTAAAAGTCCTTCTATGCTTCTACACTCCATACACTAGCAAAATTCCTTCTTTGCTATCTTTTACCTTGGTATCTCACCAAAATTCTCCACCTTGGTCTCACACCAAGGGTCTCTTGATCTTGGTATCTCACCAAGGATCCTCGGCTTGGTCTCTCACCAAGGTCTATATGTCAACTCTCTCAACACAAGTTACTTCCTCCCGAAGTGTCTTTCTCCTTCATATAGGCTTCCTTTTATAATCTCGAGTTCACCCTAAATCCAAAACTCTGGATCTACAAAGTGATCAAAGGTTGAGATGTAATGTCATATTCACTTTATATCTAATGGCTAAGACTTAATTTAACTTTCACTTAAGTTACTGATGCCAAAAACTTAGGCATTAACTTAATTAAACTCATGTTAACTCTAAAAGGTCATTCACTTTAATAATCACTTTACTAAAGTGAAACTCATAAGTCCTGGCGACTTCCACATGTTAAACACAAGCCAATGCGGAAGTACCTATCTGATGCTACCACTAACATCAACACTCCCTCTTAGCGAGGAAGGTATTATCCACCTAGAGTTGGCTTTGTCTTTGCTACCATATCTCCTACCATGGATGCTCTCCAATCCACCTAATTAGCTACTCCTTTGATACATAAGCTATCATTTCCATCTTGCTCTGACCTGTCTATGAAGACTCATTGCCTCTGAACATGCTCCTAGAAGCCTCCTGCTTCTGAGCATCCTGCATGGCCATCTCGTACCATGACTCATGTCTAACAGACTTGGAAGGCTGCTCCTTCCTACCTGAACCTGAAGGTCATCTCCTTCTGAGCTGCTCCATCTTTAGAGCCTCTCACTCCCTATTCTATACCACTGACATGATCCAAGATCCCCTTATATCCTTTTACAAGCTCTCGTGTTAGGATAATGGTTTACTTGAGGAATACAAATTAGCAAATAGCCAAGCCTTGCAAACCTCAAGATCAGTCCATTGATCTTGCTAGTTGATTGTTATCTCCCTTGCTGCGCCTTTTCTCCTTTCCTCGAATGTGGCCCAAGACACTTGTTTATTCCATCTATGAGTTACTGAATCCAATAGATCTGTCATCCTCTGATCTCTGGATGAACATCCTTCTTCACCCATCTGAGATCCCCTTGAGTCACTATCCTTCGTGGCTCAAGCACTTGAGAAAAAGTTCTTCTTTGCTCCTAAGTGGATGACTCAGTCACATGAGCAAAAGTCCTTCTTTGCTCGTATGTGTTCTCATGTGGTTCATATCTATAGATTGAATTCCTTCTCCACGTATATGAGATCTCCTTGTTGACTGCTTGTCCTCCTGCCATTACTCAACAAGCCACCCAACATAATTTCTTGTTGAAACTGCCTCTATATTATCCCTATATGGCCAAGTACACGACTGTCACCACTACAACTCACGTATGTATGCAACTATCACCACTGCAGCCAGCGTATGTGTGAGACTCTCCCTTCTGTGACCTGCGTACACCTCTGTACACCTACAAAAAAACTTGTTATGCCTAAATACTGTTGTTTCCCAAAAAACAACCCTTCGATTTCTACGTGTTGGTTTATAGATATGACATATGTGCTTCAAAAATAGTGGACCTGTGCTTAGTCCTTCAAGCACACACCATGACACTCCTGATCCAATAAATCTGCTCAAGCAACATTAGACCTGAACTCGATCTCTCTCGTGGTCACTCAGATCTCATAGACCTGTCATTGTGCATCCTGACATAAGCTTCCTCTCGGACCAACCTAGCTCAGATACCATGTTGATTTTCTTGGATTCAACCCTTGGTATGCTCTGATACCATGTTGATTTTACCACTTCAACCCAACACCCGACAATTAGCTCTAAATAAAATCACTTTATCTACTAAAAGCACAATTGAGTAATCAACTAAACATGCAGTGGAAGCATAAACTAGGAAACCAAAAATATCACACACAAGACACCAATATTTTTTAGTATAAACCCTAGGAAAAACCTAGAGGGAAAACCAATCCTAAGATGCTTTCATTAAGGTCAAATAAGGGCTCTCGTAACAGGGAAAATGGCCTACTAAGAGAATATACACTACAGACAAACTTGACAATGCTTGTGTTGTTATACGACCATGTACCAACACACTTCCCGAGTTGTGCCTTTCCTTTAGTAAACCTGCATACATACACAATTGTCTCCACTGAGACCCGCGTACATGTACATAAAATCTGTACGACAACTTCCATACGGTGCTACACTTTCGTTTGGCTTCTATCAACTGAAACCCACCTAAGACTGCCTCTACTCTCTCTTCTCCTTGACCTGTATGTCCTCTAGATGGAATTCCCTTTCCACCTATCGAAGATCTTGAATAACCGTCCTTCATGATCCAACCCTCTCTGTATCAACACTTAGACAAAATATCTTCACCCAACCAGTGATATCTCCTCACTATTATTTAAGCAAAAGTTCTTATTTTCTTCTACACTCCTCACACTAGAAAAAGTCCTTCTTTGTTATCTCCGACCTTGGCATCTCACCAAAAGTCTCGACCTTGATCTCTCACCAAGGGTCTCTTGATCTTGGGATCTCACTAAGGATCCTCACCTTGGTCTCTCACCAAGGTTTCTATGTTACTCTCTAAACATAAGTAACTTCCTCCTTTGCACATGATTCCTTTTATAATAATGAGTTTACCCTAAATCCAAAACCCTAGATCTCTAGAGTGATCAAAGGCTAAGATCTAATCTCACCTTCAATTTAGATCTAATGGATAGGACTTAATTTAACTTTTAATTGAGTCACTAATGCCAAAAACTTAGGCATTAACTTAATTAAACTCATATTAACTCTAAAAGGTCATTCACTTTAATAATCACTTTACTAAAGTGAAACTCCTAAGCCCTGACGACTTCCACATGTTAAACACAAGCCAATGCGGAAGTACCTGTCTGAAGATACCACTAACATCAACATTTGGAATGAGAGGAGAGCCTCTATTTATGGAGGAGGATTCTACATCCCTCTCATTCTTTATTAATTCTTTCTCCCTAAAAGTAGCCTAAGAGCCCAAGAAAAAAGACTTGTTATCCACACAAAGAAGGAGACTAAGTCAATACATAATCAAATGATGCCACATGTACATAAAACCCTTACGAGAAGAGGACATTCCATAATAAGGGGGGTCAATTTTCTTCTCCATCTCATCATTCCAAGGAAAAAGTGATGTAGAGGCCTCAAAACATGGTGAAGTATCCTTCCAAGCAAGCAAGGTACCAATGTTTAGCTCCTCCGAGTGGAATGACCTCATGAAAAGGTGGAGAAGGATGTCAAAAGTGGACGACCTTCTCAAAATGTGCTCAAGGAATGCTCAAGAGGTATGACCAAGCCCTCAAATTAATCAAAGATGTTCCACAAGGCAAGGAAGATGCCTCTCCAAGTCAAATAATTTCCAAAAACACCCCCATGGATGACATAAATCCCACACATGTGGGTCAACCCTCAAATCATGCAAAAAACATCTCCAAAAGTGATGAAAAAGGAGCGTGCTTTGGAATCTCCAACGTGGCATATGCAGAGGATTTCCATGTATGCATAAAATAACTCTAATGTACCTTTGAGGATGTGACCAATGCCTAGGGGTATTTGTACTACCTCGAGAACTATGAGACTGCCTTGGGAGACATGAAATTGAGCGAGAATCTACATAATCACCTCTGATAGTAAATGTCCAAAGTGTGATGAACACATAAGACAATGATCCATGCTTAGGCATACAAAAATGTGTTACACATAGGTCTGACAAATTTTACAAAGAGCAACACTTTTACATCATATATAAAGGGGTGAGAGAGACTAGTATATCCTCTAGATCACGTGTCTTAGTAGGTCCACCCCAAGATGGTTGCATACTAACCTAGATCATAAATGATCAATATCATGAAGAGTTACCAACATGAAGGGGTAGTCGATCGTGCCATAAAAGCAAATCATATCTTGATATGTGGACTAAAAGAATAGCTCATGACCTACCACATGGTTTTTGGTGATACTCTATAGGCCCCTCACCCATACATAGAACATATTAGCATGGTCCAATACAATACATGAGTGAAAATACAACCACACTTTTGGTTCATCATGATATAATAAGGCACATAATATGCTCATATGATGGTCCACATCCGGTGAAAAATATAAGGTATGTTGAAGTGAATATGAGGTGTAATGGGTGATAAACCTAGAATTTCCCCAAATACATCCTCAACTTCTTGTAGCTCTACAAAAATGTTCAAGACTTGGACTCTTATTCTTGGATAGTTCTTCCACGTGAGCTGCAAATAATTGAGAATCGTTTTTGAAACATCTCTTCACCCGTAAGGTTGAGATATCTTTTATAGAAATGGGTCTTGGAATCCCTTTCACTAAGCTTTGTTTTCCTTTTTCATTTTGACATGTAAATGTGTTTTTATGGCAATCTAGGACAACATGATGCTTGTCCAACCAATCCATTCCAATTAGAATATCATATGAAGCCATTGGTATGATATTAAGATCTACAACTATTCACACTCCATTCAGATCTATTGGACAACTTCTAATAATCTCATCGATCCTTCTTTTCGTCCTAGTGGCTAGCTGAACCAACCATTGTCTTTCAAACTTACTTTTATTTAAATTAAATCTTTACACTAAATTAGGATCAATGTAACTATGGAGATCTCTTGAATCAATTAAAATAACATCAAAATGATAGGTAATCTTACCTTCCACCTTAATCATATGGGACTGATGTTATGCTTGTCAATCTTCTATGGTTGCATATATCCTTGGAATATTTCTGCCCATGTCTTCCACTATAGTAGCCTTCTGAATATTGTGCATGGTCCTCATTTTATCTCTCTTATGTGGACAAACTCTATACATGTGCTCTCTTTTACATCCCCAACATTTGATTGGTGATATTGGTATTTTTATTGAAGATTCTTGCATCTTGGACTCACTATGAGTTGGCTAGCTCTGTTGGTATACATTAGGGATATTCCTAAAGGAAGGAGCTTTGAATCCTCTCTTCCTTTGATCCATCTTATCGTTCTTCCTGTGTCTCCAAGACTTTAGTACTACTGATCTTCCTTTCTTATGTTCATACAAGCACTTGACCTTTCTAATGGCCTACTCCAGAGTATTTGGCTCATCAAACTAAATCTTATCTCTACAGAATGATGGCAATCCACTTAAGAACTTATGTATTTCCACCTTCTCTTCCTTGATAAATCCCAATACTTCAGTAGCTCTAGGAACTTCTTTTAATACTCTTCAATGGAAACATTTTCCAACTTGAGCTCAAATAACTCTTGCATCTCTCATAGTAACGCCATGAAAGATGTTTCTACTAGAAATATTTCTTAAACTGTTTCTAAGAGAACTTCTCATTGATGTGCTTGACTTGCTTCATCTAGTCCCACCACATAGAAGCCTTACCTTGTATATGGTAGATGGAAATACTGGCTTCCAACTTGGATGAGTAGTTATACAACTAAAAGTACTTTTTGATATTAGGTAGCCAAACTTCACCCTCTTCTCCCTTTTCTTTCTCTCCATCAAAATTAGGTGGCTTAAGCATCCTAAGCTCTCCTTGCAAACTATCCACTTCATGCCTTCTTCTTTGATGCATAACAAGGGATAGTTATGGGACGCTCTGTCATTCTTCAAATCAGTGTGCCTTCTTGATTGAATGAGAAGGTGATTAACATGGTTTGCGAGTCCTGCTAACACTTATGGAGTGCTTGGATCCTCTACAGTTCTCTCTTCTTGCATGAAGTTTGCGTTCTTCCTTATGCCTTGAATCTAATCCAACTCAGACTTGCCTTTGCAATTGGTTCAGACTCTGTAGTAGTTGAGTTCTTATATGATTTTCCTCCTCCCGAGCTTTGATTATTATCGTATTTTCATCTTTGTAGCTCTACACTTATATTCTTAAGCTCTTCATGGTCTCTATCAACTTTATTAGCTCTGCTTTGCTTCTACACCCATTAGACTATGTCTCCTCATTGCCCAAACTAATATTCAGGTCCCTTACTTCTTTGTCATGGATTTGAGTTCCCTATGCATCTTCCATGTTTATAGTCCTCATAATTCTACAAAATGTGCATGCAACAAATTACTGTTAGATAGGAATAATTATGCAATTCTATAAAATTATACATATTTTCTGCTTTTTAAGGTCATTAGTCATCTTCTTTCTAATTTCCCGATATTTATGTTGCTCAAATCATAATTATGGATTCATAGATAGATTATTTTCCTTAATATATTTTCATTGACTACTCTCTTGCTCAATTCTGAGCTTTGAGGAAGAAGTTATGGTTCTCAGTATATGCCACTTCTACCTAATTTTGCACTTTCTTCACTAGTGCAATCTAGTTGTGAGGCCATCTTCTACCACTTGCAGAAGAAACTATATTAGGAACCAATAAATGTTTTGTAATAGGCATTAATAATATTGATGACAATGACTACATAACAACTCTCATATTGTTGATCCGATGCTCTAGTCAAATTTTGCAGCAATATGGAAATGTTAACTTTGTCCTTTTCCACTTTCTTCCACAATTGGAATTTTTAGTTGAAACCGTTATCTTTCAAACCGAGTATTTATGGAAAAACTTCACTAAGGAAAATTTATCTAGCTTTATGAGGAGGAAAAATGTTGAGTTAATAAATTTTTCTATATTTGTGATCTAGGGTCCTTTTCCTCCTTTAAAGATATCAAAATCCCCAAAAGTGGCATGTAGTAGTGGATTTTGGCCTGTTTTGTCATCCCCATTCCAAACCCCTTGGAATTTGGCCAATTTCGTCACTAATTATTTTCATGTATACCTCCTCGACTCGCTATCAAAATATTATCAGTAATAGGGCCCCTGCCACTAAGCACCACCCTGTTCTTAAAAAACCCAAAATTTGTAATTTCTAGAACATTTGAGCATATTTGGCCAACGACCTTTCATGACATTTTTATGGTCCTTGACGTTGTGGGATTAACCTCAAAATCTCAATTGAATCTGGGTTAATCTGCTCCTATTATGGCCAAAATAATATTTGGGCTCCAGATTTTATTTTATTTTAAACAGAGGCCATCATCATGTTGATGTGGTGCTAGTGTCCACCTGACACCCTCATTGGTGCCATGCCATCACTTGGCCACCCTCGCCCTGACTAATCACCTCTCTAGGCCCCTTTGCTCACTTTCCTTTTTCTTCTTCGAATTTATTTTTATTCAATTTTTATTTATTTGTGTGCCCCTTTACCTTTCCATCATGTTGTGCATGACACCAACAACCCTCCATTTTCTTGTATTTTACTTGCAAATCCTCTTCAAGAAAATTGAGCCCCTTTTATCTTCTAGCTTTGAAATTCTTCAACTTGTATCCTCTTAACTATTTCTCCTCTCACTCTAAGCATGATACTTCTAGCTTCACATTTCAACCAAATTTGTATCTTTCGATTTTAGGCACTTAATTTTTTTTTAAGCTAAAATTTTGGTTTTTGGACGAATTAATGTAAACTCCTCTTGTGTACATTGGAGGGGTTACCTCCAAAAGCCCTGGTAATGATGAATGAACTTGTTTCTTTTTTCTCTAAGGAGGCTTTCCCACTGCGCAACTTTACAACAAACCGGAGGAGTTCCTATAAATGCCTCTAGTTAAACTGGAGGAGTTGTTGTCTTACCTTCCAACCAATACCGCCACCCTTCATGCCAAGTCCTCTGGTATACACTAAGGACTTTGCCATGAAGTCCTCCAGTGTATACCTGAGGAATTTTCACCAACTTCACCATTTCTTCCCTGATCACATTTAATTGCTCATCGATTATATATAGTAGCTAGCCCTTTGATCCTCATCTATTGCCTTATTGAGCATCTGAGAAAGGAGAGTAGGCACCAAGCAAAGAAAGGTCAACCATAGAGCTTCCTCGTTCTCAACCAACCAACACATTCTACGTGTCAACAAATCGTCATGTAAGCCCTAAATCTGGCCTTGGTTTTCACTCGTGGATCTTTTTAGGGTTATGATTTTTCTTTTTCTTTTAGTCTAAAAAGTTCTTCCCTTTGAACCCAATGTTCCTAAGCATTTTGCAAGGATGACCCTCCAACTCTACTTGCACCATAACCTCACCCTCTTCCTCAGACCATCTTAAGCATGTGAGCTACCTTCGACCCATTACAGTACCACAACTTTGTCCCCCTTTTTTGTTCTTAAAACACTATCTCGTACAAATGGCCGCAACCTAGAAGGCCCTTAAATTGTGACGGGAAGTCATGACCATCGACCCCAACCGTAGAGGCTAGCAAAGGGACCATCAATTTTGAGCCCAACCGATGAATAACCCAAAAAACCTGTCATTCGAAGCACATGGAACTCCAATGCCCCACAAGCTCAATCCTTATTCAAGACTTAAGAAGTCACTGTGCAAAATAGAGATTGTTATGCACGTCTCGACCCAACCAACAACATTAACGTGCAAGTCTCTGACTCCTTTTGAGATTTTAACATTAACTCCTCTGGTATTTACCGAAGGAGTTGATATTAACTCCACCGGTTTTCGCACATCCCCACCTCCTCATCGACGAACTCATCATCAACTTGCTCGACCACTGTGGAGTACTTGATATCAACTCCTCTGATCTTCACCAGAGGAGTTAGTTCAAACCTCATCAATTTAATGCTTTTGAAGATATTTCTATTAACTCACCCGACGTTCAATGAAACATTTAATACTAAATATTCCGATGGACATCAGAGCAGTTCATAAGAACTACTCTAGTCTCAATTTTCCTCAGACCTTTCTAAAGTTGCTTCTTCTCCAGCCTTACCAGGACTCAAACAATTCCTGCTATTATGCTTTCATCGTCAGATGCTGATTTTCTACCCAGCATTAGCACTAGTAATTCTTCGGGTATTTCATACAAGACACTTAGGAATTTTTTTCTTAGATACATGTGTATGAATTATTAATATACCTTGCACTTATCTCATATGTATTTTTTCAAGTTTAGACATGTCTCCAAGGAAGAAAACTACCAGCAATGCACCTGGCGCTAAGGCTTCCAAAAGTGGTCGTCAGATTGAAGATGATCCAGACATCGTTGGGGAAATGTACAATGACACCTCTAGATTCTTAGAAAAAGGGAGAAGATGAACTTAGGTGGGGCGACGTTTATCAAATGTTTAAAAAATAGAACTTCGCTACTAATGTTGAGAACCAGGATGAACTGATGATTTTCAAGAACATTAGAAAGTCTGGGATATTCAGAGTAACAGCCCAAGTTGTTGTATTCCCCTCCACCGACGCCTGGATATTGAAACACATAGATGTGGGGAACAGGTTCATCTACAATGCTAGGGGGAACCCATAGCATCATTCCAGCCTGTAGACTTGGCCAAATGCTATCATCTAGAGAAAGGGTCCCATTGAGAACTCAACACACACTAAAAAATTATGTATATTTTTGGGTACCACTTTTTTTAATTTTTTGTCTTCATGTTTGATTCTTGTGGAACCTCAATGAGTTTTAGTTTTTGTTTATTTCATTTTGGTGGTTTTAAATGTTTCCCTAACTTAATATGACTTATCAATAGAATGAGGAAGGGGTAATCTATTTAGAGAATGAAAGGAAAGTCTCAAAATTTAACGTTCCCCAAAAAGGTCTTTGAAATCACTGTTAAAAATTTAGTTTGGCGATGCCCAATGATTACCCTTTGAGAGTGCCGACGTTGATGAATGTTAGGTGTCGAACGAGTCAACGAACAAAGAAGCGAATGAGACAGTTCATCCTAAGAGCGCTAACATTGATAAACGTCGACCATTGACAATTTCAATAAGCAAACACACATCAGTCGACAATAGGAAGAGGCGCCCACTGATGCTAATGAATACTGAACATCAGCACCCAGCATAGCAATGACAAAATCGACCATGAATGAGTTAAATTCTAATTTCAATAACAAAGTCTCCTCGAGATCGATACCGTATATTAGCTCAAGAGGTCATCCCAACCGCCAGATTGGTGGGTAAGTTTCATAGCACAATATCAAGTCACGATTACGATTAACACATCACCTTGCCCCATCATTTGACATGTAAGTACTAGTTTCTTCGCGCTGTCACCCACATAAGCATTGACACATCATCAACCCAAAGCCATGTCATCTCGCAACGTCTCCATTAAGGTAAAGTGTTCGATCTCGCCACTAGCTGATAACGCATCGACATCGATAGACCAAGAAACCACGTTATAGCACATTGGCATGGCATTTTTCGATCACCAACGTACCATTGACATCGATGAACCTAAGAACAAGATCTATACTTTCACGCACTAACAATCCTGTCGATGACCGATCATAGCATAACTAACTGCAATTTGGGATGTCCATGTTCATTCTTTCGACCCCAAAGGTTAATCTGAACCATCCATTGCAATACTCCTTTCTACACACCTTCCCACGATCTCGACCTATCCAAATATGCCACATCTGCATCCTGATAAACTGACCACGCGAAATCGCTTAAGCATGCATTCCTTCCATGTCGGGATTGACCATGTAACATTGGCATAAATCAATGAAACATTTAACAAGAGACATGTCCGATCCTTGATCTATACATTGTTGCATGCCAACTCGCTACCATTTGAAATCCTTGATGAATTGAATTAACGTTTATTTGCGTCATTGTTTTGCGTTGCGCATTAACTGCAAACTATGCAGCAAATGATGTAGTTCATTAATGAATATCTACAGAAGATTTTTTTTGTACTAAATGGTTACAAATTTTGATGGGATCGTTGGAGGCCATCTATTTGAATGAAATTTGGGAATTGTTCCAACATTGTGTGCATGTTTGATATTTTATTTTGCTGTGAAGAGTTCACGAGTGACCAAGTTTTTTTTCCAAGCTGAGTGGTATCGTGTTTTTACTAAGACCCGGAAATTGTAAGTGCTGAAATCAGAGAAAACCCTTCGCGATGAGGTATTTACAGTGAATTCAGTTATATTGTTGCAGGAATAATGTCACCTCGAAGACCGACGACCTGAAAGTCACCAGAGACACCGAAAGGAAGGAATGAGCAGGCAGGAGAAGCTTCCAGCTCAACTGCTAAGGCATTAGAATTTTCTCCCAAGATGGAATCAATGACCAAGATGTATCAAAAGAAGCTGACCAACCCACCTCTTCTCTACAAAGATACAAAAGCAAGCATGACATCCAAGGTACTTCTACCTGCCTGGTTTGATTTGTATAATAAGATCTACCACGACGATTTTCTAGAGTTCACACCTCACAGTTACCCAAAAGTAAGGATATTATATGACCAGGTGTTTCAAAACACAAAACAGTGTTTATTGCACATGGTAGCATACAAGACGTCGGTTCTTCCCTGCATAGAAACCTTAGAATGGATTATCCATCATACCAATGCTGATAAATGCTTAGTAAACAATGTGGATGGAGAATGTATTATAAAATTAGAGATCCTGAGGTCAAATTGAAAAATGAGTTCGTGGTCGAATTATATGAGCACCATAACATAGGTTAGTTGTTGGAATCCTGGTGGAAAGAAGATAAGAAATTTGTAAAGTTAACATCAAGATGGTATAACACAATAAACCTCAGGGAGTCATACATTTTCTTGATGGACCTGATATTACAGTCATACAGAGAAAGGGATTATTCCAGGTTTTCAAAAGCATGGATTCCATTAGCTTATATTGCAACTATATCCATAAGCATCTTCAATTGGGGTGCTATCATTTCTAAACAATTGTGCATTCGTCTAGAGGAATCACAAAAAACCAAGTCTGGGGAAACCCTTGTTTTCTTCATGGCATCTTATATGTTGGACGCAATATGTTCCAGGTATGTGTTCCTTGGGTTGAGATTAAGTTCTCACATCTCTGAGCTACCTGTACATGTCCATTTCAATATCTTATGGGAGAACAGTTGCAACATGTCTTACACTTTAACATGTGATGACTTTCTGGCCAGGAGATACTTCTTGATTTTCAAGTAGATCTTCCCAAGGTTTGTAGAAGCAACAAGAAAGGTGGTAGCCATGATGGGGCATTGGTACTTAGAGCAGAAAAGTACCTACACCAGAGTTTTTGGAGTCACCAGTGCCCCACACTTATTGCCAACTAATGTACCAGATAGGTTGGTACTTGGGTAGATCTGCTATCAGATCATACTGCAGGGTTTTAATACTTCCATAGTAAGGGATAAGAAGAGGGCATTCATCCCATATGTGTTTTATGTGGGATATAATTTTGTGAAGGACACCACACATGCCAAGGAAGAGGCCCAAAATCATGTAGAATATAGGTTTTATACTAGTAGATACAAGAAACATGACCCAAGAAATTTAGTAGCCCGACATGCTAGCCATGTGGTTTCTCATTGGCCTTATGCACATGATACCTTTGAAGATGAAATTTTTTCTAAGAATAGCCAAGACTGGGAAGAAGTTCTCTTGAGGAAAGCCAATCCAGATATGACTCATTTCAAGGCAATATCAATGGATCAACATGCCTAACTTATAGAGAAAACTATGGAAGCAACCACACGGGTGAAAGGCAGAGAAGAATTGGGAGAGCAGGTGGCTAGGAGGGTTGAAATTGCAAGACACCTAGAGGAAATTGAAAGAAACATTCGAGAAGATAGGCCAATTAAAAACACCCTTGTGGGAACTCCAATCATAACCCCAGTAAGTGTGGATATGGAAGAAGAGGAGCTAACAACCTCTGGAGATATTCCAACTGGGGAACATAATGAACACCAAGGTTTGGAGAAAATACCGACGGGGTAGCCAGAAACTGAACCAACAACTTAAATTTCAACAACACCACCGATCTTAAGTGGAGTTGCATCGATGATTGTTGATTTGATCACAATTTATGATAGTGCACCTGAAGGTTCAGACGTTGGAGTTCTCATTGTTGATGAAGAAACACCAGAAATACGATACACTCAGCCCTAGGGCTTTCAACCCTTGGACACAGAAAAAGATTTGAATATAGCGGAAGGTTATACCACTCATTCATAACTTATAGACGAGGTGGTCGATGTCCAGGCTATAACTTATGACAAAAAAAAGACAAGTGGTAGTAAGAAGGATAGGCAAGAAGAGGCGACTCACTCTAGACAGTGTTGTGATGATCACCACATAGGAAACCTTGTTGGATACCCAACAGTCCAGGACGAGCAAATTACTAGGACCCAGAATGGCCATATCAAATGCTACTATTGATAGGGAAAAATAAGATAAGCGGGAAGCATATGTCATGAGGAAAAAATTAGTGCATCTCAAGCATCAGGTGGAATATTAGCAAGACACCACTCAGGCAGTTAGGTTCATAAGAGTTGAGCTCAGGGAGATCTATAGCCAATTCAAATAATAAAGAGACTATTTTATAACACAAATAATTGGTTATCAAGAAGAAACCTTTCTAAGCCAGATGACACACAAAGAAATGGTGCCGTGGTCTGAAAGGCCTCACAGGACTTTGACACAAATTGAATATATCCAAGAGATTCAGAAAGGCTGAGGGAAAGAAGAGCATGGTATCAGATTTCTCTTAGAGGAAATCTTGGCTATATTCCAAATGGAAAAAAAATATTGGACATAGATAGTAGATGAGCTACAACTGAAAATGCAAGACACGTGGGAAGAGTGTCTCAAGAACTAGGGTAAGATAAATCATAAAATGAGGGATATCGGTTTCCTAGAGTTCGGTGTGTCCGATGACTTCATCAACCCGAATGACATGGTCAGACAGTGCATGGAGTTTGATGAAAAATTTGAAAGTGATGTCTTTGAAGTCAAAAGGATAGAAGGAGGACAATTCAAGAGACTCGTTGATGGGCCAATAGGAGCAACATGGGTTTTGCAACACCTCAGTCCCAAGATAGACTGGTTCAAAGATTGAGTGATGGAAATGAAAGATAGGCTTAACACCCCATTGGATCAACATAATTTCCCATATTTTCATACTTGCGATGATCCATGTGGATATCAGTGGCCACCCACCTATTCCAGCTAGCTGAAAATAGTTGTTTGGTAGTTTAGTATTTTTTGGGTCTTAAACTTCTGAGGCCATTTTGAGGGCCTACAAAACGTTTGTTTTTTGTGATAGGGCACCTAAATTACTAACGAAAGCATTATTGAGCTTGTGAAATGAATCTCCTCGTTAATACCTTTCCAACGAGCTATCGTGCACCCCAAACAGAGATCGTATGCCAAGGTTACGCCCCCGAGAATTTAATACACCAAACTACCCAAAACAGGGTCCACAAACATGTTGGATTTTCATCTTCCGGGTTTAGGGTTTTGGATTTTCTTTATGTTAAAAAGGTCTCTAGAGCCTCATTGTAAACATTACCATCTTTTTGTGAATGAGCATAGTCGTCATATCTCTTCTCAGAGATAAGATGCCACCATTCTAAAGAGTCTTTCACTCTGTATTTCTATAGTTTTGTACATTTCACTCATTAATAGAAATTGTGTATTAATGTATCTCTGTGTTTATGGTTATATTTATGATATATCTCTATTATATTATTGGATATTTTATATATCTCTGTACATTCCCTTATTATATCTCCGCTCTCATTTTGTGCCGAAAATAATCTAGATCAATGGTGTCAGAGCATGTTGCTCTTGATCATTTTTTTCAGTGCATATCCCCGACGAGGTCCCAATATAGCAAGTTGGGTCTTGAGCTTGTCTCTCTTGAGGTCAGTCACTCTCGCACACCCAAGAAACCCTCCATGGTGGAAGAAAAGAAAAACTACAAAGCAAAAGATTCTATCAATTTGTTGCTTGAGAAATCTCTCATGCCATAGAGGGACAAATGATGGAAAATTTTTCCCACATCCTTCAACGCTTGCCGATAACAACAGACGGGTCTTCATCAAGCAACCGCTTTGGAGGTACTTCTCCTTTCAAGGTACAATTCAATTTTGATATTCCCATATTTGAAGGTTAGATAGATGCAGATGCCCTAAAAAAATGGTTAAATCTGCTAGAAGGTTATTTCTTTGTTCACAATTTTTCTGACAGGGAAGAGATCACCTTCTCACTCCTTAAGGTTCTCCCCCATGTCAAACATTGGTGGGAGAAAAGTTCCACAAATGAGTCTAGAATATACAGGGTCGATCCCACTTGGGATTTTTTGTGTGGATGCGGTCAAGGAACAATATTACCCCGTTGGTAACTATGGCGACCAATACATGAGTTGGACCACACTATGGCAAGAGAGGGGCCAAACAATGCCAAAGTTCATAAATACTTTCCATACCTTGCACACCAAGCTGGGTATCAAATACTTTGAGTGACATCTGGTTCTAAAATACTGCGGGGCTCTGCATAGGTACATCCAAACTACCATTGTAAAATTTGGCAGATTCCATAACTACCATTGTAAAATCTCAACCCGAGACCTTCTTGAGTTTATATATGCCATCATATCTCATAGAAATCATGTGCGTCACCCACCAATATACTGCGGGGCTCTGGCAGAGTCCATAACTACCATTGTAAAATCTCAACCCGAGACCTTCTTGAGTTTATATATGCCATCATATCTCATAGAAATCATGTGCGTCACCCACCAATTCCCACATATGGGTTGGGCATGGAAGCCAACAGACTCCTCCATCTATATATATTGCAAAGGGCTATGGGATAAAAAATACAAGACATAGTATCAAAACATCCGCGAACACTTCATGGCTCTGTTACATGAATTCATATTTTGCACACCTGCCCCATGCATGAATGATAAGAAAATGGTTGTTTTCAAGAGGATCAAGGATTGGTACCTAATGGAACACGACTCTTATATCAGGATATATGGTGCTCTGAAATCCACTCATCTCCTTTCGCTATTTGTACTAGAAAAAATGGTACTCCAAGAGGTGGCTTATCAGACAGTGATCAATGGAGTTGGAGGAATGTTCTATCGAGACAAGAAGGCAATATGGCCACCAATCCTGTTATACATTGGAGCCTACTCCTTCTTGACCACCAAACAAGCCTAAGAGAAAGTAAATATCCTACTAACATACCACTTTAGAGAAGAAAGGTTCAAGAGGCATGACCCAAAGAAGGTCGTTAAAGAGAATTTAAAAAAACCGAGGGTGCCTTGGGAGCACACATCAAAAATTTGGGAAGAGGAATAAGTACATTGCAACACTAGAACTTACGATGATGTCCTCTTTGAAATATGAGGCATACCATTAGGGAGGATTGCAGATGAAGAAAAGGCATGAGAAGAGGCCATAAAGAAAGTAGAATAAGAAGTAGAAAGAACATATGCCACTACAACATCTACAAAGTCTGGATTTATAGGGGAGGAGGAAACATTGGCAGATAGAAAAATAATATATAAGGAGAAGGTTCACAAGAATAAGAATGACGCCTCAAAAAAGAAAAGGAAGACTGAAGCTGACAAAGCTAAATCTAAAATCGATGTGGAAACTACAACAACAATAGATGCAACTGAAGCAAAAGCAAAGGCAACTGCCCAGAAGGAGGCTAAGTAAAAGGAAACAACTGAAAAATCCACAACAAAATAAGCAACAACAATGAAAGTGGGCACAGAGGGAAACCAAAGAAGTTGCAGATAAAGCAACGGAAGTAAAACATATGAAGAAGGAAGAGTAAGCCATAAACAATGAGACAATCCTAATGGACATTGACCTACCAAAGATATTCAAAACAAACACCAATTGTCAATCCTAAATTGGTGGGTTGGATCCCATATTTTGAGCCCCACTTAAAGCAACATAACTTTCCAACTTGAAGAAATTCACCTATGCCAAGGCTTGAGGCAAAATCATGCAATAATAGGTGAAGAAGGTGCCTACAATGGGAGGAGACCCGATCTCGGTTGTTACATAGGCCCCTATAACTAGAGATGTTAGAGAATACCCCATTTCCATAACCTCCGTTGACTCTGCCTTCATGACCGTTGCAAAAGATAATATTTGAAACTTGTGCCAATAGAATCTGGAGAAGGAAGCAAGAATCAAGTAGCTAGAGGAAAAAATTTAACAAGTAAATTTCGATTATGGAAGTCTACAAATTTTCAAGGTCAGCATGGAAAAGGTCAGAATCAAGCTAGAGGAATCCATAATCGATATGTATGCTCACCTGCATATGTTCCAGGATATGGCTGCCACCATCACAGATCAACATAATTGGGTGTAGACTAAGCTCATACAGTTCAACAATATCCGGGAAGGAATGAATAGTATTGATACATGGATCACAGAAAGCCCAAATGCACCAGTTGAGTTCTATCATCTCTCAGTTAGGGAAATAAAAACATATATCTATGCATTAGACCACTGCCAACAAGTGAGACAAAGGGCAAACAAAGAAACAACCAGCTCAATGGCAGTTTTTTCATGCGTGCACAGGGAAACAAAAGAATTAGTCAATATATGTCGACTTCCCTAATTAGAAGAGCTTGGAAATAACCTTATAATGGATTAACTCGTTAGCAAGATACAAGAGAACACAAGTCATAGATGGAAGGTCACCGAGTCGACCACCAAAGTAACAATGGACATGATCGAACGACACCTCATTCAAACGACAAAGGTCCATACCATGGTTCATGCATTCATGGATACATTATCAAAGGATATACATACCCTCGACGACAACATAGCCATGAATACAACTACCCTAGAAGAGCTCGCATACCATAGGCTCATATCTCTATACGATTAGATGGAAATCTGGACAATATACCTTCGAGACAATAGTCCATAAAAAGACGAAATACCAAATTCGAAATTGCTATTACCTATACTCTATTTTGTCTTTTCTAAACTACTCTCAATTTTGTCCTTACTTTGTACACATGTCATCAAGTAGAGAGAAGATGAACATTTTTGTAACAGTTTCTTTAGGGAGATACAAAGAGTCACAAAGGAGTTATAAAAAATAGTATAAATATAAGAAGAGACCCACTTTGAAAAGGCTCTTCAAGCTTTGTATACATTCTAGAACTTCTTTTGGAGAAAATACTTGGTTAATGAATATTGAGAATCCCTTGGGGCCAATTTTATGAAAGGGAAAACAACTTGCATGTGTTGTTGTTTTGCTGTGAACTATTTCAGGTGGAATGTATGATGTTCACATAGACTGTAACGATGTGTTTTCTTATAGACTAATTTAACAAAATCTATATCTCTTTCACAAGTTTGTTGTTCCTCTTTATCTGTCCATGTCTTGTGTATATGAATTGTGTTGTATGTGAATAGTATAGTTTGGAATTTTCTGGTTATATATTTTGCATGCACATGTTTCTAAATCGAAAAATGACTGGGCACTACATATTTCTCTTGTATCTCGTCAACCACCCAACTATTGGGACAACTTTTTGGCATATTTTCTTTTAAATGATTAGGATAAGGCATGCTTCTACCATGTAATTGTATGAATGCTTTCTTGTCACTAACCAATTTCATTGTTTTGTCTTCATAGAACATGACCCATGGCCGCATTACCTCCACATTGTAAAGAACAAATTTATTGATGGAATCAATTTCTAAATTCATGGATGTATACAAGAATTCAAAACGAATATCATGAGATCAATTATATATTATCAACTTAAAGAACAAATTTATTGATGGCATTAATTTAGAAATTCACTAATGCATACAAGAATTCAAAACGAATAGCATGAGATCAAATATATATTATCAACTTCAATGTAAACCATTTCTCTGTACTAAATTGGCAAAATATAAGTGACTTACTCTTTATCAAGTGCCTTTTTCCGTTCATTTGGAGTAGCTCCCCTTATTTTTTGTCCTCATCTTGATGGTCATCCCAAACCACTGCCCTTGCTATGTAACCAATTTTCTTGATGTACTCATTGGCATAATAGAATGACTCATATACTATGTACCCCTCTGCCATAGAGCCCTCTATTTTTTCCCTTTGTTGAACAAACCCCTTCATTTTTTTCATGTACCTCTCTAAGAAGAACATTTAATGACATGAGAGTACCCCAACTAATTCAACCTCATTAGGTAGGTGAACTAGAAGATGGAATTGCAAGTCCATAAAACTTGTGGTTAGTTCCTTCTAAACATATAAACAATCTCATCTATCTCTCGACACCACCGTGGAATGCTAGCCATATGCATCTTCTTTGATGTGATCCAATGTAAAAATGTAGATAATTTCAATATGGAATGTCGTAGGTCCTAGGGGAAGTCATGGTTCACACAGACACAGACGCGAAAAGGATAATGACACTACAAAATAGACACACATCATTAATTTCCATAAACTTGTGAGTGCATAACATATTTTTACCAATGGTATAGAAGAAGAATCATGTATTCAACATACATACCCTTAGAAGGTTCAGATGGTTACGTAATTTCAACCCTGACAAATTCCCTTCTACAGTGAAGCAACACCATAGAGTCGACCCATATAAATAAGGTGCATTCACACCCAATATAATATCCTTCACCATAGAAAGATCATCTTTATTCAAAATCCATGGGACATCACCTTCTTTAAAAGACCAAGAGGGACTAGCCTCTCCTCTAGTTTCTTTTCTTCGCCAATGTCTCTTTTTAGTATTTGAAGCAATAATATCTCTCCTAACAACCAATGTGTCACTTTTATTCGATGATATGTGCATCCATAAAGAAGATGAAACAATTTTGAATATATGCATGGGATCTAGTAAGTGGCCATACTTAAGATGCTCCCAATATGGAAGCTCATAAAATATAGATTTCCTTTTCATCCCAATGGGCATTTTCTCAACATAAGTGTCAAAAAATTCAGGATTATCGAACATAGGTTCCCCATTTGAATAAAAAAATTCTACTATTTCCTTCTCCTTCTCTTTTTCATATGCCCTAATCCAATCTGTTGGTGTCATTATTTCAGGTCTCCAGGTTCCTTCTAGTTTACCATTGAAAGAATATGCAACTCTTCTATAAGGGTGGTCTTCTGGGAAGAATAGCCTCGAACAGACGTACACCAAATTTCGGAAGGTGGTTGGACCACCTAGCCTTTATAAAAGGTCCATAACATTTATATCCATGATACCCTTTTGTCACAATACCTACAATGTTATCATATACCGAGCATGTTAGTGTCATAAATATAGTTGCACCAAATGAAGTATGCCAAATAACATTATAGATATAAACAAATCAATCAACATGCTAATTACTAGAGAAAACTCCTAGTTCTAGATAATCGTGCAGGGTGTACACAAAAATTCCATACAAAGTAAAAGACCTATGCATTGGGATGGGTCTTGATACATAATATACATGTATTCCTTCCCAATACATCGATCAATGGTTGGAGGTAGAAATTATTTATTTTCACTTGTCTTCTATCGAGGACTATAAGATCCAACATAAGATGTTCATTCTTCATGAACAAACATGGGGTGATATTGTTATTGATCACTACCAATGGAAAAACATAATAGTTGGTGTTTTGGAGGGAATACATGTTAACTCCAAAAATAGCTATGCTCAATCTTTGGCTTCGTACTTCATCCTTGAATTTATCGGGACATCTATCCTCTATATGCTTTATGGCTATTGAATCTGTTGGGATTTTCATAACTCTTGGCTCATTTCTATGTGAGGCATGCCACCCCTGCAACATTGCTAATTGTTTGCAACGAAAGAGCCTTTGAATCCTTGGAATTATAGGCATGTGCCTCAATATATTATGAGGAGGACCATGTGCCTTATCCTTTTATTATTATTATTTATGGTACTTGTCATGCCCACATTCTAGACATATCTCTTTGTTCACATATTTATTTCTATATAGAACACAATCATTCGAAAATGTGTGGTATGATATGTACTCAACACCCAATATTTTCAACATTTTCTTTGCCTCTGCGTAGCTATCATGAAATACATTATCACTCAGAAGTACCTTATCTTTGAGTAACCTATAATTAGTGGGAAATAGAAATGTACATTATCATTAAACATGAATAAAATCAACAATTTTCTTCCTTCATCGCGTGACAATATTCCTTAAAAAATTAGGGGACTTAATAGTTAGTTAACTCAAAAGTGTCGAGAAACACATGTCTGACATACCATACATTGCTTTCAAGTTGTACAATAACATTGTTTTCCCTATTTGAGTAGACCTTGACCCATGTACTCGTTCAAAGAAAGGGGCGGTGGAGCAAATTTCAGGCTTTCGAAGAAGGTATCTACGACATCAACGTCATCCCCTAGTTCATTTTGCTAGAATTCATGTAACAACATTCCATCCATGGCTTGGGTATCCCGTAAGAAATCATCCATACCAATATCTATATCATTCCTTCGTCCCCAACATTTGAAGACTAGTGCTACTGTAGAGGTTTTGAATTGGTGACTTAGGAAGTAGTGGGATTTGGATAGGTGGTTGTTTGTAACATCCCGCTCTGGCGCACTGACAAAACTTATTCTTTGAGGACACTTGCTCGCAAGTGATCTGGATTTTTATGATGATTGAACCACTTAACCTTGATGATGATGCGTCAGGATTGATGACAAGATGTTTTACTATTGCTATATACAGGTGCTATTGACTCAGTTTCATTGAGTGTGCAGGGTTTCGGACCTTGAGGATGCAGAGGCATCGGTGGAACTCCCTTGGACTCNGGACTGAGTCAGGGAGTGGGCTATTTGAGTTGTTTTCATTTACAGTGATATTGTGTGGTTTTGATGAGATGCTATTATATGTTGTTGACATGATCTGACATGATGGTTGATGATGCAGGCTGACGATAGCTTGCCGACCAGACTCACATATGGAGTAAAGGGGCCACACACGAGTTCCAGAGAGATTGAGGGAGAGGTGTGGCAG
>ML789393.1:194100-206632 GCA_009831015.1 Picea engelmannii | reverse complement strand
GCCGTTGAGGCGAGCTGAGACGCTAGACTATCTCTGGTTCTTGTGTGGCCCCTTTGCGGCTCGGGGGGCTAAGGGGGAAGAAGAGTACCCCTAGCGTTGGCTGGGAGGTACCGGTGAGTTTTTCTTTGGTCGGCAAGCAGAATCGGCACGGAGCGCGGGACGCGGCACGGAGCGCGGGACATCTCCGGAGCGGGCGTGTGGCCAAGGTATGATTTTTATTGGTAAGGTAGAAAGTGTTTTATATTCGGAAAATTATTGTTATTGGTGATAATATGATGAGATTGTTTGGCATTATATTTTGCAATCTCGTTCCGCAATGATATTGTAGAGTTTGTTTATATTCTGATCATGTGTCACTTAGTCATGATGTCATGTGTTTTTGCATTGATATGAATTAGGTGATGTTGTTAAGTTCTTATTTGTTAAAAGAAAAAAAATTTCCTATTGTACTTCGCTATTCATAGGCATAACGAAGGGGTCGTTACATTGTTTCAACCATTCTCGAGATGCTTCCTCTCAGAGCTGTGCTCATTTAGCAGCAAACTCGTGACTTGACATCGTAGTGGGGTGCAACGGTAGATTCTAGATAGGTCACTCATCATTAGAATCCTGATTGTAAAATATTGAAGATTGCATCAATAATATTAGTAACACAATGCATTTAATATGTTCAAACACTATACCAAACACTTAGTAGAAGCATGGATTTTTTTTTCTTCTAATAATAAACATGCAACCAACCACTTTATAAAACATATGTCGAATTAAGCAATACATTTGCATTAGTTCCATTGAAAATCCAAAAATACAATTACTCAATCATCTTTTTCTTATATCTACATAAACAAGATCCAATTCACAATGTAATACCATTGACCCAGGCCGATTGCTGGAAGATGGCATGTTATTATTGGTAGGGTAAAGAGTTTTCCATTTTCATCAAATATCTACTTGTGTTATCTTTCTCTTGATAAGAGCTTGTGGAATTTTGGGACTACTGGAATATCTTGTGCATCTGAACTCGATCCTAAATTTTGATCCTACAAAATTCAATGAACAATTATTGAAATGCACCTGCATACATAACATAAATTCAATGAGATGAATGAATTATAAATAAAATCTAGACATACTGCAATTGGTGGGAGAGAACATGAAGGACTTGCAATGACATGGGATGAGTTGGAATCTGAAGAATTGGCCATTTGATATTATAATTCCTTTTTCCTGCATTTGAGCCAAAACCATCATCTTGGGAAGCATAAAAAAATCAAACTCCAAACAAAATTTCAAATAACATTTATAAATTAACGGTGCACTTAATCATATAAAGACACACTAATGTGTTGTGATAAAACAAACACACTGGTGTGTTTAATTGAGAAAAACACCAAAGACTAACCTCCATTATTGCCTTCGTAAAGTAAAACCTCCACAAAATTTAAATGCAAATGCTTGTATTTGCATTTTGCAAATTAAAGAATTTGTCGATGCATTATTACTTACACACAACACCAGTGCGTTTCTAATTGAATAGTGGATCGACGAAAGTAAGTTAGAAAAATAACACGCGCTTACTATTAATGTGCTGAAATTTATTACGAAAAATAAGTCGGTGCATTATACGTACACACCGCACCGGTGCACTACTCACTATATAACACACCGAAAAGGTAATCTACAAAAAACAACAACATGCGTGTTTATGTTCAATGCGCCAAAATATACAACATAAAAATGAGCGGGAATTTCAGTTTTTGTGTTTATAAATGAAAACCCTATTCATTCTTTTATTTTTTTTCCAAAATTTAGAAGGGAGACTTGTGTAATAGAGATTTATTAGCAAAGACTTCGGAGTGGGTAGATATTTTTGAAGAGACAAATTCGAAAGGGATTACTGTAGGCCAAATACTAATCTACAAAGGAGAAATTTCAGATATACAATTTCATTCTATTAATAATATTAGTCTTTCCCCTATTTGATTCAAACAATTTTAATTTCATTCCCAAACAAAAAAAAAGGTTTCATAGTTACCTTGGGTATTAGAAGCCCTAATTTCCTCAATGTTTTTTTGCTTTCCCTTTCAATATTTCACAAAAATATTTTTTTTTAAGAATTTTTTTTATAGGGTTTGTTTATTTATTTATGGGGCATTTCCTATCCATTGCATTGAAACCACTCATTGCATTGGATCCCAAACCATCATATCACTGTCATTTTTAAAAAGAAACACCTTCGCAGTTAATGGTGCGCTTTGTACATAGGAAGAACACCGATGCATATTTTCATGTCAACTACATCGCTTAATTTAAATTAAAAAAAAAACTTTTTGCAGTCGACAATGCGCATTGTACATAGATATGCATCGGGGCACATTTTATTACAAAGAGCACTATTGATATTAAAATGGAAATAAATCTATTTTTATATCGAAACCACCACGTCTAAAGTTTGTTCACAGGTCGATGGTGTGTAATAAACAATACTTAGGAAGCTGTGCTTTTCTTAATTCATAAAACATCAACTGCATACAAATTTTTTTAAAACGTTTTCAATTTCACAAGGACACTGTTTTAATATAGCAGTGCGTATAAATATGGTTGAAGAACCAGTGCGTATACATATGGTTGACGACCGCACATACATATGGTTGATTCCCTAGTGCGTATTAAATTACTATACACACTGTTATCTTATTTTGTAAAAAATTACGTAATTTATATATATGATGATTCCTAGTTTTTTTTTTCTAGGGAGATTTTGAAAATTTCAAGGGACAAACAAGGGGAAAACCAATACATGTTGGTAGGGATGCCCACAAAAGTGTAGAAGAAGATGGTAAAATAAATGAACATAATTGCGTCACAAGAGGAGCCATCCCAACTACAATGTGCATCAGAGGTATGTAATAATTTATTTATTTCTTTATGTACATCGAATTTAATTATCGCATGAGATACTGATTTTAATTGTTTTGAGGCAGAAAAGAAAAAAAATAAGAACTCTTTCAACACATAATATAGGACAACGAGGAATATAGGGGTTGATCACAAACTTTGTGAGTATTTACGTTTTTTGCTTTCCTTAAGATTTCTTGTTTATAGCAATCTTTATATATAAATAATTAATTTATACTTTTCCATGGATGTCTTGTAATAGTTGCTAACATACAAAGATGAGCCAACCCATGAATTGATAAACATTGGGTTAAGTATGGGCTTTGAGTATATGTTGAAATATGAGATTTTAAATGAACAATTTGTAAGTAGCTATGTTGTTTAACTTCCCTTGTTTTATAATTAATGAAACAAAAATAAACCTTTATATTAATTATATCGACTGTGCTTTGTCATGACGTATTAAACATGTAGGAAAAAAAGTATGGAATGCAACCAACATAGGAGATTTTGAGAGAAGGCATGGACCATGGCTTCAAAAAAATGTGTATTGTTTATGAAAGTCTTGGTGATAAGGTATGTTTTTTGATTTATGTAATCATGTATATTCTACTTTATATATAAATTTAGATATACTTATTACAGTTTATTTCTATGTTTGTAGATGGAAGATGAAGAGGTGGAACATAAAAAACAAGCCGATCAAGAAAACATTAGGTTAAATAACCAAATTACAATATCACCTACAAATGATGAATAAATAAAGCATGCACGTAGGTTGAGTGATGACAACAGTTCAATTGATGAATGACAATCAATATAATTGAATGCTATTGCAAGTTGTATATTTTGGGATATTTGTCTCTGAAAATCAAAGATTTTGTTTAATGTACTCGACATATTGTCCCAATTGCATGAGGACATGTTACCAATAAGTGCAACAATTACATATTGGTTTCAATTTGATTATTATGGTCCTTTATGTTGTCCCTTTTTGTATGACAATGGGTTTTATGAGAAACCTTACCCTGCGAACAGGCTAAGCTCCCCTTTGGACCAAGACCCCTTCTTTGGTCCAAAGATAGAAGTAAACAAATGGTTGCTAACTCAACCAATCAAGCAAGAGAGAAGAATAATGTGGCATACCTTATTTCGATGTTTGTCCTCACTGCTTCAATCCTTGGGATTGATCTCCAAGCTCCTCAACGCAAATGAAGTGCTGCAAAGACCAACAAAGGAACTCTTCCTCTTACTATATATGATTGGATAAATAAGATCTATCTACAAAGATTGAAACAACAATATACAAGAAAATGTAGAACACATGAACTTGAAGGGAATATGCCAAGTTAATATTGAATGGAAATCCAAAATAAGGCACTTACAAATCAAGTTGATGTCGCTACAATATTCTCCAAACTCTCCTCGTCCAACCCTTTCATGAAATTATTGAGATCAAAATGTTGACGGTCCAATGAATTCTTTCTCCCAGGATCAAAGGTTTGACACCTAAAATCTTCCCCCCTTCACCATGGAAATGCCTTCAATTTATAGGATTGGGAGGCTCAACCACCATGCTATAATAAGAGAAATGGTTGAGGATATGACTCCATGAGTTGGGATTTGATCCTAATATAATTCCATATGATAGGATTCAACCCAAAACAACGTCCTCTTTTAAGAGTTGTCCCTGAAGAATAGTTAGGATGCACCATATTTTCCTCTAACTACACTGGCACTCCCTTTAAGTGAGAGACAAAGTGCCACTAGAGCCCCCTAAGAAAGGCAGTGGGAGAATGACGTTCTCTCAACATGAGTAGGGCAGTACCACCCTTCATAAATACCCAAAAATGGTCAAATTTTCGAAGAAAAAGGTGTGGTTCCATACCTTAAATGGTGGGTTTTCTCTTTCAGACCGACTTAGGTATTTTGACAAATGTGTTTCTTGGTGTCAATGAGTTGAGAAACATAGCAAAGTGAATTGAACACTTAGTAAGGTGCATACAACACTTGATACAATGCATGCAACACTTAACAAGGTGCATACGTCACTTTGCGACACTTAGGGTGCGACACTTAAGTGTGACATTTTGATGTGTAACAGATGCCCCCTAAAGTGCGAGGTCAGAAGAGAAACTGATGGCCGAAACAATTTAAAAATTATTCAATGCAAGGGTGTTGGAGTAGGAAAACCGTTGGAGATACTTCACACACACCTAAGATTTTTTTTTCCTAAGGTTTTTCCTATGTTTATTAGTCATTATTCAGTCTCCTATAGTTTAGGGAGAATATTCCTCTAGGAGAATATTCTCTTCAGTTCACACTTCAGTTTGATCAATTGAGTGGAGTCTAGATGCCACATTGGGATTATCACCATGCAACATTGGTATTATAGTCATGCAACATTGGGATCATCACCAACTAATGGGCATTTTCCTTGGGATATTCAATAGAATAGTGCATTACTCATGATTCCTTGATATCCTCCTCACTTCACTCTGTTTCAGTCAGTTAACTGAAGACTGAGAGACTAGTTAACTCAAACTAGGTGGCAATTCACTCCCGTAACTGCCCGAGAGACTAGACTAGGTGGCATTTAACTCCCGTAACTGCTGGTGTATGTCCAGATCACTATAGACCACCACTATGGTGCATTGGTTTCTCCTCCAATTCACATTAGTTGAGTTATACAGAGTATATCATGTTTAAATTATCATTCATTCATTTGGTTCATAAGAATTCTTCCATTCTTTCTCTCCTGCTTCTCTTTTCTCATATTTTCTCTGCAAATTGTGTATGCAATTTGCTAGATAGATCTATTCTGTGTAGGTTCAAGACATTTAAATGGTATCAGAGTTGACAAATTTCTAGGGAAAAGACACACCAAATTATTTTTGCAGGTACCGAAGATTGAAGACAACGAAAAAATGGAATTTCCAAAAGAGTTCATTCTTACACCGTACAATTTATTTGCATGGAAGCAGAAGATGATAATGCATATTCGAGGCAGAGGATTATACAGGTTAACCATGAACACAGAACCGAACCAAAATCAACCATATAAAAATCCAAGTATCTAAATCAAATGGATGAAGTGTTTGGAACTACTTGTAGTCTCATTTCTCCTGAACTCCTCTTTCACATATCCTCCTGTAAAACCCCCAATGAAGCATGAACCACCATGGAAGGGATTTTTTTCAAATAGGATGAGATGAGGGGACACATGCTCAAGGTGGAATTGCTCAGGTTGGATCCAGAAACCTTCGACAATCTCCAATATTTCTTTACCAAATATAAGGATTTGTTGTCGCAACTCAAGGATTGCGGGGTTGATAAATCTAAGGAGGAGAAACAAATGGTTCTTACCATTCTCTCCAAACTTGGTCTGGAATACTCAGTGTTTATATCTACATTTCATTCAGTTAGGCTCGCCTCTAGAGCCACCTGGACAATGCCCTCTCTTGAGGCCTTTATCGAGTCTCTGACACAAGAGCAGAACAAGCTCATTAATATGGGAAAAATCAAAGGTCCAAAGGTGCATGCACTTACTATGCAAGATGGTAGCAGTCATCAATATCAGAAATTTAAAGACAAAGAAAAAAGGAAAGCACATGCAAATCCAAAGAAGGAAGGGTACTCAAAACCCTTCAACGATGCCTCCAGATCAAAAGGTGGAAAGGGAAGAAAAGGGAAAAATGCACTTACTACCATAAAGGATTTCATACATAATCCACATGTATGTAGAAACAGATAGATCAAATGGCCCAAATACGTTATCAAAATAACCTTGGAGATCACATCCTTGAGAGTGCCAAGAAGAATAAGCCAAAATATCAAAATCTTAAGAAATCCAATTCTAGCCATGCTTTGATTGCCATCAAATCCTCTCCAGATGCTTGGATCATATATTTAGGTGCATCACACCACATGGAAGCCATAAAATAAGTCTATTATTCATTGGATGCATGCAAAGGTCCTCCTATTCTGATGGGGGACAACTCGCCAGTCGAGGTCACCGACAAAGAAAAAATAGAACTCACAGACGAAAGCATCGAGAATGTGCTACACATTCCCAAACTTTCCGTCAATATTCTCTCTGTGTATCATATGACAAACTATGGAAATAGAAAGAGAGTCATATTTGTTGGATATGTGTTATATTCTTTGCATGTGTGTGTGTGGGCATGTCAGATTCGACAACTGCGTCTGACGATCCCTCTAGTAGCATTTTTTGCGTCGTGTGCGCTGGGCANACAGAATACCTAAAAACACTGTATATATTGTATGGTGAATGGTGAAATTTGACATAATGAATATAAGAAAGATTTTCCTGGTTGAGGATTTCTGGTATAAAATCTCTGTGTACTCTGTGTATGAGCCATTGATTAAATTCTATTTTGCTTAAGAATCTATATGCATTGCTTTACTTCACAGGTTTAAAACTTACATGTGGTAACATAGCTCGTTTTTGGCTTCAGAGGGACACCTTTGTTGCTGAGGGTTTGGATCAGTCTTAATAGATCAAGTTGATCTTGGGTCTGTGATAAAGCTGGGTTTAGTGGGAGATTTTGCAGTGATTTTTCAAGTGTAGAAAGAGGAATGGCGAGCTCTTTTAGAATCGAGATAGAGAAGTACAAAGGTAAAAAATTTGAGCTATGGAAGCTCAAGATGGAGGGCCTTCTTGTAGACAAAGAACAATGGATCGTTGTGGATCCTGGTACACAACCTACTGGTACACCGTCTACTAGCACACAGGCTATTGGTACCCAACCTAATAGTACACAAACTACTAGCACACCACCTACTAGTATGTCAAAGGAAGATTGGGAGAAGTTGGACAGAAGAGCAAGGAGTACTATTCGACTCTGCCTAGCAGATTCGGTGTTGTTGAATGTCTCAGGAGAATCTACAACCAAGGAATTATGGGATAATTTGGGGAATTTGTATCAATCAATGTCCCTGGTAAACAAGTTGTTTCTTCAAAAGAAGATGTATCATCTTATGATGGAAGATGGAGATTTCATGACAGAACATCTAAATGCGTTTAATACTATGGTAATTCAACTTGTCTCTGTTAATATTACGATTGCAAAAGAAGATAAGTGTATTACTTTATTATGTTATTTTCCAGACTCTTGGGATAATCTGGTTGTAGCAATAGGTAGTACCACTCAATCTACATTGAAGTATGAGGATGCAGTTGCATCCTTGTTATCTGAAGAGATGAGGCAGAAAAGCATGGATGGTCATATCACAGATGCTTTATTTGTAAGAGTTCGTACCCAAGACAAGAATCCCGGTAAACCTTTATGGGGGAGATCTAAATCTACAGGTAGATCTAAGTCTCTAGGAAAATCTTTGAGGAAATGCTGGAAGTGTGGTAAAACATGGCATTATAAGAAAGATTGCAAGTCTAAGAAGGTTGAAAAACCAAAGGGATTTGATAGTACCTGTTCCACAGAGGCGAAAACCTCCACTGAAGAAGGAGGTGATGTTTACCTAGCATCTACAAGTACACATGCACACCACGATGTATGGTTGATCGACTCAGGTGCATCATACCATATGAATCCTCACAGGGAGTGGTTCTCTGAATATGAAAAATATGATGGTGGTGATGTATTCCTAGGAGATGAATCGACAACAAAAATATTGGGACATGGAAGGGTTAAGTTGCTGCTAAAAGATGGAAGGATTAGAACTCTCCCTGGGGTTCTGCACATTCCAAAACTTGCTAGGAGCCTAATGATCAGAATCTGGACCAGGGGTCAAAATTTAGCCCCACAATGAAAGTGCTCGAAATCACTTCAAAACGAACGGGTGCGTAGGCCTCGTCGTCATGAACCCAATGCACTTTGAACGAGGTCAAACGAACATCAGATGAGTGAGACATCGCGTTCTGTTCAATTTTCCAAACAGGCAAAAAAATTATTGACTATATAGTCGGTACAGGTGATGACGTGGTAGGGCCATACATGACACGTGGTAGTGCTGACATGTCAGTGCCGAGTTGGAAAGCATTGATTGGATGACATGTGGGCAAATTAAATTAAGACACATGGAATTTATTGGCCAATAGAGTGGTGCCACGTGGCCTAGACATGGGCTGCCACGTGGCACCTTGGGTTTAGAATGTTAAAATTTTTATGGAGTTCGTGGGGATCGAACCCCGGACCTCCATGCACTATGGCAAAGTCTTGGCAAAGGCCACCAACCGACGCACCATACATTTGGTTCTTACCATATAATGTGTTCTTTTATATTTAAATTCGAGCTTTGTTTATTTTGGGCGGGGTCCGGGCTGGGGCTTAGCCCCAACCCCCGATTTTAACACTCATTCCCATACGACCTTCCCAAAAAGTTTGACGCACATTTTTTTTAAACGACCACAACCACGCGCCCGATACATGTCACAATGAAATTTGTCTGGACACTTGTCAAGCATGCGCTCCACTTTGCTAACGAAGCCCTTTTTATGCACGGGACAAGGCCACATGGCCCCCCATGCGCCCAACACCTCAGTGATTCAGGGGCTTAGTTCGCTAACGGTGAATTTTTTTTGCACATTTTGCGGGCATGCGCACGTGTGCTGGGTTTAGGAATGGGAAACGCCCAGAAGCCAGGTGACTCACATAGGAGGTGCGAATTGGCGAACCAGAGACAACAAGTTTGAAGGAGGAAAATGGCAGGGGGCCTATCTTCTTCATTTTTTGGCCAAATGAGGTGCTGAAAAAACCCAGCTAGGGGTTTTTGGATGCTGTGACTCCATTGCCACAATTTTCAAAGGCATTTGGAGACTTCTATTTCAGGTTTTTCTACTTTGAAGTTTCAAGGAGCTCTAGGGAGCTTAGGGCCACCATTGAAGGAGGTCATGCTCAGATGACACCAAGTCTATTTTCTGTGACTGAATAGTCATTTTTGACTAATTGTTATGCTCTGAACACATTGGGACAGGTTTCAGAGGCATTTGAGGAATTGTACAGGTGTTGTTTCCACATTGAAGCTCATGGAAGCTCAAGGCCACCAATAGAAGAGGTCATGCCCAGATGATCCATGGTCTGTTTTCAGAGTTCTAATAGTCATTTTTGGGGTTTTTATGTATTCTGAACCCAATGGTATAGTCGGTAAATCCACTGGAGTTGAGAAGAAGCTTGTAAAATAATTTTAGACAACTAATCCCAGAGAGCCTAGTCCATTGATGGAGGCTCAAGGAGATGTAGCCCAGTTCGGGGTGAAATCCTTTATAATGTTGTGTTTGTTGTGAGTTTGCTGGTTATTATTTGTTGCAACATATGTTTTGATGATGTGTTTATGTAAACAACATATTTAACCTTTTAAAAACCACACACATAAACACATAAAAGAATCCTAAACTTGACACATAAAACCTCTTACACAACTATGACATTGAGCATGGTACTGAAGTTTATTTTAATGGAGTAGATGGTGCTTGCATAGCAAAACAAGTCAGCCCCCTATTTTCATATCACCTAATATCTGTAAGCAAGTTGGATGGTGCAGGAGTGCATACTGTATTTGGAAAGAACACTTGCAAGATGGTACGAGGGGCAATGGTGTTAATGAGGGGAGTTTGGTGTGGAAATGTGTACAAGTTGTTGGGACACACTTATACTAATGGGTGTAACAGTTCTGTTGTCCTTGAGCAGAAAAATAAATAAGACAAGACCAATATCATCCCTGAAAAGAAGACCGTGCTGTGGCATCAAAGACTGGGGCATATTGGAGAAAAGGGCCTTCGAACACTACACAGTAAAGGCATGGTCGAAGGTATGTCTAATTGCACTCTGGATTTTGATTTCTGTGAACATTGCATATATGGTAAACATAATCGAGTAAGATTCCCATCTGGTTCTACAAGAGCAAAGGGGTCTTAGATTTGATACACAATGATGTGTTTGGACCTGTGCCTGTTCCATCACTAGGTAAGTCTGTGTATTATGTTTCATTCATAGATGATTTCTCAAGGTACACATGGATTTATTTTCTTAGAAAGAAATCTGAGGTATTTGATAAATTTAAAGAGTTTAAGGCTGTGGTAGAAAATCAGACAGAGAAGAAAATAAAGGTATTGAGAACAGATAATGTTGGATAATTCTGTGGAAATGAATTCGAAGAATTCTGTAAGAAGTGTGGTATAGCAAGGCATAAGACTACTCCATACACTCCTCAACAGAATGGAGTTGCAGAAAGGATGATCAGGACATTGATGGAAAAAGCAAGGAACATGCTCATCGGTGCCGAGTTAGGACAAGAATTATGGGCAGAGGTAGTGGGTACAACATGTTACCTAGTCAATCGATCACCTTCATCAACGTTGGGTGATAAAACTCCATACGAGGTATGGTCTAGAAAGAAACCCTCTCTTCAACATCTTAGAGTGTTTGGTTGTGATGCTTATGTACATGTTCCAAAGGAAAATAGAAGTAAGCTGGATAAAAGGCTGAAAAGTGTATCTTTATTGGTTATAAAGATGGTGTGAAAGGTTATAAGATTTGGAACCTAGAAACCAAGAAGACTGTTTACAGTCGAGATGTTGTTTTCAGAGAGGTAAAAGATGTGTCCAAACATGAATTCCTACCAATGCAAGACAAACATGAGAAAATAGATCTTGAGTTGGATGATGCAAAATCTGAATCATCTGAAGAAGAGGAAGCAAAAGAAGAAGAAGAAGAAGAACCTCATACCCCAGTATTGAGGAGATCAGTGAGAGATAGAAGGCAACCAAAAAAGTATAGTCCACCTGATTTTCGTTCCAATTTTGCTTTATCTATTACTGATGATGATCCCAAAAATGTCAGGGAAGCAGTGAATTCAGAGGATAGTAAACTCTCGAAGAAGGCGATGGTTGAAGAAATGGATGCCTTGGATAAGAACAAGGCATGGGATATAGTTGAGTTGCCAACTGGAAGAAAATTGGTTGGTAGAAAATGGTTGTTTAAGAAGAAGTTTAATGCACAAGGTAAAGTGGAGAAATACAAAGCTCGGTTAGTAGCAAAAGGTTATTCCCAAGTAGAGGGAATTGACTTTGGTGAGATTTTTTCTCCTGTTGCTAAGTTAACTTCTATTAGATTTATTTTATCTATTGCTGTTGCTTTTGATCTTGCAGTGGAACAGATGGATGTGAAGACAACATTCCTACATGGGGATCTGGAAGAAGAAATCTACATGAAGCAACCATAAGGCTTTGTAGTGAAGGGAAAGAAAGGGCTAGTCTGTAAGCTAAAGAAGTCACTATATGGTATAAAGCAATCACCTAGGATGTGGTACCAAAATTTTGACACATACATCCTTGGATTGGGATTTGTAAGAAGCAGGGATGATCACTGTGTATATTCCAAGCAGGTTGGCAATCACTTCATTTATGTAGTGTTGTATGTTGATTACATGTTGTTGGTAGGAAATAACATGGATGTTATCAAGGAGGTGAAATTGCAGCTATCCTCCAAATTTGAAATGGAGGATCTCGGTGCTGCTAACTTCATTCTGGGAATGGAGATTAAAAGAGATCGTGCAAA
Organism: Picea engelmannii; assembly: GCA_009831015.1. Taxonomy (NCBI): domain Eukaryota; kingdom Viridiplantae; phylum Streptophyta; class Pinopsida; order Pinales; family Pinaceae; genus Picea; species Picea engelmannii. The sequence goes on along the minus strand of ML789393.1, from coordinate 194,198 downwards.
CAAAAAACTCTGGTTGAATCAGAGAAAATATGTTGAGACGATATTGCAGAGGTTTAATATGCATGGAAGTAAACCGGTCAAGGTTCCTATTCCTATAG
>ML789393.1:162257-194050 GCA_009831015.1 Picea engelmannii | reverse complement strand
TTCATTCTGGGAATGGAGATTAAAAGAGATCGTGCAAACAAAAAACTCTGGTTGAATCAGAGAAAATATGTTGAGACGATATTGCAGAGGTTTAATATGCATGGAAGTAAACCGGTCAAGGTTCCTATTCCTATAGGTGTAAATTTATCTGCAGATTAGTGTCCCAAGACATAGGAAGAAGAAGAGGACATGTCCCATGTTCCGTATGCCAGTGTAGTTGGCAGTTTGATGTATGCAATGGTATTTACTAGACCGGACATTGCAAATACAGTGGGAGTTTTGAGCAGGTATATGTCAAAACTAGGGAAGGAGCATTGGACAACAGTAAAGAGGGTCTTCATGTATCTTCATGGCACTACCAGTTATGGATTGTGCTACCAAGGAAGACCAGGATTGGACAAAGTGGTGGACATACATGGATTTGTTGATGTAGACTGGGTTGAAGATATGGATCATAGAAGATATACAAGGGGGTATGTGTTTAACCTATTTGGAGGAGAAATCAATTGGATGAGCAAAAGACAGGTTGTAGTGGCACTCTCAACTACATAAGCTGAATACATGACAACCACTCATGCAAGAAAGGAAGTAGTATGGTTACAAAGATTGTGTTCAGGTATTGGGTTGGTACAACAAGCGCTGAGATTAGACTATGATAGTCAGAGTGCAATCTTCCTGGCAAAGAACCCAACTTATCATTCAAAGACAAAGCATATTGATGTTCAATATCACTTTGTGAGAGACATGGTTGAGGAAAAGAAGGTGTTGTTGGAAAAGGTTGACACTTTGAAGAATGTTGCAGATTCATTGACAAAGTTTGTAAGCACATAAAAGTTATCCTGGTGTAGAGTAACAATGGGAATTGTTGCCCTGGATTGTTGACTATATAATCCCCTGGACCCCTGGATGCAAAGAAAACAACAAGCAGGAGAATGTTGGGTATGTGTTATATTATTTCCTTGTGTGTGTGTGGGAGCGTCAGATTCGACAACTACGTCTGACAATCCCTCTAGTAGTGATATTTGTGTCATGTGCACCGAACACTTTCCTAGGGGGGTCCCAGGGGGTGGAAGGTATTCCCCTCCTTGGTTATGTGCAACATTCGGCACCAAGCACCAGCTCGGGGCCAACGGGGTTCAGGGCAGCGCCCCAAAATTTGTTTTTGGGTGATTTTTTCTATTTTTAGTGGTTTTCTAAATTAATCCCGGATTAAGGGATTAGGGTTTTGGTATCTACGGAATACCTAAAAACATTGTATATATTGTATGGTGAATGGTGAAATTCGACATAATGAATATAAGAAAGGTTTTCCTGGTTTAGGGTTTCCGGTATAAAATCTCTGTGTACTCTGTGTATGAGCCCTTGATTAAATTCTGTTTTGCTTAAGAATCTATATGCATTGCTTTACTTCACAGGTTTAAAACTTACAATATTCACACCTGATGCAATGGATATATATGACATGCAAACCAATTCCATGGTTTCTACCGGTGAGGTAAATAATCAATCTAGACTCAACACATTTTCTGAATTTATTGAACCAGAGTATGCATTACTACTTACCCATGCTGATGAAAGCAGTAGGATATGGCACGAAAGGTTGAGGCATTTAAATTTCAGATATATGCAACAACTTAAAAAATAGGGAATGGTTGATGGTCTACCCGACATCCACTTCTCCAAAGGAGTTTGTGAGGGATGTGTTCTTGGAAAACACCCTCAAGAGAAATTCGACAAAGGAAAAACTCATAAGGCTTCCTTTCCTTTAGATATGATCCATAGTGACCTCATGGGCCCTTTTTCGTATCCATCAATCAGTAAAGAAAGGTACATGCTCATTTTTGTTGATGATTTCTCACGCTTCACATGGATTTTCTTTCTCAGAAAAAAATCATAGGTCTTTCAACACCTCAAAGATTTCAAATCCCTTGTTGAGACACAATCAAGAAAGAAAATCAAATTCCTCCTAACATATAATGGGGGAGAGTATGTCAACCATGAGATAATTTTTTTTTCATGAGGCCGGGATTCAGTTGCAGCACATGGTTCCCTATACTCCGCAACAAAATAGAGTTGCTGAGCGAAAAAATAGATCTCTAAAAGAGATGACATCTTGCATGCTACATGTAAAGTCACTTCCACAGATATTATGGGATGACGCACTTAATTGTGAAACTTACATCCAAAATAGATATCCCCACAGATCTATCAAGGATAAGACCCCCTACGAGGGTTGGAGCGGCCTCAAATCGGAAGTGACCCACTTCCATATTTTCGGTTCACGTGCATGGGCCAGGATTCCTTTGAGAAGAGGAAGGCACTTGATCCACAGAGCACAAAGTGTATATTTGTTGGATATCTAGACGATGTGAAGGAATACAGACTCATTGATCTTTCCTTGAACTGACTCATCATTGAGCGTAGTGTCCAATTCGAGAAAAGTGTCTTGCGTGTACCTCAACAACCGCATGCATACACTTTTTTTCTTCCACCTATCAGATATGGTGAACATGCACATGTCGACTCTTCTTCAGATGAGAGTTCAAATTTAGAGGGTTCATATGATCCATACATACAGTCAGTACAGTTAGATGTAGAGTCAGTGAATGTAGATGCATATGTAAAGCCAGAGTAGAGGCCCAAGTGTGCCAAGATTACTCTTCAGGATGAAAGAGATCTTGTTGGGGATCCATTTGATACTAGGAGGACTCGATCTGATTTCGAGGAGCCTCCTCTTGAACTCACTGCCAATGAACCGATGCCATGCAGACATATTTTCTTGGTCCATTCTTTAGATCCATAGTCCTATGGAGAGGCTGTTGAAAATCCATTTTGGGAATCCGCCATGCAGGACGAGTACAAATCCATCCTCGAGAACTAGACTTGGGATCTGGTTCCCCTTCCTTCAGGAATGAAACTTGTCAGGTGCAGATGGGTCTACAGGACCAAGAGTTCAATGGATGGAAATGTTAGCAGATACAAATCCAGGCTAGTTGCCAAAGGATTTCAGTAGGTGCATGGCATTTACTATGATGATACCTTCACTTCAGTAGTGAACATGGATTCCGTACGTTTGTCACTTTCCATTGCGGAAACCAAGGGATGGGAAGTCCATCGGTTGGACATGAATAATGCATTTCTTCACGATGATATCTCTGAGGAGATATATATGGAGCAACCCTAGAGATTTATGCAAGATTCATCTTTGGTCTGTTGAATGAAGAAGTATCTTTATGGCCTCAAGCAGGCTCCGAGGGCATGGTATTCCAAGATGGAATCCTACCTGTTGTCACATAACTTTGTATGTTGTAAGTTAGACCAAAATGTTTACATGCTCATGATGACTAATTCACTTCTACTCCTAGTTTTGTATGTTGATTATTTGTTGATCACCGGTTGCTCGACTTCATCGATTGCTGCAGTCAAGAGGATTTTTCATGACATGTTCTTGATGAAAGACATGGGTCCAATACATTTCTTCCTTGGACTCCAAATTAGTCAGGATGCATTAGGCATCAAACTGTCTTAGGCCAAGTATGCATGAGATCTCCTTGAGAGATTTCACATGATAGACTGCAAGTCTTCCCTAACTCATTTCCTATTAGGAGTTAGACTTGAGGATGGCGGGGTAACTCCACTGGTTGACAACACACTGTACATACAACTAGTGGGGATATTTTTGTATCTCACACACTCCAGACCATACCTCTCCTATGAAGTTGGAGCAGTTTGCAGGTTCATGCAGAAGCCACATGAGCTACATTGGAAGGCTGCAAAGTGTATCCTTCAATACTTACAGGGCACCATCACCTTTGGGATTCACTATGTAGCAGACTCTACATTGGACCTCATCGGGTTCACTGATTCTGACTGGGCTGGCGAAAACATTAATCGCAAGTACACATCTTGTTACTCACTCAGTCTTGGTTTCGGGCGTATTTGTTGGTCGAGCAAGAAGCAGGATGTTATTGCTCTATATTTAGCCGAGGAAGAGTACATAGGAGTAGTTAACATAACCATTCAGGCTATGTGGCTACAACATTTTCTCACTGAGTTAGGAATTCAATTTAATTGGCCGATCGTCATCTGGTGTGACAACCAGAGCACTCTGAAGTTCTGCATAGATCCAGTTCAGAGGCAGTGGATGAAGCACATCGAGATCCACATGCACTACATCTGGGACTTAGTACACAAGGGGATCATTGATCTACAGTTCTATCCTTCAATAGAACATACTGCAGACATATTCACCAATACCTTCACTGAGCAAAAGTTCCATTCTCTACGCAGTCCTCTTGGAGTGAAGGACACAATTTGCTAGCAACTGTCAGTTCTTCTTTTTACATAGATTGTACTTTGAGGGGGATTTTTCCCATGAGTGTTTCCCTCTTTCCTCGTTTATTTCAGTGTATCTTTTGTATTTGGGTACCTAACATGGCCTCATTGCTGGGATCCATTGTTTATTTTCACCATAGTGATGTTCAGGGGGGTGTTGGAAATACTTCACACACACTTAGGATTTTTTTTTCCTAAGGTTTTCCCTCTGTTTATTATTCATTATTCAGTCTCCTATATTTTAGGGAGAATATTCCTCTAGGATAATATTCTATTTAGTTCACACTTCAATTTGATCAGTTGAGTGGAGTCTAGATACCACATTGGGATTATCACCATGCAACATTGGGATCATCACCATCTAATGCACATTTTCCTTGGGATCATCACCATACTAGCACATTACTCATAATTCCATGATATTCTCCTCACTTCACTCTGTTTGAGTCAGTTAACAGAAGACTTAGAGACTAGTTAACTCAGACTAGGTGGTAGTTCACTCTCGTAACTACCTGAGAGACTAGACTATGTGGCAATTTACTCCCGTAACCGCTGGTGTGTGTCCAGATCACTCTAAAGAACAACTATGGCACATTGGATTCTCCTCCAATGTGCATTAGTTGAGTTATATAGAGTATATAATGTGTAAATTATCATTCATTCATTTGGTTAATGGGAATTCTTCCATTCTTTCTCTCCTGCTTCTCTTTTCTCATATTTTCTCTGCAAATTGTGTATGCCATTTTCTAGCTAGATCTATTATGTGTAGGTTCAACACATTTACAAGAACCTAGCAGAAGCTGCAAATAATCATCAACCAATATAAATATATGTTTTCATTCCCGACGCATGCATACCTATGCTCAGAATATGAGTTGACTCAAAGCATGACTGCCGACCAATACACTGCGGATCCACGAGAATGATGAATAAGGATATGAAAACTAGTGATACAATGTGGATCCATACCTCCATGACATGAACTGATCACAACCGCAAAAAATGCACAGTGGATCTACGAGATAAAAAAACATAACCACAAATCAATACAATGTGGATCTATGTGACAAAATATGTATCAGTAAGATTGCCAACATGGTGATTGTACTGAAATATTTTACATGCTCAAAGGATCTCCATCACAGCCTAGGAAAATCACATAACATAGTGAGCGATGAACCCAGGGTATTCGTCCCTATCCTGAGATGGTACAAATCTATCCATGTGAATATATGACTTGATGTTGAACATGGTAGAAACATGAGTGGAAGATGGATGAGGAGTGGATGTATAGGGATGATTGATAGCCTTTACATTAGCATGATCACTTGGAATTGTGTCATAAGTCTTTGCTCGGGTCGTTAAATTAACTAAATTAAACATATAGACGTAGGAGGCTCTTGAGGAAGCATCCCCATGGTGGGATGACCTGCGTTTCCCCCTTACGGTGGGGCAGGATTTTGTGCAACTAGATGTTGCTATTGAATTGAAAAATGGACACTTAACACTGTAGGTTGGGAAGTACCCTTTAGAAATTTAATGACGTCCTCATGACAAGGACAATATTTTGTGTAGTGGTCTTCCTCAAAAATCATGCAAGGAAACTTAACTTTCCTATTTGGTTGAGTATGAATAGTTTTTGTAGTATCCTGCTGGTTAGAATATTTCTTGTATTTACCCTTATTCTTCTTCTTACCTTCATGTTGCTGAGATGAAGTGGATTGGACTGCATTCACCTTGAAGGTTTGAGTAGGAGTGGAAGTAGTCTTGGTGTTTGAAATGAAACCTGGTTCCAGAGCAGGTCTTGTCGGATCATTCGACGGGCGGGGGGAGCATGAGGGATCAAATCGTAAAGTGTTCCAGAATGGGAATATACCAAGTCCAAATATTGAGCACGACTGATAACCTGCTCCTCACTAACAACACCTCCCATAAAAATATCTCTAGTGATGGGTGGAAATAACAAATTTGTAAACTAATCTACGAGGGGTTGGTCTGGAATTAGAGATTTAATCAACCGTCGACCAATACATTGTGGATCCATGAGAATACTAACTAAGGATATGGCCACTAGAGATACAATGTGGATCCATAACTCCATGACATGAACTGATCACAACCACGAAAAATACACAATGGAGCTCCGAGATAACAAAACATATCCACATATCAATACATTGTGGATCTATGTGACAACATATGTATCAATAATATTTCTAGCATGGTGAGTGTATTGAAATATTTTACATGCTCAAATGATCTCCATCACAGCCTGGGAAAAGAATATAACAGAGTGAGCGTTAAACCCAGGGTCTTTGTCCCTATACTGAGATGGTACAAATATAGCCATGTGAATAGATGACTTGATGTCGAACATGGTAGAAACCACTTGATTATTGATCATTGAGGTATACCATTAACAAGTGCGATGGAAATCACCAATGATTCCTAAGGTACCTTTAGTATATTCCAACAAATGTGAATAAATGAGTCGAGGTTGAACATTCATGGAATCATCTGATTAGAGGTCATTGGTGTAAACCTATAGTTAGAGGCGAGGAGGCCTACCATTGAGGCATGCAAGTCCCAAGGTACTAATTGGTTTCAAAGTCTAATTCCTAGATAATGTGTTGAAGTTGACAGGAAAATACTCATCGAAGGGGGCCTTGATGTATCCCCCATCATCAACAAGAAACATATAAGGTAAAGTGATATGAGATGGTGGATTAAATGAGTATAGATTGACACAGAAAATGGAAACTGGTAATACTGCAGATGGATGGTTTGAAGTGAAACTTCCCTTGAACATTGCGAGGAACAACAAATGACTTGAAACCATTGAATCAATGAGTACCGAGAACACAATGTGGCAATAATAAAATAACTCTTCAACTAGAACAAAAAAATACAACGACACATGGAATTGGTATGACTCAGAGATAAGAAGATTACCCAACTATAATATGATACACAAATAGGTGCCATTTTCAAGGGAGACAACAATATCTGCCATAATGGATTCCAAAAACTTGACCCACTTCCTTTAATTTTTCCCTCACCATGATTGGTGAGTACCTCTTTGTTTTTTAATGAGCTCGAGGAGGGTAACAAATGCTCGGTATAGCTCATCTTCGATGAGTCCTTTAACATATGTTTAATTAACCTAAAGAAGGAGGGGTTCGATATTGTATGGGTCCTGGAGATTGGATTCACATAGGTCCTTCAATGCATAATTTTACAAGCCCAAAGAAGGTAAACTCGGTGGTTTTTCACATTTAGAGAGTCTAAAAAGAACTTAAAGATGACTCCATGGGTGACTTTTTCGTAAATTTAGCCTCCCAAGCCTGAAAAAAGTGTAAACAAATTAAAGGGAGAACTCTTCTAGTCATGCTTGACTAGATTATTCCTTTTTCATAATTAGTCTTGCGAGGCCAAAAAATAGATAAAATACCACTTGAAATATGCCCTTTCAAACCTTTAAATGAGTGTGAAAGGAAACAAGCTCACTCAAAAATATTTTTATGTTTAGGGATTTTGAAAAGAGCTTAAAGGAAACTCCAAAGAGTTCCTTTTTCGTGTAGCTTTTATGAGTCCGAAAAAGAGATAAAAGTATACTTGGTAACCTATTATCATGTATTAAAGAGCATGAGAAAGAAAAAATACTGAGCTCAATAACCTATTCTCATGTATTTATGAGCACGAGAAAGAACAAAGACTAATTCTGTTCTAGAAAAGACTACTACATCTCATGTATTTTTCCCCCAACTTGCGTGGTAGAAGCTAGTGGCTTCACACCAGTATGATGTCTAGAGGCTGGAAACCTTCCCACCAATTGTCATTTTCTCTGCCAACTCTTCTTCTTTCCTTGTTCAGACGTTTGGTTACTAATAGGAATATTTTGACTAGGTGGAGGAAAAGAAGCTTCAAGTATTCGATCCAGAGTGAGAATCGATTCAAATTGAGGGGGATCTGTTTCATTTTTTAACAAGCTTGACAGAGACAATGAACTATGCTTGGAAAGATGAGGTACTTCCAAAGGATCAAGTGATTCACAAGATTTTTTCATTTGAGTCGAAATCATATTTAATGTGGCAACCTGCGGGGTGTTAGGAGAAGGTAAAGGAAAAACCCCCATGAGTGAGGAATCCTTAAGGAGACCTACTCCTACACTCTCAAGACTATATTGTCCTAGAAAAGGGACATTATTTGCTGCAGGATTATGGAGATCTGGAGTGAAATAGTCTAGTTTATCAACAATGACAATTTTTCCTTGATGGGGAAATTGTAAAAGACTAAACACTGAAGATGCGAACGACAATCATCGCATAGAACCAACTATGACCAAGTAACAAATTGTAATGCAGGGGTGTGTCAACCACTTCGATATCAAAGGAAACGGTTTTACCCTTCAATTTCATAGTGAAATATTGCAAGAGTCCGTGAGGTTGGAAACCACGTCCATCAAACGCTTTGAGGGTAGTAGGAGATTGGCTAAGTTTAGGGGAACCAATGGCTCTCGAGTAAGGAAAATACATGACACATGTGGAGGCTCCTTCATCCAAAACAATGTGATGGATGTTCTTTCCACCAACCAAAATTTGAATTTGGAATGCTAGGTGGTGTGAGATCCTCTCCTTAAAATAGTCTAGATTAAACATAATCATTTTTTATTCCTTTGGATCCATATCCCCAATGGCTGACATCAGGGTTCTAAATTGGCTTGGACAATTTTGTAGAACTTCGAGGGTTGACATAGCACAAGGTTCTTGCGCCAAATATTCAACAATATTGTAGTTTTGGGTGGCACAGACACTTGGATTAAATGTCGCTTTTCGAATTGTGCCCTTGGGCGGGTGCAACACTGTGTTATAAATTAACTTCTTAATCTGAAGAGGAGTGGAAGATGGAGGAGGAGTGGATGTGGAGGGATGATCGATAACCTTTACATTGGCATGGTCACTTGGAATTGTGCCATAAGTCTTTTCTTGGGTCGTTAAATTAATTGAATTAGACATTTAGACCTCAGAGGTGCTTTAGGAAGCATCCCCATGGTGGGAATGACCTGCGTTTTCCCCTTGTGGAGGGGCAGGATGTTGTGCAGCCATATGTTTCTATTGAACTGGGAAAGGGTCAGTTAACACTACAGGTTGGGAGGTACCCTTTAGAAATTTAGCGACTTCCTCATGACAAGGAAAATATTTCGTGTAATGGTCTTCGTCACAAATCATGCAAGGAAACTTGACTTTCCTATTCGATTGAGTATCAAATTTTTTTGTAGTATCCCGTTGGTTAGAATATTTCTTGGATTTACCCTTGTTCTTATTCTTACCTCTGGGTTGCTGACATGAATTGGATTGGAACACATTAACCTTGGAGGTTTGAACATGAGCAGAAGTAGTCTTGGTGTTTGAAACAAAACCTGGTTCTAGAGCAAGTCTTTTTGGATTATTCTACGAGCGAGGAGCATGAGGGATCAAATCATAAAGTGTGATGGACTGGGAATATACCAAGTCCAAATATTAATCATGAAAGATAACCTACTTCTCACTAAAAACACCTCCGATAGAAACATCTCTGGCGATGGGTGGCAAGAGAAACTTTGTACGCCAATCTGCGAGGAGTTGGTCCAAAATTGGATCTTTAATCAACCATCTCCATTGTCTTAACTCATGAATGTGATTCAATATGTGGGTGGAAGAGGATTTTCGGAGTGAGGTCAAAATCTCTGTACCAGTCTCATACCGTATAGGAAATTGGAAATGCGTCAAAAAATCCATGGTAAGAGAATTAAAGTTGACAAAGGAGTTAAATAGAAACTCAATATACCATTTGGCTGTCGCACTTGTAAGTGTTCTCTGAAAAAGCCTCAGATGAATGGAATGATCCATAAAAGAGTTGGAAGAACACCATAAATGGAAAGTCATAACATGATTGTTAGTATATTCCTCAGGTTTTCCATCAAATTTCAGGATGTTAGATGGTAATTTGGAAGGGATGGCGGGATAAAACATGGCATGTTAAATGGGATAATTTGTCAAACGCGATAGATCTGGCAGATATAATGTAGCCAAAAATGGAACCTGTCGGTTACCGTGTGGATACTGGGGGTAACCATGTGGCATAGGAACACGATTAGGAACATATCTAGGTTGCGGAGAGATGGAAAAACTAGATGGTCCTCCCATGTATGGTGGTTTCCTGGGTTACCCACCCATGTAAGGTGGTTGTCTTGAATGTACACCCAAGTAGGGTGGCTGTCCTAGTTGTCCACAGATGTACTATGATTGAACAAATGGAACTCCTATGTATTGCGATAGACCTGATGGTCCCCCCATGTATTATTTTTGAAGGGAATGTTGCGTTGGAATCATGGGGTTTACAGATTGATAGGGAAAATTTCCTTGCTGGGGAATGTCCATTGGATTGGGTTGACCCAACAAAGCATTAGCAAATCCTGGATATGGTTGTCCAGGATGCATGCTAGTGGTATTAAGGATAAAAGGAATTGCAGGAGTGGCTTGCCTCCAGACTTGTTGATGTTGCAACAATATAGGTTTCCCCCTAGTAAAACATTTCCCTCCAGTTGAAGGTTTCCCCCCAGCTAAAGGTTAGCCTCCCATTGAAGATTGACCTCCAATGTAGGGTGTACTCATATGAAAAACTTGATATGGAGGCTGAGTAGCTTGTGTAACCGTGGTTGTGTGAATGGCTTGACTGCTAGCCATCTGAACGATGGGCCTACCAAGTGAAGCACTTGGTCTATGTATGTGTGGAAATAGTGAAGAAGGAATATTACCTAAACCATGTGCAAAAGGAGCTGTATTCACAAGTGGTTGTGTCAGGGTTACCTAGGTCACCAATGTTCCCAATAAAGAAGAAGCACCAACAATATAAACTATAAGAGTTGTGGATAAAGATAAATTTTGAAGTCCTTCGAAAAAACAAAAAAGCAGTGGGTTCACACCAAAATATTGTGTAGTGGTTGAATCAGGTGGTAAATTGTAAGAATAATAGGCATCAATATATCTTGTGGACGGTGGATCAATGAGTGGTAAACCAAGTGGATGAGTAAAAAGAGGATTCACGTAAGATGAAAGGCTTTCTACAAAGGTTCTGACTGGTTCTTCTACGTGTTGGCCACTTCTAGGAATTGCACTCCCGTTCTTAGAAGTTTCATATTATATTTGTTGGCAGCTTCTTCACATTATCTGTTTGAGGAAGAAGTAGCTCTTCTGGTATTTTTCTTGGAGTCTTCGACATTCCTATTTTCTCTGTGATGGACTGGTCACGATCTGTTACCTTTCTGCTTCTCCTCGTGAATTTCCTTTGACGGGTTGGGTTAATGCCCAGTTGGTTACCATACACTTCTCTCGGATCGGACCCTAGATGTGATATAAGCACATGATTGCGGAAGTTTTCAAGGGCGGTTTGGATCCACACTGCTCCGCCTCCTGCAATCCACCATCAACTGCCACATACCTCTCTATCTATACCATGGTTTAGATTGCGGGACCACTCAAGGATGATAACGTTCGATCATTTTCCGTCCCCGCAATGAAGTGTGGTCATCGATCGTGTTGCAATCTACGATCTCAGTAACCCTGCCATTTTATCTCCCCTGCTAAAGTTTTCTTAGTCTTTCATTTTTAGAGTTCCTCTAACCCCATTTAGCGATGGTGGAAATTCAAAACTTCGGGACTTCGACGGTCAGGTGCTTTGGAGATTTTGGCCTATGCTGATTTGAAAAACACCCGTGGAGTGGTAGGGCCTGAAGCGACGTGGCATCCGGAGGTCACTTCGGGAATTCAGGATGTAAAGCATGGAAATATCCCAAAGTAGTACGTGCCTGGTTGACGTGACAGTCTCTCGTCACTTCGACATTTTGGGCTTCGAGAGTTTGGGATGTAAAGCATGGAAATCTCCCGAGGTAGTACGTGCCCAATTTACGTGGTAATATCTCGTCACTTTGGGACTTCAGCTCTTTGAAACTTTAGGATGTAAAGCATGGAAATATCCCGAAGTAACTTTCTCTTGGTTGACATGGTAGTCTATCATCGCTTCGGGGCTTCTGTCTGGTCATTAATCCTTGTGCGAATTTGAAACTCCAAATGCATGAGAGTCATCGATGTGATTGGCCTGCTGGATATCCATCGTTGCAATTTTAATCTATCCGTTCCTACAATATGAGCCTAAAATTGACAGCTTTTGAATTGTTGTTTTTTCCCGCAGAATCTTACTGTGCATACAAAATACTTGGTGGAACCTGGATGTCTTCTGTGCACATGAAAGGCTTTGTGGGCCTGCTATATGCTCAATTAGTGGAAAACAAGATGACGATTATTTCAAACTCAAAGCAGACATGCAATTATCTTTCAAGGAAAACAAAAATAACTCTACGCAAAGAAATAGTCAAGCAAGTCAATGAGGAAAAAAAATTCATTGAACAGATGGGAAACCGACTTTATCAACCAGAAGAGGAAATTTTTTATGAAGGCATAGGGAAATGAGAGAGGAGGGGCAGGGGTGTAGTCCTAGGTTACAACATTGGCTCCAACCGGGGATAACACTTCCCTGCGAGGTGCTAAGAACAATAGATTAGGTGCCTTATCCATAGGTTCAATAACTTTCTCCAACCTTCCTTTTCTTACCTTTGTTTCCGTCTGTCAGCTATGTATCTTTTCCACTGTCTCTCAACCATGCATCTCTGAAAATTAACATTGAAGCTAACCCCAGTGCCTTTGTTGGGATATGTAGTCTCTATTCAAACTAAAACTTGAAACTGCAGCTAAACCCCAGTGCCTTTATTGGGATATGGAGTCTCTTATTCAAACAAGCTACTGAAAATCAACACACCGAAAAACAATCTGCGAACTAAAAATTAAATTCTCAAACTATGAGCTTATTCTCCTACTACCTACTCTATTTAGTTGAAAACCAACTCAATCACATGTAATTCCATTTCCAATGAAACCAAGAAACCATTTGATTGAGAACCATAACTCCGTGCATGTCACTGTTTAAAATAATCTGAATAGGGTATAGCAAATGCGACAAAAATTTAGCAGACATCTGGTACTTACGGTTGCAAATGATGATCATGCTAGAACTTACAACCTTCAGGATTTTGGAAACATAAGAATCCATCCAACTTGTTATTGGATCTTGAAACTCATGGAAATCCTCCAACTGGTTGAGAAGACAAAGTTGTTGTTGTATGAGATCTGCATTATTGATAAGATTATACTCTTCATGTTCTCCTTGAAACAACTCACTAAGATCAAACGCTTCACAACCATTAAGGGAAACAAAACACTCTTGATACTATTCATCTGGTTGTTCGAACTGAGAGAGTATGTCTTCTACATGGTTGTTTTTTTCTCGTTCATGTTCCAGAAGGTCATTTTCATACTTATAGATTTAGTGTTGCTCAACGATTTCTGGGGAATGTAGATCCATATCTACTATAAAATCACATTTGACATGTGGATTTGGTAGCTCCTCTTCATAACTAGTAAATTGAGTTTTTTCAACTTCAAATATATCACAAACAGGTGCTAAATATTCATGAAAAATTTGAGCAACAAATTGATCATAGTGATGACTATCGTTAGCTGCATCTTGAACACAAAGTTAAAAAGCATTCTGCTAGAAATCCAAACTAAATAAGGATTTAACATCAACATTTATTGCCTTCTCATCATCATTTTCAGTTTTAAAAGAATGTTGAAATTCGTCATGCTGTATAACATAATTGGAAGAAGATACAAATGATAATGAATCTTCTTTCTCTTCCTCAACATTATTGTCCCCTTCATCTATACTTCTAGAAGAACTAATAATGGACTGTTGAATATAATTCAAATTCTTCACAACAATTTTCACAAAGTAAATCAGTTGGAAAAAACCTTTTAAAATGATCACTAAATGTTGCATGGAACTGTTTCAGGGAAGATATGCTAGCAAGAGTAAATGATCGGTACCATTCACAAGCATATCCATCTAATGAGTACATGAACATCTTCATTAATACATCCTCATGATGTATACCCAACTGATGCATGAATTCATGGAAATAAAGCAAATGATCTGCGGGGTTATCATCTTTATTTTCTCTAAATCTGGGTAAGTAATCACCCCATTCTTCTATAGTAGGAACAATATTTGGAAAACCAGGAACAACAGAGAAATTAAAAGGAGAAAATCTCCGAGCTAAGATGGCTTCCATCTGAAAATATGACTTCTTAAAACTGTGGAGTCGCCATTGGATTCTTTAACCATGGAGTCGCCAGGTGAATGATCTGCAGTCTAAATGTGCCTGGTATTTGTTCACCATCAAAGATCAGATCTAATCATTTTCATTCTCCAAGGGAAATATATCTCGTTACTCTGTTCCCTGGAAACAATGCTGGAAGATGTTGGTCCTAAAGTCTGCACCTGATTGCTAAAGGGAAAAGCTAGGCCACCTCAAGTTTGGAATGGTTGATTTTTTATTTTTTGTTGGTCAGTTAGAGGTTTGGTTTTACTAAGAAAAGAGCATGGTTGGGTCAAAATATGATAAGGATGAGGGTCCTCCTTGGCTGGTGGAACACTAATGACAAACAAGTGAAATAATAAAAACAAAGGGAAACATCAAACCACTCAATGAATAATTTGCTGCCAGAAGTTTAATACTTAAAATATCATTTTAAGACATTAAACATGTATACAAAACACAATTACTCCCTCAGGTTGCGATAAAAACAAATATTCACCAAGCATTAGCTATTTTCACAGGTTTCATATCAATAAAGACAAGTTATACAATAGCCAAAGGAAATGAAATGTACTTTGCACAAATCAAAAACTGCATTCAAGATAAGATAAAAACACATGAAGATTTGAACGAAACACTGTCATCAAGAGAGTATTCACCAGGTAGAGAGATTTAATCCAGGCATAGAACAAGTCCAACCAGTTTGATGCATTGCTATCCTTTCCCCCCAAAACAAATCCCCCCAAAACATACAAAAACTGCATATTTATCAGAGTTGCAGAGGCTCTCGTCCATCTCGAACTGAGACTGAACTCTACATTAACAATTATAGAACAATTTATTAACTTGACTAAAACACTGTTGGATTACAACAATGTATACTTCACACTTGAATTAATAAAAAAGAGTGGTTCTTATGACACATAGAAGACCACTTATTGTGTTTTAAACTAAAAAGAGTCTTGAACTGAACAATTAAAAACTACCACTAGCGATGAAACTGGACTGATGCATGCCCTGGATTGAACTGGGATTGGTAGAAAAATAATAAGAGCGACAGAACTGGGTTCTGCATTGAGCACTAGCATGCATGCACAATGTTTGAGGCTAGTACAGGATAGCCAACTGTATTTGGCAGCTTCTTCACATTATTTGTTTGAGGAAGAGGTAGGTCTTCTGGTGTTTTTCCTGGAGTCATCGACATTCCTATTTTATATATGATGGACTGGTCGTGGTCTTCAACCATTCTTCTTCTCCTCGTGATTTTTCCTTGACGAATTGGCTTAACGCCCAGTTTGTTTCAACGTGCTGCTCTCAGATTGGACCCTAGACGTGATATAATCATGTGATTGTGGAAGTTTTCATGGGAGGTTTGGATCCACATCGCTCCGCCTCCCGCAATCCACCACCAACTGCCACGTACCTCTCTAGCTATACCATGGTTTCGATTGCGGGACCACTCAAGGATGTAAAGAATTTTCTGTCCCCACAATGAAGTGTGGTTGTCGATCGTATTGCAATCTGCGATTTGAGTAACCCTGCCATTTTAGCGCCCCTGCTAAAGTTTTCTTAGTCTTCCATTTTTAGACTTCCTCTAACCCCATTTAGTGATGGTGGAAATTCAGAACTTTGGGACTTCAGCGGTCTGGTGCTTCGGTGATTTCGGTCTATGCTGAGTTGAAAAAAATCCATGAAGTGGTAGGTCCCGAAGCGACGTGGCAACCTGACATCACTTTAGGACTTCGACTCTTCGGGATTTAAAGCATGGAAATCTCCTGAAGTAGTACGGGCCCGGTCGATGTGGCAGTGTCTCATCACTTTGACATTTTGGTCTTCAGGAGTTCATGATGTAAAGCATGGAAATATCCCGAGGTAGTACGGGCCCGATTGACGTGGTAGTCTCTCATCACTTTGAGACTTCGGCTCTTCGGGACTTCAATATGTAAAGCATGGAGATATCCCGAAGTAACTTTCTCCTGGTTGACGTGGCAGTCTCTCGTCACTTTGGCATTTCGGCGCTTCAGAGCTTCTTTCTAGTTGTTAATCCTTGAGTGACTTTGAATCTCCAAATGCACGAGAGCTGTTGATCTGAGTGGCCTGCTAGATCTCCACTGTTGCAATTTTAATCTGTCCATTCCTACAATCTGAGCTCGAAATTGACAACTTTTGAATTGCTTCTTTTTCCCATGGCAGCTTACTGCACATACAAAGGACTTGGTGGACCCTGGATGTCTTCTGCGCATAGGAAAAGCTTGGTGGGCCTGCTGTATGCTCAATTAGTGGCAAACATGATGATGAGTATTTCAAACTCAAATAGGACATGCAATTATCTTTCAAGGAAAACAAAAATAATTATGCGCAAAGAAATATCAAGCAAGTCAATGAGGAAAAACAAGTCATTGATCAGATGGGAAACCGACTTTATCAACCAGAAGAGGAAAAATTTGATGAAGGCATAAGGAAATGAGAGAGGAGGGGTAGGGGTGCAGTCCTAGGTTACAATAGTACCTTTAGTACATTCCAACAAATGTGAATAAATGAGATAAAGTTGAACATTCATGGAATCATCCGATCAGAGGTCAATGGTGTAAACCTATTTTCAAAAGCGAGGAAGCCTATCATTGAGGCATGCAGATCCCAAGGTACTAACTGGTTTCAAAGTCTAATTTTTGGGTAATGTGTTGAAGTTGATAGGAAAATACTCGTCGAAGAAGGGCCTTGATGTATCCCCAATCATCGACATGAAACAGAAAAGGGAAAGTGATATGATATGGTGGATTAAATAAGTATAGACTGACACAAGAAATGGAAACTGCTAATACTACAGATGGATGGTTTGAAGTGAAACTTCTCTTGAACATTGCGAGGCACGACAAATGACTTGGAAGCATTGACTTGACGAGTACCAAGAACATAATATGACGATAATAAAAGAACTCTTCGATTGGAACGAAAAAGTATAAAGACACATATAATTTGTATGACTCAATTACAAGTAGATTACCCAACTGTAAGATGAGACACGAACATGTGCCATGTTCAAGGGAAACAACAATATCTTCCACAATGGAT
Organism: Picea engelmannii; assembly: GCA_009831015.1. Taxonomy (NCBI): domain Eukaryota; kingdom Viridiplantae; phylum Streptophyta; class Pinopsida; order Pinales; family Pinaceae; genus Picea; species Picea engelmannii. The sequence goes on along the minus strand of ML789393.1, from coordinate 176,391 downwards.
TCCAAAAAACTTGACCCACTTCATTCAATCCCACCCCCACCATGATTGGTGAGTACCTCTTTGTTTTTTAACGAGCTTGAGGAGGATAATATATGCTAGGTATAACTCATCTTCTATGAGTCCCTCGACATATGTTTAATGAACCCGAAGAAGGAGGGGTTCCGTATTGTATGGGTCCTGGAGATTGGACTCACATAGGTCCTTCAATGCATAATTTTACGAGCCCAAAGAAGATAAACTTGGTGGTTTTTCACATTTAGAGAGTTTGAAAAGAACTTAAAGATGACTCCATGGGTGAATTTTTCGTAAATTTAGTCTCCCAAGCCCAAAAAAAGTGTAAAACAATTCAAGGGAGAACTCTTCTAGTCATGCTTGACTAGAGTATTCATTTTTCCTAATTAGTCTCGTAAGGCCGAAAAAGAGATAAACTACCACTCGAAAGCCTCCCTTTCAAACCTTTTAATGAGTGTGAAAGGAAACAAGCTCAATCAATAATCTTTTCATGTTTAGGGAGTCTGAAAAGAGCTTAAAGAAGACTCTAAAGAGTTCCTTTTTCGTGTAGATTTTACAAGTCCAAAAAAGAGATAAAAGTATACTCGATAACATATTCTCATGTATTAACGATCATGAGAAAGAACAAAGACTGAGCTCGGTAACCTATTCTCATGTATTTATGAGAATAAGAAAGAACAAAGACTAAGCTCATTCTAGAAGAGACTACTACGTTATGATGGGAACGACCCCCAAGCAAGGATCACTCCTAGCACCGTGTCTCTCTAGTGGTATTTTCCCCCCAGCTTGCATGGTAGAAGCTAGTGGCTTCACACCAGTATGATGTCTAGAGGCTAGAGACCTTCCCTCCAAGCATCATTTTCTCCATCGACTCTTCTTCTTTCCTTGTTTAGGTGTCTCATTACAAATAGGAATATTTTCACTAGGCAGAGGAAAAGAAGGTTCAATTATTCGATCCAGAGTGAGACTGGATTTGAATGGAGGGGGGTCTTTTTCATTTTTTAACGAGCTTGACAGAGACAATGAAATATTCTTGGAAAGACAAGGTACTACCAAAGGATAAAGTGATTCTAGGGATTAGTTCACCTGAGCCGAAATCATATTTAATGTGGAAACCTCTGAGGTGTCAGGAGAAGGTAAAGGAAAACCACCATGAGCAAGGAATCCTTAAGGAGACCTACACCTACACTCTCAAGACTAGTTTGTCCTAGAAATGGGACTTTATTCATTGAAGAATTGTGGAGATCTGGAGTGCAATAGTCCAGTTGATAAACAATGACAATTTTCCCTTGATGGGGAAATTGTAAAACACAAAACACTGAAGATGCGACGAAAATCATTGCATAGAACCAACTACGACCAAGTAAAAAATTGTAATCTAGGGGTGCGCCAACCACATTGATATCAACCAGAATAGTTTTACCCTTCAATGTCACAATGAAATATTGCAAGAGTCCGTGAGGTTGGAAACCATGTCCATCAAACACTTTGAGGGTGGTAGGAGACTAGCTAAGTTTAGGAGAACCAATGGCTCTATAGAAAGGCAAAGACATGACACAGGTGGATGCTCCTTCATCCAAAACAATGAGATGGATGTTCTTTCCACCAACCAAAATTTGAATTTGGAATGCTAGGTGGTGTGAGAGCCTCTCCTTAAAATAGTCCATATTAAACATAATCATTTTTTATTCCTTTGGATCCATAGCCCCAATTACTGACAACATGGTTCTACGTTGGCTTGGACAATTTTGTAGAACTTCAAGGGTTGACATAACACAAGTTGCTTGTGCCAAATATTCAACAATATTGTAGTTTTTGGTGGCATAGGCTCTTGGATTAAATGTATATTTTCGAATTGTTCCCTTGGGCGGGCGCAACACTGCATCAGAAATTGACTTCTCAATCTGAAGAGGAGTGGAAGATGGAGGAGGAGTGGATGTGGAGGGATGATTTATAGCCTTTCCATTAACATGATCACCTAGAATTGTGTAATAAGTATTTTTCTTGTCTCATTAAATTAACTGACTTAAACATATAGACCTCAAAGGCGCTTGAGGAAGCATCCCCATGGTGGGAATGACCCGCATTGCTCCCTTTGGGAAGGGAAAGATTTTGTGCAACTAGATGTTGCTACTGAACCGGGAAAGGTTCAGTTAACACTGCAGGTTGGGAGGTACCCTTCAGAAATTTAGCAACTTCCTCATGATGAGGAAAATATTTCATGTAGTGGTCTTCCTCACAAATCATGCAAGGAAACTTAGCTTTCCTATTCAGTTGATTATCAACAGTTTTTGTAGTATCCTGCTAGTTAGAATATTTCTTCGATTTACCCTTGTTCTTCTTCTTGCCTCTGGGTTGTTGAGATGAAGTGGATTGGATCACATTCACCTCAGAGGTTTGAGAAAGAGCGAAAGTAGTATTGGTGTTTGAAACATAGCCTAGTTTCATAGTAGGTATTGTTGGATCATTAAAAGGGAGAGGAGCATGAGGGATTAGATCATAAAGTGTGTCATACTGGGAATATACTAAGTCCAAATATTGAGCACGACTGATAGCCTGCTCCTCACTAAAAATTCCTCCCATAGCAACATCTCTAGCGATGGGTGGCAAGGGAAACTTTGTAAACCAATATGCGAGGATTTGGTCCAGAATTGCAGATTTAATCAACCTTCTCTGCTATCTCCACTCATGAATATGATCAGATATGTGGGTGGAAGAGGATTTTTGGAGTGAAGTGGAAATCTCTGTACCAATCTCATACCATATAGGAAACTAGAAATGCATCAACAAAGCCATGGAAAGAGAATTAAAGTCGACGAAGGAGTTACATGTAAACTCAATATACCATTTGGCTGTCGCACCTGCAAGTGTTATCTAAAAAATCCTCAGACGAATGGAATCATCCATTAAAGAGTTGGAAGAACACCATAAATGGAAAGTTAGAACATGATTGTTAGGATCTTCCCCAATTTTTCCGTCAAATTTTGGGATGTTGGATGGTAATTTGGCAGTGATGGAGGGCCAAAATGGGGCATGTTGAATGGGATTGTTTGTCAAACGTGACAAATATGACAGAACTAATGTAGCAAAAAATGGAAGCTGTTGGTTATCGTGTAGATACTAGTGGTAACCATGTGGTATGGGAACACCAGTAGGACCATATCCAGGTTGCGACGAGATGGAAAAACTAGATGGTCCCCCCATGTATGGTGGTTGCTCGAGTTGTCCACTCATGTAAGGTGGTTGTCCTGATTGTCCACCCATGTAGGGTGGATTTCCTATTTGTCCACCCATGTACTGTGATTGAAAAAATGGACCTCCTATGTATTGCGATTGACCTGATAGTCTCCACATGTATTTTGTTTGAAGGGACTATTGCAATGTAATTATGTGGTTTACAGATTGATAGGGAAAATTTCCTTGCTGAGGAATGCCTTCCAGATTGGGTTGACCCCACAAAGGATTAGGAATTCCTAGATATGGTTATGTAGGATACAAGCCAGTAGTAGTAGGTATAGAAGGACTTGCAGGAGTAGATTCCCCCTAGTCTTGTTGATGTTGCAACCATATAGGTTCCCCCCTAGTAAAATTTTTCCCTTCAACTGAAGGTTTCCCCCTAGTTAAAGGTTGGGCTCCCATTGAAGATTGACCTCCAATGTAGGGTGTACTCATCTGCAAGGACTGAGATGGAGGTTGAGTAGCTTGAGTAACCATGGTTGTGTGAACGACTTGACTGATGGCCATCTGACTGATGGGACGACCAGGTGAAGCACTTGGTGTGTGCATGTGTGGAAATAGTGAAGAAGAAATATTACCTGACCCATGTGAGAAGGGAGGTGTATTCACAAGTGGTTGTGTCGGGGTTACCTAGGTCACTTATGTTCTCAGTAAAGAAGAAACACCAACAATATCAACTATAGGAGTTGTGGATAAAGATAAATTCCCAATTCCTTAAGGGAAACCAAAAATCAGTGGGTTCACAAAAAATGATTGTGTAGTGGTTGAACCGAGTGGTAAATTGTAAGAATAATATGCATCAATATATCTCGTGGATGGTGGATCAATGAGTGGTATTCCGAGTGGATCAATAAAAAGATGATTTTTGTAAGATGCAAGGCTTTATATGAAGGTTGTGACCTGCTCCTCTATGTTTTGGACACTTCCAAGAACTACACTCCTGGTCTTAGAAGTTTGATCTTCGATCATTCCTTTGTAAGAAACATTGTGTTGAGGTTCCTGAACTTTAGGATCCATTCCTTGTATACTATGAGATCTTCAATCCTAAGGTTGAATATGAAAATGAAAGAAACAAACTCCTATCAAAATTAAAAGCAATCAACCAAGCAACAATAGGTTCAAGGATCTTTTGAAGATGGTATGTCAAGACGCCAATGAAGAAAATGAGAAGCAGTTACCCTGAACTCCACGAAACAACCCTTCTTGGTGAAAGCAACCCTCTCTTTCGTGGGATCACCCTCAAAGGGTACTAAAAGTGTGATACGATGTCTTCCCCAGGTACCATGGGAACCCCCTAAAAGTCACCTCTGTATATACCTAGGAAAGGCCACTAAGGTTACCAACTTGCAGTCAGCCTCCAGGCAGGTATAGTCGACAGTCAGGACCGAACGGATATAAAAGTCTTAAATTTTTCTAAAGGACCAAAGAGAAGTGGAATGATAAAACTCTTGAGGACCTTGAATGAATTCGAGATTCACGTATCACCAAGACCAAATGAAACCAGTGACACTTCAAGAAAAACCCCTAGTATACGTTCTGTCCGCTATGATTGGTCAAGCTTTGTAGGGGTAATCTCCACTTCTCTTTCACACATGACCTTGTGTTCAACCGCTGTGTTAGAGGGGGTTCCCAACTATGCTTATAGAAAAATTGGATTTGTTCACTCTTTAGTGTTCTACAATTTATTTGGTAGTCTTGGACGATTTACTCACTTTTCCTAGTCCAAAGACCCTAATCGTGTGCTACTGTTGGTGTGCTAAAACCAAAAAATGTTCTAGTTGATTATATCAACATGTGGTTGATTTTAATGGATTTTTATTGAGAAGTTTCATGGATATGAAACTAATGATGTGAGATAATCGACTCTAATAGAATGAAAAATATTGAGATGCAATTCTTTCGTTTCGATGAATTCAATGTATGGGAATGAGAAGAGTTCTATTCTTCTTAACAAAAGAAATTACTCAAAACTATGCAACTTTAAATTTATGGGAGCAAGATGATGCCAAACTACCAAGCAAATTCTTTCGAAATCCAAATTCACATGCAAAACTAGCTCTTTTCCAATCATGTACCAAAACAAATTTCCTTAGAATGCAAAAATTTCTTTGTTCGATTATGTATGCAATGAGATATGTAAGATTTTCCACTTTTTAACTTTTAAGTGAAATGAAAGAGATCAATGTTTGACACAAATAAATATGAGGCAAAAAAAAATAAATTAAACAAAGTGCATTAAAAAAACTGATGAGAACTGAAAGAAATCAAGTGGGAGATAACTTGTTCAATCAAGGACTCAAAGATGTAAAAGAGAAAGAAGACAAACACTCTTGAAAATCCTAAAAACAAATGAGAAGCAAGAAGCAATATTCAATTCTGGGTTTTGGTAAACAAGAGAGTCTTAATCACTTAGAAAGCGAGATGTTTCAACAAAGACAAAAAATGCCCAATACGAAACAACCTTTGAAAACTCTAGTTGATGAAAACTCCTAAATAGTCAAGAAATCTGAAAACTTTGTGAGACAAAGATTAGACAACTAAAAGGTAGGATGAACTAAGGGATATTGTTAACCCAAGGGGACCATACAATTTCATAACTAGGAGAAATTTGGAAACTCAAATGAGGGAATGAAAAGAGTGATGAATGTCAATTTCTCAAGCAAACAATGTCAAAGATAGATCAGGAGACTCTGGGCTAAAAGCCCCTTAACAATATACTGAGCAGGACCAAGAAAAAACTCATAAATGCCCCTAAAAGGTGATATTGGCGCCCCTGTTACCAAAGGAACATATCACTATGGAGCTCCCTAGAAGGCTCAGGGGGAGCGACAGTCAGGCCAGTGGCGCCTTGGTATCAAGTGCAGGGGAGTGTTGGTATTGAAAAATCTTAAAAATGGCTTCCAAAAGCTAAAACTTAGTTTTGACTCAATCAATGAATCTATAAACTATTCAATCAAGAAGAGGGAAGGGGAAATAACTCAGAATCAAGCATCAAACAAGCAATATCTAATCACAAGAAAGGATTCAAGACGAACCAAAGGAAAGACTAGAGAAATTTCTTCCCCAATGGAGTCACTATTTTTTTGTTATGAGAAATCTTACCCTACGGACATGATTAGCTCCCCTTTGGACCAAGACCCCTTCTTTGGTCCAAATACATAAGTAAATAAATGGTTTCTACTTTCCCTTTAAATCTAACTCAACCAATCAAGCAAGAGAGAAGAAGAATGTGGCGTACCTTATTTTGATGTTCGTCCTCCCTGCTTTAATCCTTGGGCTTGATCTGTAAGATCCTCAACACAAATGAATTCTTGCAAAGGCCAACACAATAACTCTTCTTCCTAATATATATGATTAGATAAATAATATCTATCTACAAATATTGAAACAACAATAGACAAGCAAATGTAGAACACATGAACTTGAAGGGAATAGGCCAAGTTAATATTGAATGGAAATCCAAAATAAGGCACTTACAAATCAAGTTGATGTCACTGTAGTCTTCTCTTAACTCTCCTCATCCAACCCTTGCATGAAAGTCTTGAGAACAGAATTTTGACGCTTCAATGAATTCTTTCTCCCAGGATCAAAATTTTGAGACCTAAAATCTTTCCCCCTTCACCATGGAAATGCCTTCAATTTATAGGATTGGGAGGCTCAAACACCATGATATAATAAGGTAAATGGTTGAGGATATGGCTCCATGATTTGGTATTTTATCCTAAGATAACGTCATAGGATAGGATTCGACCCAAAAAAACCTCCTCTTTTAATAATTGTCCCTTAAGAATAGTCAGGATGCGCCATATTTTCCTCTAACTACACCGGTGCTCCCTTTAAGTGAGAGTTAGAGTTCCACTGGAGCCCCCTAATAAAGGCATGGGGAGAATTGGTGCTCGCTGAACGTGAGTAGGGGAACACCACCTTTCATAAATGGCTAAAAATGGTCAAATTTTCCAAGAAAAAGGTGTGGTTCTGGACCTCAAATGGTGGGGTTTCTCTTCGAAACTGACTTAGGTATTGTGACAAATGTGTTTCATGGTTTCAATGGGTTTTGACACTTAGAAAAGTGAATATGACACTTAGTAAGGTGCATACAACACTTGAGACAGTGCATGCGACACCTAACAAGGTGCATACGCCACTTTGTGACACTTGCAACACTTAAGTGTGACATTTTGATGTGTAATAATGGGTCTCTTATTCATATATAATAAAACGAGTTTCTGATATTGTTTCATTGACGAATGTTGTAAAATGGTGCGTTGTTGAATAATTAATATGTAGATGATTTACATTGTTACAAAAAACATAGTTGTAATTCGTTCGATAACAAAATGATGCAATCATTATATCAAAATGAAATAACAAAAATATTAAACAATATTATTATAAAAAATATTTGATTTTGAAATGATTAGTTGAAAATTTGTAAAAAGAAAATTAATTAAAATATATACATATCAGTGCACCATATTCTTATGAACTCACTAGACGATGCGTGCCATAATATAGAAAGTGATGCATTTTGAGGAGTCATAAGCACCAATGCACATTGATTATAATAACACACGCATACGAACTATTGAGAAAAAAAACCATTCCATAAACGACAAAACGTACAATAATGTTTATCATTTCAAAATTTTATGGTGCTCATGTTTAAAATATACACCGGGGCACTAAATATAATGTATACATCGATGCATTACTTTTATTATGTGCACTGGGGCGCTAAATATAATGCACACACCACTGGTGTTAGTATAATATAAACATTGGAGCTTAGTAAAAATAATGGCGCCAACATCTCACCTCGAATATTTTAAATTTCACTACTCTTCGGTGCACATCGTAATACACACACTTGTACGTACTAATTATACAATCAATGAGGCACACACTATATTAAACACACTGGGGCTCATGATATCTTAAATGCACCGGGGCACACTATAACTTAAATTCACTGGGGCATACAAAAATTCAAAATCATCGATTCTTCATACACAAACAATATTGAACCGATGCGTAGAAATTTTAAGAGCATCGATGCTCTGCATACAACGAAAAAGGCGAAACCGTTGCATAATAATTATACATGCACCAATGATTTTTGTTTTATATTAACGCACTGAGGCAAGTTGGTTAAGAGCGCACCGATGCATTTTTACAATAAAAGCACTGAAAAAAACACCTCTGCTACAATATCTACTCGCCCAATTTTTTATTTATTTGGAGCATCCGTTGAAACCTTTGTAGACAATAGAGGAGGTCTTAGCATAATGTTTTTTGAAATTTTTGCCAAATTTTGTAACAATAAAAACCTCTGCAAAACCTTCACTAGAAGGTGCTCTCCTTGTAGTGTTTGGAACGATAAACTCCCTTCTAAGAGATTCAATGGCCATCTCTTCCTCTCCTCAGGGTAGTAAATCTTGTGCAAATATTGTTTACCAAAACTAGTTTCACTAGTAGGTCTAATATTTCTCATTGCAATAATGGAAAACGCGGACACTATGGAGCTTAGGAGAGTTTTGAGGCATTGCGAGGAATAGATTGAGTCAAACATGGCTACATTTCTTTCTGTCATCTCTAAGGTGCAATATAATGAGCATTATTGTGTCACCCAACATGCAAACATAATGAACTTGCTAGTGCAACAAAAGAAAAGATTGGATATTTTAGAAGCTCAATGCAACATGCTTCAAAATTTATCTCTGAACCTCCATAAGGAATCTCTTTCAGTAGCATCCAACAAGGAACCATAAATATTTTCCCAAGAAATGTTGAATGAAGATGACATGGTGCATCGATTCAAAGAGCCAATGGGCATATAGCAACAACACTCCCCCTCATTTAAATCTAGATTGGAGGAGGTCAATAGTTTTCATGCTTGTAGTTGAGTATCTAGTTTATGAATGTTTTTTAAAGTCAATAGTATTCTAGGAATTTTTGTGAATGTGGAAACATTTAGGAGAATATGGGATATTGTAGTTTTTGTAGTCCTTAATAAACTATCCCATGTAAAATCAAAGAGCCTATTGTTAATATTATGGTAGCTGCGAGAGGTATTTACCTCCACTTGTGAACCTGACGAGAATAGAAGACTCCGAAAAGCAAGAGAAAACCCTAATGAGTTGGCTAATAACCCTAGAAGTCTTGTCGTCTCAAGAAGATAATTTATATTAGGTTATTAGCCTCCAAGAGAAGAAGTTGGCCAGAAATAATAATAATATACTGAACAGACACATAGCCAGAAGGAGAAGTCAGCCCCAACAAATCTAGCAGAACCAGTATAAATACAGGGCGCCAGTTCTCATTTGACAGCATCTCAGAATTGCAGTTCCCAGTTTGGTGCGCACATGTGGAGGAGAGCTGCAGTTGCAACTGCTATTTTTCAGTATGAGCTTGGACTATCTCTTGGCTAGAGTTTGGAATATCTGATCAATGATTTTTGGTGTGCTATCCTTGGAAGAAGATGCACTACACCTTGTTTGGATATCTAGCCTGGGGTTTGCTTCCAGAGTAATTCTCAGTCAAGGTTAAGGTGCTCGGAGGGTGACTTCGGCCTATGGTTGGGTGACGAGGGTATCGTTAATCGTAAAATGAGCACACCATCTTCTATATTCTAACAGGTTATGGGCCCACACCTCCTTCATTCAGTCTAAATGCTGGAAGGAAACATAACTGCTAGGATATTGAGCTTGCTGAGGAACTTCCGCTAGGGTTACTAGTAGAAGCATCTTCCAAGACACTGCCGCTAGGGTTACTAGTAGGTGCAGTTGCAAAAACCCTAAACCTCTTGTTGAGGCACCTTAAAGTGAATGGATTGACCTAACCTCTCGACAGATTAGTGCGCCCTAGCCCAGTGCATCTCCTGGCACTCTCAGAAGGCCAAGACGTAAAGATTGAATTTCTGGTCAAATCTAGGGTTTGACCAAGTCAAGCAAGCCATGACTAACTCTATGAAGTTTGAGAACAAGTTAGATGGAGCCTCTAACCTCAGAGTGTGGAAGGCAAGGATTGAACTCATCCTTGCCAAGAATAAAGTGTTTGACATCGTGAAGGGAAAGATCGTGAAGCCAGAGTTTGAAGAAGGAAAGGAGAAGGAACCGCAGAATGTTGCAGCTATGGAGAAGTTCAGAGATGTTGGAATCAATGCCATGAGTATCATAGTGGATTCTATAAAAGACCACTTGATACCCTACATCTCCCATCTTGACTCATCAAATAAGATGTACGATGCCCTAACAAATCGCTTCTCAGTCAGAAACATCAGACAAGTTATGAGTCTGAAGAATGAGCTCCGTGACATGAAGATGAATGAGGATGATAACATAACATCATACTTTGTAAGGATCTCCCAGCTAAGAGATCAACTACAAGCTATTGAAGAGATCATTTCAGAAAATGAATTGGTGAACATAGTACTCAATGGTCTTCCCAATACGTGGGATGCATTTGCCGCAAGCATGAACACAAGAAAGGAATATTTGACATTTGAAGAACTTTGGACTTGCTGTACTCAAGAAGAATCAAGGATCAATGCAAAAGAGAAACCCCAAAAGAAGTATGATGATCAAGCCTTCATAGAAAGATTCAAGAACTTTAGGAACAAAAGGAAGTTTGGCTCAAGGAGGAATCGAAATCAAGAGAAAGACATTTCAGAAGTACAATGCTTCAACTGTCAAAAGTACGGTCACTACAAGAATAAGTGTCCCGAGCTAAAGAAAAGGAAAGAGAAACACGAAGCATCGATTTCCGAAGAAAAGGAACCTACAAAGAAGACTAAGCAGGATGGAAGAGACTTCTTCTTCTAAAAAGGTAACAACACTCCTCTTATTCCTTGTACATTTCTTGTTTGCATCGTCTCTGTACATATCTTGTATATCTATCTCTTGGAAGATAATGTGTTCCAAGAAGAACTATACCTATGACAGAACAAACAAGATGAAAATGGATATCATTAGATAATACACATGAAAGGATGAAATACAAATCATGAAGAAGCTATTGCAAGATAAGCCGAATCAATCATGAAGAAACTTAGAAGAAGCAAAGACAGAAAGAAGTCAGCAATCGAGAGGAAATTGGAAAAAGACATATGACGTTTTGTAGAAGAAAACAAGACGGAAGTGTGGACTCTGTTAGACAAGAGAGCCAATTATATATTGCAAAAGACAACAAGGATGCACATGGAAGCATGGACTCTGTCAGACAGAGGGAGCCGATTATATGCACTTATACATGAATCACGGATTAGGAGGGAGCTAATTCTATGCTCCATTGAAGGTGATGATATATATATATCCATGGTAGCAGCCATGAAAGACAGTACGTGTTCAGTTCAACCATAGAAGAAGACTTCTTCGAAGAGAAGCCTTAAAGAATTACTGGTTGTCCATCCAGATCCATGATCCTATGATGAAAGGAAGAAGTGGAATCTCTAGGGCATGGAATCTATAAGAAACTCCATGGACCCAAGAGCTAAAGAAAAACATGAAGAATAACATGAGGATTCCAAGAAAGAAAGAGGAACCAGAACAACCAGTCATTGTATGAAGAATCACAAGATTACCAGCCTGATATGAAAGCAATCAAGCAGAAGAATTGAAAATTGTGACGAAGAACAATGTATGGAAGACTTATGAATGAAAGCATTGCGAGATCTAGAACCAGATGTTCTCCTAGATGGAGGGAGAAGACTATGATGATTACTTGTTCCAGTACACCAGACATATCACTACATGAGTCATTATATCATCCACAACATCCATAAGTTGGAGTTCTACATCAGATGAATGCAAAGAATATTCTCCAGAGAAATTGAATAAAGAGTGTATGAAGAGAAATCTCAAGACTTCAAGGCATACCAAAAAGAGACTCCTGTATGTAGATAAGAAGAAGATAACTTGGTGGAGAACCTCAAGTGCACAACATAAGCGTGGTGAAGATTTCCTATAACATCAAGATGACTATTCAGTAGATCAGATCTCATGATGACAAAAGAAGTGCCACATAGATATGTTCCATCTTTCCAACTATGATATACTCTATTTTTCAGATCTACATAAAGCCTTCACAGTGTTCCCGACTAAAGTACATTTGAAATCAAGCATTACATTATCCATGATGAAGTCCAGAAAGGAGAAAATGATTCTCCAATACATATCTCCACAGATGAGCAAATAAGCAAACATTTTGGTAAAGCTTCTATCCAAGATGAAAGAGTTTGAGTACTCAAGCTAGAGCTTGTGAAAACAACTTCCTTCTTATTGGAAAAGGAATAAATGAGTCTCCAAGTTAGGAGGGAGAACTGAAAACATTATTGAAGACATTCATATTTAAATTTGAAAAATAGTCCATTTTGGATAGATGCTTTCCTATTCGGAAAGTGGATTGAGACTTCTGACGGACAATCACTTTCCATTATGGTTAACATGGAAAGTAGTCTGATTGCTGATGTATCATAAACATTGACTTCCAATTGTGGTTAACATGGGGAGTGGTCTAGGGCAGTCTCTCTTCTTGAGGGTTACTCAAGAAGACTGGCCCGCCTTGCCGGACAACGATTTCTCATTGTGGTTAACATGAGGAATGGTCCGTTTTGGAGGTTGATGCAGGACGATCTTTTCCTCTTGTGGTTAACGGAGGAAATGGTCTGGACAGTCAGTCCTTAGGGTTTATACATTCTCTCCAGGGTGCACTTTGATTAGTGTAGGAGGAATGGCCCAGGGTGGGGAATGTTCTAGGCTCAATAATCAGGGACATACATTCCTTAGGGTTTATACATTCTCTCCAGGGCACACTTTGATTAGTGTAGGAGGAATGGCCCAGGGTGGGGAATGGTCCAGGACAAACATTCCTTAGGGTTTATACATTCTCTCTAGGGAACACTTTGATTAGTGTAGGAGGAATGGACTAGGGTGAGGAATGGTCCAAACTCAGACATTCCTTATGGTTTATACATTTTGTCCAGGGTGCACTTTGATTAGTGTAGGAAGAATGGCCCAGGGTGAGGAATGGTCCATGCTCAGAAATCAGAAACAAGCCTTCTTCCTTGTTTTAGAAGAATAGGGCAGATAGCCCATTGCTGATGAGGGCATATATTCTTTCAAATCTCACAAACATGAGTGAAATATTGGCCCAGACAAATCAGTTTATATCATAACATTGTTTCTGTGCAGGTTGCTATCAGATGTTTGTTATGAAGACAATAGATATAGACTACTGTGGTGGATATGTTCCACTATTCGTGAGGTATATATTCTTTCAGAACTCACAGATGTGAGTGAAAGATGGGCCCAAATAATTCAGTATATATCATAACATTGTTTCTATGCAGGTTGCTATTAGATGTTTGTTATGAAGACTGTATGACAGTAGATGAGGACTATTGTGGTGGATATGTTCCACTGTTCACAACCATACGTTGCTGATCAAGTACTTGTGTGTTACTTGGTGTGGTAGTAAACCACTGGATTGTAGTTATGTACTACTATGGATAGACACAATTTTGTTCTATTTCTTTTCAACTATCTTGAAGACTATCAACAATTTATTGAAAATAATCACCATCCAGACGAATGATGAACACAGATTTTCCAGACAGAAATTGGTTCAGAGCATTCACTCCTCTAGATTATAAGAGTGGCTCTTGTATCACTCTATGGTATGAGTGACTTATCCAATATCATGTCTAATTACTCAGATGAAGTATGGTTTCGAGAGATGATGCAGTTGATGGTGATGGTGATGCTCATGATCTAGTCATGAAATAGTCTAGATGACTATATTGATGCTACCGGGTAAATGGTATGTTTTGTGCTCAAGTCCATTACCTATAATACCTCCCTAGCTAGGAGGGAGTGTTAATATTATGGTA